>JAHTLZ010001378.1:59-11272 GCA_023846285.1 Phrynocephalus versicolor | reverse complement strand
ATCTATCTATCTATCTATCTATCTATCTATCTATCTATCTATCTATCGTAATATCTTGGTTTACGAGCATAATCCGTGAAGTGTTGTTAAGACAGACATAGCTGCTCAATGGTTTCAAAAACAGTTCATATCCCTAAAAGGGAGGGAGGGAGGGGGGAAACTGACAAGCAACAAGTGCAGAAAGTGCACCCAAGTGATAAATTAGTGGAACTATTGGAAATTAAGACTCAACGTGTAGAAGTGACGTGGATCACGGATCACAATGAGTGGAAGGATACTGTAGCTAGGTAGACCCAGGTATCTTCTGACCAGACGACCAACTGATCTACTACATTTTCTAAGTATTATAGATCAGTTGGTAGTCTGATCACCATTCTCATGTATATTCCTACCTCTTCCTTATCCATATCAGGCAGAAGGAAGAAGCCCTATGACTAAACCTTTCATTAATCACAGGTTCAATACCACAATTTTGACCGGTAAAAACACCCCCAAATCTGAAGCAATGTACGGTATTTTCATTTCCCCAGCTTTAAAAAAAAAATATGGCATCCTTTTCTGCGGATCGTGGGCTTGTATGGCATCAAGTCAAGTCTCGAAAGCTGCTGACCTTTTATGCCCCACCTACTGAAACACTTGTTACTTTAATTTTACACAGATACAAAGGGGGGAAAGCCTATGGAAGAAAATTGGATACACCTTTTTGCACCCTTCCTCAAGGTATTTCCTTCTCAGAGAAAAAAGATTGAGAGGGACATCCGTTGCCTCCGGGAAATGGCAGACAAGATCGAGAAGACCCATAAAAACTGCACCATCGCCAGCCTCGCTGCCAGCTCTGCAAGCGCCACTTCCGGCCTCTTGTCCATCCTGGGCTTGACCTTGACACCTCTCACAGCGGGTGGAAGTTTAATCCTGACAGCTACAGGGATTGGTTTGGGAGCAGCGGCAGGGATAACAGGTGCTTCTGTTGGTGTGTCTGAGCAGATTTTTCGTTCCAAGGAATGGAAAAAGGCCCAGGAGCTGATAAACAAATGTGAGGGACGCCCAAGAATGGTGACTGATCAAATAGATTGCAGTTCTGGGTTGCAGTCAAACCAGTACAATCTCAAAGAAATCACCCAGTATATTGTTCCTGTTTCCAAAGGTTTAGGACAGTTTCATAAACTGATACGGGCAGGGAAAGAAATCAGTGTGAATGTTAAAGCACTAAAGTGTGTTAAAGGAAATCCTGCCTTGAAGGTTTTAGCAAAGCAAGCTGCTGCAGCAGGAAGCAAAGCCCGAGATGCGATCAAGGGAATTGGCCAAGTGGAGCAAGCCTTTCAAGGAACTGCCCTTGCAATGAGCAAAGGAGCCAGAGGGGCAGGTGCTGCTTTGGCTGGGGCGTGGCTTCTGGTGGATGCCTATTGGATTGTTAAGGATGCTGTGCATTTGGCAAAAGGTGCCCAGGTGAAAACAGTATCTGAGATCAGAGAAAAGACTAGTGAATTTGAAAGGAGATTGGACGATCTCAACAAGCTCTATGAGGGATTGATCTGTGAATAGGAGAGATTTACAACATTCATCACTGTTAATGAATATGGAGTGTTGGCATTTATGCTTGCAATAATCTAGAGCAGTGTTGGCGAATCTACGGCACGGGTGCCAAAGTTGGCACGTGGAGCCCTGTCTGTGGGCACACGACATCGTCCCCTCACAGCCATGGCACTCCCCCGCCCCCCGCACGGGGCATACCACTGTGCTCCGTGCAGAGAGCCGGGTGAAGGGGAGGCAGCTGCTTGTGGGCTCATTCATAGCCCCAGTTTACTCTCCAGCCATGCCGTTCTGGGCATCCCAAAAGCAGTGTGGCTGTAGAGTAAACTGGGGCTATGAACAAGCCCACAATCTGTCGCCACTTCCTCTGGGCTTTCCTGATGTTGTAGCACACCATCCGCCTCTCTTACCAGGGCAGAGAGGCCGATGGGGTGCTACTTTTTGGCAAAGTGAGGGTTGGAGAGCAAGTGTGGGTAAATGCCTGGGTCCAGTGGGGCTGATGCCAGTAGCAACCCTGGCATTTTTTTATCTCTTAGTACTTTTATAAAGGGGAAACAGTGGGCACATTAGAACTAAAGGACTTTAGCAATTCCTTGTATAAAGGAATTAATTCCAAATGAAATTGTTAAGCAAATTTTCCTTTATACAAATTTCCCATAGGAATGCATTGAAAACAGAGTGATCCCATTTTTATGTTGTACAGATTTGCCCCATAGGTGATTCTGTTAAGCAAATTTTCCCTATCTCTAGAATTTTTTTATGTTCTACAAATTTTATGTTAAACAAACCATTTGTTATACAAGGGTCCACAGTAAATAATATTACTAAAGTTGAGACTACATGGCAAAGTACTGTAAAGTCTCAGAGTTGACATGATAAAAATCGATTAATTTTTCCAGTGACTACATGATGTAAAAATAACCAATTGATTTAAAATGAAAAGCAATCAGGTGGATTTCTCTCTCTTCGTCCCCATTCTTTCTTTACAACAAGCTTTGAACATTGCTATGAGGAATAATAACAGAGGTCTGAAATTAATGGCTAGATACACAGGGTTATTATATTCTCTTCAGATTGTATAAATCTTTGCTGATGATCTAACAGTGTATTTTCCGTTTATGTAGTACATTATGTTTTCAAACTTATATTACTAAAACTCTGTATTGACTTTTGACACTTATGTTTTTTGGATGTTCAATAGTTAATTCAGTAGATTAAAAAGCAACATATCACCTTTCTCTGCTTGTATGTGTCTGAGATTTTCTTTGACATTCATTTTGTCTGTCTTGTATGTGGAAAACGAATTAGCAGATATTCAAAAGGGAGGAGTAAATCAGGGGTCCTCAAACTTTTTAAACAGGGGGCTGGTTTATTGTCCCTCATACACTGTTGGGGGCTGGACTATAGTTTGGGAAAAAAATAGGGGGGAAAAACAGGTGGACCTGGTGAGTTCAGTCCCACCTTTGAAACCCAGCTTCCTCCTTGGCAAGCAAAAATGGGGGAGGACCAAGGAAAGCTTTTGCCCAATGCCCCACTCTTGTGCTTGCTCCAAAGAGGGTCAAGGCAGGGGAGGGGGCAAGTGATGGAGTTTGGCAGTGGCAAGACAGCAGTCCCGACCCCACTTCTGAGTGCCCGAGGCAGCCCGTACTCATGCGGCCCATCTGGCAGAGGCACATGTGTGTGTGTATGTGTGTGTGTGTGTGTGTGAGAGAGAGAGAGAGAGAGATGTGTGTGTGTTTCTTGGGAGCTCACATCTGGGTTGAGCACGCACTGTACAGCAAAAGGCAGCTTTCCCACTGGATCACTTCGCCCCCCCCCTTGAACTCGAGCATGAGGCGGTGGTGGTTGCTGCTGCTGCTGCTTCCCCTGCTACTGCCGCCACAACCGTGTGTGCTTGAGCAAGCCACATACTGTGCCGAATGGGGCTGGAAGGTTTTCCTCAGTACTGTACCAGCCAGACCCATGGCCAATGGCTCCAGAAGCACTGCACACTTCAGGGGCACCTGATTTGTCCTGAGGGGTAGTGGGTAGGTGGGTGGCTGTTTCTCAAGTGTGTGGGGGGTGGGGTGGGGGTAAGTTGGGGGGGTCTGCAATGGCTGCAGGACTGGATTCAGGAACCTGGTGAGCTGGATCTGGCCCACAGGCCATACATTGAGGTTCCCTGGAGTAAATTGTACAAGGTGCTGAGCATCCTTCTGGATCATACTGGACATAAACCTGTTGGGACAAATATCACCTATGACAAACACAGGCTTCATACTTCTGCCTAGAGATCTAATGTTCTGTAGGGTTCTTGAGGCAATGATCGACCCCCCACCCCCCCACACACACAGAAAGAGAGAGAGAGAGAGAGAGAGAGAGAGAATGTGTGTGTATATGTGTGTGCACACATATATAAAGTGACACACATATATACAGTGATACTGTGTGTGTGCGTGTGTGTGCGTGTGTGCGTGCGTAGGTTTATTTGGGGAGGGCAAAAATTCTGTGTCCAGTAGAGATGGGCATGAACCGCTGGTTTGGCATTTGTGCTGGCTTCTTTTTCAACTGAGCAGGTGTTTGGCACTTCCCAGCCTCACCTTTTCCAGTGAGTGACCACTCAGAGGCATCCCCAGGAGAAGGCGGGGCAGGGAAGCTGGGAAACTGCCTTTGAGTAGACACCCACTGGAGGAATTGAGGGGCTGGGAGTCACCAAACACCTAACTGGCCAAAAATACAAACCAGCACGAACTGCTAAAGTGGTGCTCTGTGCCCATCTGTAATGTCCAGCTGTAGCACTGTTGCTATTAACAATTCCGGAGGAGCAAAGATGGCATCGAAGGACTTAATGGTGCTTGTGCTGACGGTAGCTTCTGGAGTAATGGCTGAACCCTGGAAAACTGCAGAGCTGTTAGAGTTGAATTTTGATATTAAGAGCTGTGGCAAATAGTCGTGCCAGAAGAATGGAAACTTGAACATAAAGTATTGAAGCTGAAGGTAAGAACAGGATGTTTGCCCATATTACATGTTTTACTCCTTTATAGAAAACTGAGACTTACAAAGAAGGAGATATGAAAGATATTCTCAGATTATTGAT
The DNA here is from genome assembly GCA_023846285.1 of Phrynocephalus versicolor. NCBI lineage: Eukaryota > Metazoa > Chordata > Lepidosauria > Squamata > Agamidae > Phrynocephalus > Phrynocephalus versicolor. The sequence goes on along the minus strand of JAHTLZ010001378.1, from coordinate 6,666 downwards.
GGAAAAAGGAAGACAGCTTGTTATTGTAAAGGACCACAGAGAAGACGATCAAACTGCTTTTACTTTTAATTTCTTTCCGTAATGTAAAAAAGCAAAATATTTGAAAGAAACTATAATTTACCAATATCCACGAAAAGGGTCAGGGAAGCCATTCATGTGAGCATTGAAATCCCCTCTCTCAACAGAGGTGGGGGCTTCAGGCATAGTCTATCTGCTACTTATCAGTGTGTGCTTTCAACAATACCCAGACAAATCAAAAAGCCTTCACCACCAAGGCCATAGCTAACGACCCATACTTTATAGGTTTCAGTACCTTAGGCCAGTGATGGCAAACCTTTTAGAGACTGAGTGCCTAAACTGCAATTCAAAACCCACTAATTTTTCACAAAGTTCCAATACAGTAATTTAACCTGTATACAGGCGGCTATGAAGGGGTGATGTCAGGTGCCCACAGAAAGGGCTCCGAGTGCCACCTTTGGCACCCGTGCCATAGGTTCGCCATCATTGTCTTAGGCCATTGTTCACCTTAAGGCTATGGATACTATTGTCTACCTAACGAGCCTATTCAGGCCATTGTCCATCTTATGAGCCTCTTTCAGACCATGGTGACAAGAGATCAAAGCTGACTATTAGATGGAGGACTCGCATCAGCTGTATTCAGATGGATGAAGCTGTTTGGATGAGCAGCGAAACAATTCTATCAAGAAAAACAAGTCGACTTGCCATGACTCAACTTCCAGATAAATCTTCACAGACATATCCATGATGTAACCATTATTTTATTCTTTTCTGATACTTTTGTTTGTTCTTTCTTCTTTATTATCACTAAACAATTAAAAAGGGCTGTGGAAATAATCTTTGATATACATATAACATAAACACAAATGAGCTTTTAAGGCGTGCATTCATATATTAACCCTCTTCCCCAAAGTTAGTGCCTTACTTCTGCTACAGTGTTGTTATAATGCTGACTTTACACACTTCCTATTTTCAAAAGCAATGAGAAATTCCAGGGTCAGCATTATGGGGTTTTGAGATATTTTATGTGAGGGAGATATAGGTCATCTTCATATGTACTGACAACTAGGCAGCATACTGTTATTAGGATTATAAAGATTAATGTGTGTTCAGGTAAAGAAATTTAGAGAACTCCTTTATAATTTTAACCCGTGTGCTGCAGTGCTTACAATGGAACAGTCACAGAAAGGAATGCATTCGCAGAGTTAAATTGAACCTTAGTCTTCTGCAAAAAGTGATGTTCAATCTTCCCAGCTCCAGAAGGAAGGAACTGCAGAACTTTTGCTATCCATTCAGGACACGTTTTGAGTGGTTAAAAGGGAAAACATTCTCTATAAACCAGCATTCAAAGAAGCAGCCACATTGGTCTGTTCTCACAAGAGCCCAAAGAAAAGTGTTGTGACGCTTTTAAAACGAACAGTTGTATTTCAGTATGAAATTACAACCCACTCCTTTGAATACAGTGTTTGTGCTGTGGGAAAAGGGCCGAGTCGAAGTGGAAGGAGAAGCAGAAACTGGTGCTAGCATAATTAAGACTTGTGAGTATCCAAGTTGACAGTGCCATTATTGACTCGAGTAGTAAACATTCAAGGTGTTGCTAACAGGACATTAGTGCTGGAAGATTTTGATCTCTGAAAGTTGAATTGATCTGAAACGTTTAACAGAACTTGAGCCAATGGTGTTAAACCCTTCTGGCTTACTTGCCCACTCATTGGATCTTCCTTTTGCCCACTCTGTCTTTATACCCTTCTTCTGTGAAATAACTCCATCACTTTGCAGTCTAATTAAAACCGGATTCAAGTAAACAATGGATTTTCTTGGGAGCAACATAATGTTGTGAGCAACTCATGTTTTATGCACAGTACTTGGGTGGTTTGGACTTAAATGGGCAACTGAAACTAATTAGGTTTACAGAAAACAGGCTCCTGCAAGACATTGCTAGATCTGGTTTGTTGTCTTGATATGGGTCAGTATAACTGTCTGCATTTTCTGATTGTCCTTGGAGTATGGCAAAAACACACACAACCCCCCCAGTGATACTGAACCTCTGCAGATTAAATAACTGACTGAGCTAAGTCAACAGATCTAATTTATACGTTTGATGGATCTACAAGGATTTTTTTTAATGGTTTGAGGGGTAGGGATTTTCTTGTCACTTGTAGGTGAGGCTGTCAAAGCTCTGGGTGACATCTGGAACAGAGAAATGGACCAGGCAGCTGAAGCAATTGCTCCTACTAAGGGTTGTGTGGAGGCACTCCAGCCTGCTGTGTACCTAAATAAAGTGCATACATGTTGGGATTGATGTATCCTATACTCTTTAGGAGACATTCCAGCCACACCATCCCAGAATCTGTGAATATATCTATGTGTTTCTGATCCTGTGTTAAAAAAACCCTGCAAATGGTGGTAAAATACAAATGGATATTTTTTTTGGGGGGGGGGGAATGGGAAGTACGTAATGCTCTAATTTTGTGATGTATTTCAGATGCTAAGCAAGGTCAGCCCACCAGGGAATACCAGGTGCTGTAGGCACCTGGAGAAGGAACTGGCAAACCACTCCAGTATTCCTGCCAAGAAAACTCCATGGACATGGGGTCACGAAGAGTCGATAATGACTGTAACAACAAAACACATACACATCAACTCAGATCTCATAGAGCAACCATCCTTCTTCAATCTCTCTCTCTCTCTCTCTCTCTCTCTCTCTCGCGCGCACACACACACACACAGACACACTCCCTCACTCCTCGATGTAGCTATTTGGAAGAACAAAGAAAAAGAATAACCCAGAAAACACACAAAAAAGACTAGCTTGCTAGACACATGCAAAGTTTCTCTTTGCTGGACAGCCCTGCAAAGTAGCTGGTGGAGTGGCTGCAAGGATACACAAGCACTGCACAGTTATCACACCCTCTGTCTTCCCTCCTGCCTTGGTGTCCATTGGAGATCTTGGGCTTTACTGAGGTGGGTGGGTGTTGAGCTGTCACTTATTTCCTCCTTGAGTAACACCAGCTCAGTTTAATATATTGCTTTTGAATTCCTCAAGCCAAATTGCTGATCATCTTCTTAATCTTCTGAGTGATGGATGACATACGAAGGAGCTGTTATGATTGGAGGTGTGCTGAGGTCTATTTTTTGAACTGCACTTCCCAGAAACCCCCAAATGTTGTGATGCCGCTCTGATCCAGGGCTACAACGGCAGCTCCTTTTGACACCCTAGAATCACACAACCCCCCCCCCCCCGATTTTGTCCATTGGTGCACATTTCTTGGAAGACTGCACCACCTCCTGAGCGTGCTTTCCCGTCAGGCAGGATCAAGACGGCGTTACTTTTGAGGAACTATCAGGCAATGAAATGGGTGGAACACAAGTGGAAGTGATACTGGCAGAAGACTCAAAGCACGTCCCACTGAACACAGGCTGAAGCCTCCCTCCCCAGTCGTATTGTAATAATGTTATTTTCTATGGCTACCTCTTTTTGATTTTAATACTTTTGTTTTAGATTCCCCATTCTTTAATTTAAGCAAGTTAATACCAACAAGCTTGTGGGCTTGCTGATAAGACCTCCGCAAGCGTTGATATCCTCTTTCTGGTTAGATAAGGGAGCTGGAACTTCTGACAGCTCTAATCAGCAAGAAATGGCTTCAGCATGCACGCAAGCTGATCTGCAAGGCTGCAGATAAATCTTAATTACACAACCCACTCTCCTTTCTGTTTTCCACACTTGGGCATAATTAACCTGGTTTACACCAGCACCCCATGCTTAATCTATGCCCTGGCTGGAAAAGACCCCTTTTGACGTGGTGGTTGGAGAGGGCTTTTTGTGGCGGAGGTGAGATGGGGGAGAGCTTTAGCCCCCCCTTTTTAACCCTTTTAAAATTTTGCTGCCTGTTTCTGTAGGCAGTGAAATACTGAAGGCGAATACATTTTAGAAAGAGCTCTCAGTGTGTTGTGATTGCTTCCTGAACACACCGAGCCCATAACCTTTTAGTGGGTTTGCATTCACAACTGTTGGGAAGACCTACTTCTTTGCCAGCGTTACATCTATGTGCAGTCCCCTTTCAGAGTGATTTCAGCCAGTTATGTGGTTGGCAAAAAGGAAGGAGAAAAGACAAGGCAAGACAAAATATCTTGGCCCACTAACAGTCCATTTGAGCTTTTGGTGGATCAAAATCTGCTTTTTCAGACACAGTTTTCTGATGCCTTTGGGAGATTGTGCCCAGACAAATGGATTTTGACCTACAAAAGCTCACGTTGAAACAAACCTGTCAGCCCTTCAAGTGCCACAATATTTTGCTTTCCCTCTAGCCGTTCTCTCCTCCCTCCTTTATTTTTGCCAACACATTGAGACAAATACAGTACAGTCCCTTCTTTGGAAAAACTGCCCCACGTGAGAATAATATGTAGGCTGCTCAGACCTTGAAAATATCCCATCTTTTGGATTACAACTCATAGCCTCTCCCAGTTGATGTAGCCAACAGGAGGTTTCCAGTGTTTCCATAAGTTTGCATGACATTTTGCTGATCAAATTAACTCTGATTGGTTCTGACGTGTGTGCCTCTGTTGATACAGCGGCGGTGGCTTCAGAACTGGCCTCTGTTTGCCTAGCTGCAATTGGTGCTTTCCCATCTGTACTCCCTAATTGGAATCTTGGTGGGGTGAGATACACCTTATGCGTTCTTGGCTCTTGCCTTTTTCTGGCTTGTAAAAGCAGCCAGGATGTCACTGCCAGCACGAGTGAGGGTGGAGGACCCACTTTTAATACTGTAGCCTTTGTTCTGTGATGTTTGTCAGGGTTCCAGTTTGTCATCAGTTCCCTTTGATATATATCCATAAAGCCTCTGTGAAACTTCACATCCAGGCATTTGGGTCCTCTTTATCTAATAGGCTGATGACACTATTCATTCAGACTAAATCCAGAGAAGGGGTTCTGGATCTAAATCAGTGGTTCTCAACCCCTGGGGCCTCAGATGTTCCTGGACTGCAACTCCCAGAAACCCTTTCCAGTACAGTTAGTGGTGGAGGCTTCTGGGAGTTGCAGTCCAGGAACATCTGGGGACCCACATGATAAGAACCACTGATCTAAATCAATAGATGATGATGGCAATGGAGTGGATAGGGGGGCAAACAAACCGAACTTTAAGCTAGACATGACTGATGTACACCTGGTCAGTTGAAAGATGGATTGTAAAAGAGAATTTCAGCCTATGCTGCATAAAATGACACTCTCCTCGAGTATTTAGCCAGGGTTAGGGATTGTCTTTGGAGAGAAGCTGCAAAACTGATCAAACCGGAGGTATTTTTGTACCCTTTTTGGTCTATAACAGGACAGAGCACAGTGTCCAAGTTTGATAGGGTGTTCTATGAGCGGTTGGGAAAAGGTTGTGTTGTCAAGTGCCTTTGAAATGTGCATCAAGGGAAGAGAATGTTTCCGGACAGACCAGACGTTTTACATGTTCAAATGGTGACAATGTGGCCTAAGAAGCCAAAGCATAATGCCAGGAAAGATGAAACTGTCCATTCCTGAGAGCAGAAGTCAAAAGTGCTGCATAGTTCTCCTGAGTTAATGGAAAATTTAAATGTTTGCATTGTGTGTTGGCTGAGTGGACACTGATTTTCCTCAAAGGTGAGCAGACGTCAAGCTTATAGATGCTACAGTATTTTGAGGTGAACTCCAAGATCCATTAACAGGCCCTGGTGCAAAACGTAAATACATGGAACAGTGCACGGTTTGCTTTTGTGAAATTCCAGCTTTGGAAGCTGCCACAGCAACCCAAGGAAGGGCTGGTTGCACGTGACCAGGTGTGCAACCAGCACCTCAGCAGATCACTATGGAAGAGTCTGGGGATGGAATTCTGTTCCTGTAAATATTGAACAGGAACCTGGCTTTAGAATGAAAGGGTCATGATCCCACTCATTTCTTGTGAAGGCCAAATTGTTTGGAATTTCACTTTTTTTTTAAAAAAAAAAGCACCAATAACTGTATGTTTAAGGAGATGCTAGGATTGAGTTCTGGTATCCTATTGGGCAGGTTCTGTCATTTCTTGATGTATTCTTATCCTTACACTTCAAGTGAACAATGGAAATCTTTCTATTTTGGGAGGCTTTTGTTGTATTTGTAGCAGCATGTCTTTCTTTCCAGGCTAGGAGAACTTCTCATTCCGCATTTTAGTTATAAGTGCTCAGTATTTTGCAGCACTTGACATTTTGAGAGGTTGTGTTTTAATTGGGGAAAGGGCAGCGCTCATGGGTAGCACACCCTCTTTGCCTGCCGATGACCACGGCTTGAGCTCTCTCTCCCTGTGCAGTTTCCAGCTATGGCTGGGAAAGACGGCTATGCCTTGGCAACGGCCTTCCCCGGAGCCAATGAATCGGATGGTTTACATTTTGTTGCCTCCGCATCTGTTTTTAACCTAACATTTTGAATAGAATGTTACTTCTTTCCTACTTGAACCGTTTTCTGTTTTTAGTTTTTCAGCTTGTGTTTTCAACCATGGAAGCTGCCCTTGGGTCCTTTTTAAGGGGAAAGGTGGGGAAAAATAAAGGAAGGAAGGAAGGAAGGAAGGAAGGAAGGAAGGAAGGAAGGAAG
>JAHTLZ010001376.1:0-11077 GCA_023846285.1 Phrynocephalus versicolor | reverse complement strand
ACCCGGAAATTATTACTCCGCCCTATGGGCAGATCCCCTGTTAATCTGGAAATGCGGCCTGATCCCCGGCATCAGCACTCCCTCTGTTTTGTATTTAAAATAACCATACTAAAATTCATCGAAGTATTTACCCCCCCCATTAATATATGTAAAATCACGTTTTTAAAAGGAGTCTAATATCAGATTTAATCTAAAACCTTCGAATTTCTACTACATTGTGTCTCTTAAGAAACAATTTCTCCATGTGTAATAAAAAAACGGATAAAAGTCAAAATAAAAATATTGCTACCTCTTATTCTCTAAAAACACAGTACTTTTGAACTCCCATTGAATTACTGGGCTACTTGTTCAACCAAACCGAATTAATTATTCAACATTTTTATCCAAATTGAGCACCATATCTTTGCTTAGTATTCTCCCAATCTTTTGAAACATTTGGTTGAAGTTGTTTGTTTGCTGTTGATATATTCAGCTGACTGCTTCTGCAGTAAATACAGCTACTTAGAGGTCTCAGTAATTGCAAGCAACTGCAAGTATAGGAGCAAACTCTTAAATATCTTCCTCCTACATATTTCTCTTTTTTTGGTTCGGTTACATGTATGTTTGTGAGAAAGAGGGAGATTCCCTTGTTGACCTCTGCACTGGTACTGCATTCTACTAATTGATCTTGGTAACCAATTTAAAGCAGTGCATACATCACATCCAGCAGAATTTACACCTTACTTAGGGTGTTTTCCTAATCAACTATTGGGTGTATAAATATTCATTGAAGTATAACTTTTTTTTTTAATTCTCTGCCTAGACTATACACAAGTAGGCCTGCATCACTCATAACCCAGAATAACCTGAATAATGTTTTATTTGTGGTTCCCATTTGCACCATATGTTAGCTTAACAAACCATCCCAGATTTTGATAATTGCATATACAGGGTATATATGAATTAAAATTTAGCTATCCGTTTCTGCAGAAGTGTATGTTATTCAATGCAAACTCCATTTCACCTAGATCTGCATGTATCAATTACCAACCTGGCCTCAAACCTTTCATTCATGTGTAGGCCATCTTATTAACTTGTTAGGTGACTTTTTTGGGAGGGTTGCCAGACTTCTCTATATCCAAATATTTTTTTTTCAAAATATTGAGCAAGTTTCTTTTTACCCAAAAAAAAAGGAACCAATCTTTTTATTGCATGTGGGCAAGATTTCGGATATGAACAGTAGCTTGGGGTGGCCTTGCTCTTCCTATACACCAGACCTTGAGAACCGTCACCACTCCAGATTTTTTTGAACCACAACTCCTAGAAATCAAACCCTGTGTTGCAAAAGACAAAGGACAGTGTGAGTAGTATTAAAAAACATCTTGAGTGCCCATTGTTCGCCATGACTGCATTAGCCCCTAATGCATCCCCGTCCCTTATCTGTAACTGCTGTGGACTGCCACTTCCATCCTCAGAGGCAGACGTTGATTTTATCTTTGAAATACAGTTCTAAGTATGTCAATTTTGTAAATGCTTGCAGCACCATCCCTCTTGCACCAGTTCCTACTTTCATTGGACTGTTTATGCAGTAATTAGGAGTGCTAGGGTAGAAAAATTATAATGACATGCATTTTAAAACTCTTCTTGCTACTTCCAAAACAGCTGCAGGGCCAGCACGCGACGTGGGCCTTAGGCAGATGGCCAGAATGCGCCTAAGGGCGGGAGTACCAGGGGAAAATGGAAGAGGGAGAGGAGAACAAGGAAGGCAGCAAGCAGCTGATGATGATGGTAAATAGGCCTCTGGTTTGGGAGACCAAAAAGTCATTCAGTCACAACGCATATTAACTAATGTCTACACAAAAAATATATTCTTTTATTTCTCTTCCACGCATTTCCAGACATGGACCCTGGAGTGGACATTGATCAGCAGCCTGTTCGAAGGGAGGAACTTCAGAACCTGATTGCTGTTGTCCAGGATTTGGCTGAAAGATGTAAGCCTAGCAAGTAGATATTAGTCCTTTTAGCATGTTAACCTTTACATGATATGGCCCAAAATTGTGTTTCGTTTAACCAAGTAATGTGTATGAAGGAGCTGTTTTTAACTTGAAAAATGGTTGCAAAAAAGGAGGACTTTTTGGATGGCATGGTGATTTCATACACCAATAATCTGATACCAATCAAAAACTACAGGGGAAATTTAATGATTACTTAAGGCTTGCGTTTCAGTTTAGGCTTTCATTCAACAAACAATAATGGCTGTGCATGGTATGCAGTTATGCAAATTTTTAAGGCTTCAAATAGTCTCATTTACACTTTGATTTTCCTTTTCAAACCTACAGTGGCTGCACTTGAGGAGGAATTCAGAACCTGGAGGAATGGGCAACAAAGACGAAGAAGGCGCAGATAAATTTCATTTTCGTACTTCAGTTCATCTGTTTAGGTGCCTTAAAGTTTTGGTTCAGTCACCTAACGTTTACCCCTGTGCTATGTTGTTTGCACATTATAGAATTTTTCTTTAAATTTTAGGCTCTTGTTGTAAAGAGCACACTGAGTGTTCATGTATTCTCAATGAGAATAAATTACTGTTCATCATTTCAAAGTATGTTTTTTCTTTACCACAAGGGATTATAGAGTAATCGATTATACTTACATCTCTAGTGTGTTGAAGCATGAAAACAAATTAATTTCCGTTTTTTTACACAAACAATGGTGGAACACATTCTTTTATTTCACGATATTTTCAAGGTCTTTTTTGCCTTTCATAAACACCTCATCTTAGCATGATTACATTACTGACGTCATTAGATGTAAAGGGTTTAATATTAGGAAATTCACAATGTAGGCCACGGTTTTCAAGCCACATTTATTTTTGAGAAATAGAGGAAGTGACATTGTAAAAATTCAGCTAATTTCTAAAAAAATTATTTCTATGTAGTCTTATTATAGTTTGGCATTCCTTACAGTGCCTAATGGGTTCTACTGTACCTTGAAGACCTGTACCTACTGAAGATGGCTTGTCTAACTGCATAATTACAGCAAAATAATTCTTTGCCAAATAAAACACGGAAAACTAATTCCTACATGAAGATGACTTTATAAGAAATAATAATGTAAGAAGGTACTGTAAATATTTTAGATATACATGACTCATTTCCTTTAGCTGAAAAGAAGGCATACATATTCCTATTATTAAAAGGTGCCCATAAGGAAGAAAATGAACAAGAACTAATACAGTGGACCCTTGTATAACAGACAGCTTATATAACATAAAATTTGTACAACATAAAAATTTTTGGAGATAGGAAAACTTTGCTTAACATAATCGCCTATGGGGAAAATCCGTACAACATAAAAATGGGATCACTCCGTTTTCAATGCATTCCTATGGGAATTTGTATAAAGGAAATCTTGCTTAACATAATTTCAATTGGAACGAATTAATTCCTTTATACAAGGTACCACTGTACTTGAATACAATATCAGAGGAAACATAAAAAGAAGGAGATACACAACAAAACATCTTTATTGCTATGTAAGGAAAAGCTACCAAATATGATTAAATATGTTACTTGGTAGCACGTTCACTATGGAGTGTATAGTTCCCTTTTCTTACGGATTCTCTTCTTGGGTGTTCTAGAAATGTTATTATCACCATGCTCCTTTGTTTCCTTCTTGGCTATGAGGTAAGGTGACGCTGAACAATCTCCAGGATTTACCCTTCCCCCATCAAAGGGCACACATGTGGAATGTTTATCAGCCGTAATCCCAGTTCTTACCCTTTTCATTGGCCCACGTGGAGTACTATGACCTACTATATCATCGGGATACAGACGTGTAATTTCCGTCTCTGCCTGTAGAATAGACTGGGAGCTTTCCCTGTCCAAATCACTATCTGTGTCATTATCTGATTCCTGAGCTACCACCAAGTCACAATCAGATTCTATCTGTGCTGGTTTATCAGGGCACCGGCCAGTATTTGTATCTTTGGACAGGTGTTCAGTTGTATCAGAGGTACATTGTATGCTGGGAGTTACAGCAGTTGTACTTCCATTCTGACTTCCCTTCTCACCCACTACAGAGCCTCGCCCACGTGATGTTATGTAGTCAGTGAGTCGCTGAAGAGATGTGGATGCTACTTTTAAGTTAGAAATAACTTCATTGTGGAATCTCTTGTCCTCCTCATCACGAGAAGAGCTTTTTTCTGCAAGACTGGTAGCATTGAGCTGTACCCAATTCACAAACCCGGATAGAGTGTTGTCTAGTCTGGCTGCTGCAGTGGCTCTCTGTTTTCTTTTTCTCAGCATAGCCAATCTAGTTGCAGGGTCTAAGGTTGCCTCGTAGTTAGTAGTATCATTGCAGTCTGTAAAGTTAAAGAAAATAGAGGAAAAAGATTCGGTTTTAATAAGTTAAGTTGGGAAACAACAAAGTTTTTCCTTATTGTCATCTTAAGGAACAGTGTTCCTCGACATATCCAAATGTACAGCGCTTAAAGATGGGAAAAAATTGCGGTGCTGAACACAGCTATTGTGAAGCTTGATGTTTCGTATCCCATGTATGTGTACCCATATTAAAATAATCATCTGTTACATCCACGAGATGCCCAGGGTCTCTGGGCCAGGAGTCCAGACCGCCTGGGCAGTCCCAACGGTTGGGCCACTAGCCATGCAAGCAGCCTTCCATCGCTTGGAACTCAGCTGGCCAGGGGTGTCTGTGGACTTCCGCTTGCCCATGGCATCACAAAGAACGGGGGGGGGGGTCTGGCAGAAGCTTCATTCCTGAAACCCAAATTGTGGTGGTGGTCGTTGCTCCCCAGCCCCAAGGAAAAGGCTCAAAAGCCCCCCCCCCCCGTTGCTGGCTGCCTGTAACAGTTACTGGCAACTAAATTCTTATGCATATTTAGGAAGAAATGTTTACGGTTCATAACAATTTAACAGTCTTTTTAACCCCTAAAAAGTTTTCGGTGAAACTTACCCCTCTTCCTTTGTACTGCTGCCGAGTTAGCGCTGCTGTGAGAAGACGAGAATCCAGAGGTTGAAGGTTCACATCCGTCAGTTGAATGACTATCCGCTGCATTGAAAGCAAAGTGATTAAATTAAAGATACATCGAGGAATGAAAAGCTTACTGTGGCTCCACATGGTATAAGTTTACCGGCTAAGTACGCAGCTCTCCATTTCACTTTTGTGGTTACATTACAGGAACATGAACTACAAGTCAAGAAGGGTACTTCTGAGGGCCAGTCTAACATTTTAAAAATAGCAGTATTAGGACACCAAATAGATAATTTACTTGCCCGTTGCAGAGACATCAGAGGTTGCCGACTGAGTAAAATCAGTGGATTCAAAAAGGTTCAGAGTAAATATCTCGTCTGCACCTCCCTCCATTGCATCGATTCCTAGTGAAGGGAAGTGTATGGAGGAAGCAGTTAAAAACAGGTTTTTGCTTACACCCCCCCTTTTTTAAATCCCATTCATTGAGAAAAAGGCCCCGGATATCCGGTGATGGGCTGCCCTGAAGTGGAGTGTCTCATTGCCTCGTGGCACAGTTACTATACCATTATAGACCAGTACTTGTAAATCCACCTAGTTCTTTTATGAAACACTCCAGTTGTAACAAGACCACCACGATAATGTTTTCAACCATTTCCTTGACATTATTTCTCCTCGAACCCTCCGTTAATGCAGGGACAATGTATTAATAATGAATTACACAACTGTGTTCTGCTTAAAGGCAGTCTTGATACATTACTTTTTATAATGTAAGAAAATCGATATTCTGATTTTCCGAATTTCATAAAAAAAGGCTGGATACATTGTGTCAAGATGTTTCTACTTTACTATCCTGTTATGTTAGCGTATTAACAGCACATGGCGGTTTCGTTCCCTGTAAGGACGCAAATACCAACCTCAGACATGCATAAAATGGGAAAAAACACTGGAAATCTTATGTCTCTTCGGGAAATAAACATTGCATCGGTCTTTCGTCTTGGGCTATATAGGAAATGGATTAAATTGAAATTAAAAGTCCCTATACTAAATTAAGAGGTTAAGGGAAACTTACCAGCTCCGTTCGCTATCTCGCTTTCAGTAGTCCGAAGGGGGTGAATCGACGTGTCCGTGCGGAATATTTGGGCCATTTCATCGAACCAAAGGAATTTGGACCTTCCCGACCCAGACGTATTGTTCTGAAGAACAGCCTGTTTATAAAGTTTCCTCAAAGATTTCGTTTTAGTTCTACATTCGTCCGCTGATCTCTTAAAACCAAGTTTGAGGAGTTCAGTGGCAATCACCTCAAATATCTCATAATTTCTCTTGAGTGAAGATAGGGCATACTTTATTTCTGCCTCACCCCAAACCTTAATAAGCGCTGAAGTCTCTGCATTCCCCCATATAATTCCCCTTTTTCCCCTCACAGACCTACTGCTCCCTTGGGATTCCTCAGAGCTGTCCTCGTGGTCCATGTTCCAGCCAAGACAAATGAAATGAAAAACAACAACTCTTACCTATTTGTGTGTACTGGTTTTGTGAGGGGCGACTCCAAATGAGTGGCTTCCTGTTGCAAGTTTGCTGAACACAAGTAATCTACATATGTAAGGGAAGGTGCTAAAGGTAAATTGCTGGGTACTGATTTATGGGTCTTTCCCAGGAAAGCAAAGTATTGAGGTAGCCCTCCCCCTTAACTTCCTTAGTAATACAAAGATGCAGGGAGCATGGTATTGTTAAAAAAGCTTTTTATTTTTATTAAGCATCAAGCTGTTGAAGGAAACATTATTTGTAAAGGGCTGGGTTAGCAATCCTATTGGAGTAAAAGTAACAAAACATGCCTTCAGCATGCAGTAGATATACAACTACAGGTCAGAAAAAAGTACACATCAATGCATTAAAAGGAAAATAAACAAATATAAACTGTGTCAATTGTGGATATTGCCACTTATTTCACATGAGTGAATAGGTAGTCCGCAATTGCGGACCTTATTGCTTCTGCCTCAGCTCTGTAGGGTGGCCCCCTACTGCAGTCAATCTCACTATCGTCTTGTGGAGCTGTATCTGATGCTTGTTCTATGTACTGCTCAAGGTTAGGGATCAAGTGTTTCTTCTTCTCACAAATGTTGTGCAGTATTACTGCGGATGCTATAATGGAGTTGACATTTTGAATGTGTGCCTCCATCCTGACAGACAGTCGCCTGAACCTGGCCTTCAGGCGTCCGAAGGCACGTTCAACAACATTTCTTGAACGGTTGAAAATCTTGTTGTAGTGACGCTCACGGTCATTTCTGGGGACAGCGTAAGGTTTCATTAGCCATTTGCATAGAGGATACGCGCCATCCCCTAATATCAGTGGTGGTATTGAAACACCGCCGTAATTGAACATTGGGTTACCAGGAATAAGGGATCCTTCCTCCATTTTTTTAAATAGCAATGAAGATCTGAAAACATGCGCGTCATGATTTACTCCCGAATGACCTGCCAGCATTGAAAAAAAAATCCCATCACCATCACAAGCGGCTTGGAGAAGTACTGAATGAAAAGATTTTCTATTAAAGTAGGCCGGCCCCTGCAATTTGGGCGGGGTTATAGCAATATGCGTTCCGTCCACAGATCCGAGACAATGTGGGAACCCCAGTTTGCTCATAGACGAGGTCATCTGAAACAAATGAGAATTTCTTATTTAGGACTTGGAAGTAGCGTACACATAACACGCAACATAAAAAGTAGACACTCGAAAGTATGCAGTATGGCCTCGGAACACTAATCAGTAACTGAAAATTTATTGAAAAGAATAAGTAATCACACACAGGACTGGGATACATATTGAATTTGCAGTGGTAATGAAATTGTACCTCAGCAGCAGTGAAAATTGCCATAAATACCTTGTTAATGTCTGAAACACGGACCTCTTCTTTTAACAGAGTATGCTCTATCGCAAGACACACCTCAACGACAACTGTTGCAATGGTAGAAGTTCCCTTCTGGAAAACTAGAGCAATTGTCCGGTAGCATGATCGGCTTGCAAGAAAGTAAACGCCAATTGCTACACGCTCCTCCACTGGTATTGCTGATCGCATGACGGTGTCCTTCCGCATGAGATAGGGCCGTAATAAGTCAGCGATCTCAAACAGCGTCCGGCGGGTCATTCTAAAGTGCTCAAGCCACTGGGAATCGTCCCAACACTCCAAAACTGTATCGTGAAACCAAGCAGAACGCCCAGGGTAGCTCCAACAAAGTTTTGGCATAGGGGAAGTTCTCCTCCACTCTGCCACCGACCAAAAAACTGTTTGAAGCAGCGCATCAGCAGCTCGATGTAACTCGCTGCTGTCCTCTCCTAAGTTGTCGGAACGGCGGCGCCTTATCAATGAAATTGAGTTAAGAATAATATGTACGTTCTGTAAAACGGCCAAAAAAACATGATCAGGTAGTAAGGAGGAAACCATCAATCTCCGGGAACGCAAGCGGTAGGGAGGCATGGCGTCCAGGTTGTTCTGGTAGCTGTCGATAAGCAGGAAGTCCTGCTACGTGCGGGAGACAATCCATATGTGGCTTACTGGTCAGTAGGAGGACCAAATAAACCCGTGTCACAAGAAGCCACCTAGCGTCAGAGGGGTGAAAGGGCAAGTATAAATGTAACTTCAATGGGAAAGACCAATGCAAGTGGTAATTTACCGTAGAAAGCACCGAACGGAATCAGAGTGCTATCAATATAAAATTAGTACAGTTCAATATCGAAAGACAGGGCGAGAACATGAGTGGAAGGTGTATGGATCTTGAAAAACCACCCGGAAGACAGGGCAAGGATTCGAATCGAGATGGTGAGGAAAGACTCCTTACGAATTGAACAACGTGGCCCGTGAGTACTCATGAACAGGGGCAGCTTCGGTCTAACATCACGTGACGAACGCCGGAGTCAAACCGGACGGAAGTTCAGATCGCCCCGAGGTGGGACGTGAAATAACCGCCAAAGAGTTAGACATGACTGAACGACTGAACAACAACAACAAATGTGAGGGAAGGCATATCCCTCCCAAACCCTTTGTGTGTCCAAATAAGGCCACACAATATGCTGCCCGTCCCACCCTGTGTCTTTTGGAAGCTCAGTCCCCTTTGGTTTCTTCTTAAAAGAGCAATACAGGGACTCTGGTCTTGTCTACACTTTTTCTCCTTTCTCTGTCTCCTCTGCTTTCCACTTTCCTGCATCTGAAATATACGGTACTGTCACCACAGTATAAGCTTTGGTGATTTAATCATTGGCTTTGCATCAGGAAAAGCATAGACTTAATTCTAAGGTGAAGAGTGTACAGTACTCTCCTTTTGTCTGGCTATCAACTCAGCATCTGCCTTAGTTCTTCATTCAACCGCCCAGAGTAGCTTTTCGCTAGATGGTTGCAGTATATAAATCAAATGAATGAATGAATGAATGAACGAACGAACGAACGAATGAACGAATGAATGAATGAATTCCTTTTCCCCAATTCTAATTGTGGGACAGGAATATTGTATATAATATGAGAGAGCCATGGGGTGGGGTTTTTTCCATCCCAATGATGGCTTTGGGTTCACTGCTTCACAAATACCCAAATACCCTGATTCAATTCATATTTATCTGCTTGCCCAAAGAAAATGCACATGTCCAAACACTGCCAAGATGAGACAGATATTTTGTGTTATTCTTTAATGCTTAGTTTCTCTCCTTCCCTCCCTCCCTCCTTCTTGCTTTCAATAATATTGTCTTCTGTGTTGATATGAGTCAGAGAATCAAGGAAGGTTTGATAGTTGTTTTAAACAAGAAAAGTGGGTGGGTGAGGAACCTTATTAATATTTTGCTGTTTGTGAATGTCTGTTATGATCTAAAACAACCTTACTGACTGGATATCTTAGTGAGTTAGTGGAGGTTATTATTTTGATTTCCCACTCAGCCTCCTGGGAGAAGTGCCAGCCTGGGTGGCCTTGGTCTGGCTGCACCCAGTCCCAGGGCACCCCTGGAAGAAGGGAATGGTAAATCAATCCTGAGTATTTCCCATCTAAAAACCATTGAAGGGGTTTCCATAAGCCAGAACTGACATGATGGCTGTCGGGTTTTTTTTAAAAAAAAACCTTATTACCCCCTGTTGTTTCCCTAAAATCTTGATATCCTCTCTTACTTTGGTAGTTTGTTTTTTACTGAAATTAACCTGCAGTTCCACTACTACATGAGAAGAACTGAATGTTCATTATACAGCTCAGGATCACAGTCCAAATTGATGCAAAGGGGAAAACAAAGAGAATGGGAAATCTCTATCAACAGTTTTCCCTTATTTTTGTTATGTGCCATCCAATTGCTCCTGACCAACGAGAGCCTTTAACAGGGTTCTTGAGGCAGATGGATGTTCAAGGACATTCAGTTGCCATTCCCCAGGTAGGTACCTTGGCCAAGTGAGGATTTGAGTCCAAATTTCCAGCGTTCTACTCCACACCGACTGACAATGTTTTCCACAGGACTCTGCTAAAAAGGGAAATTGAAGAAAGGACAAAAGGTGGTGGTTGGGGGGAAATTCCTGAGGCATCTCAAAAAGATGTCCTCATCTTTCACTCGAGAGAAACAGCTCACTCATGCTTCAGGAAAATTTACTATTCCATCTCTCAACACTTCCCCGAGGAAAAGGTCGGTAGCTAGTAAAGGTACTGAAATTTGTAAATGCCAGCTGGAAGGAGGACAGCCTTTGTGTCCAGATGTTTGAATTTTCAGAAGCTGATTCATTTGCTCCCATTTTCATACCCTCCATATATCATCCTGCAAAAAATGTCCACTTTTGTACTAAGAGTCCTTTTAAAAAAACCTAGTAGTCTAATTAGCCATTCAAAATGCACACCTGCCCAGAAAACATTAATAAAATGTAAGGATTAATGGAAGAGAACAATCAGGATTCTCTTCTTCCTTTTAATGGCCTGGTGTCATTCACCTGTACTGCTTATTTGCTTATATATGGAGTCTACTCAACCACCACAAACTCATTCAGCCTCATTGTTTTTTTTTCACAAGGCTATAAATACTTCAACCCAAATGGGGGTGGGGTATGCGCATATAACAAACAAACAAACAAATAATAAATTCACATTTTGCCCTACA
>JAHTLZ010001375.1:7296-25986 GCA_023846285.1 Phrynocephalus versicolor | reverse complement strand
CTCCCGGGCACCAAATCTGGTGCCTCCAGGATCCAGGGGAGCCATTTCTTTGTTTAATTTTGTTTCATACAAATGTTTTTAAATGAAACAAAATGATTTTAAAAAATGAAAAGAAATGAAACGGGTTGGGCAGGAAACAAAACAAAACAAAACATTTTTCCCCGTTTCGTGCCCATCTCTAGTTAAAACATATCTGGTGCTTCCTCTTTGTTATGTGTTGCCAAGTTGTTTCTGACTTATGGCGATCCTGTGAATTAATGGTTTCAAAAAGCTCCTGTTATTTACAGCTCTGCTCAGATTCTGCAAAGGAAAGGCTGTGCTGAGCTATATTAAATCAACTGAACTCATGTTTATCTTCATCTTTTTCTGCTACCTTCTACTTTCCCAGGCAATATTGTCTTTCCTAGTGAGTCTTCTGTTCTAATAATAAAATTTTTATTACAGTGATTGACCAGCAAGAGTCTTCTGTTCTCATTTTACAGCCAAAGGACTCTCGCCCTGGTTTAGTGTGGTTTTTAAAAGATCCACTGATTTGTGACAAGAAAAAGCGGGCACACAGACAAACCAACAAACCAGGGAGTAAGAACACGATTAGCCAGGAGATACAAATTAACTAACTAACTAACTAACAAAAACTAGTTGGTAGTAACTGATTATTAACTTATTATTGTGGGTCCTGAAGGCGATTTTAGTGTAAAGCAAAGTGTTCTGCTTATATACCGCCCCATACTACTACAAGTAGTCTCTGGGCGGTTTACAATTTTAATTACAGAGTGCAGGCTACACATTGCCCCCCCCCCCCAGCAAGCTGGGTACTCATTTTACCGACCTCGGAAGGATGGAAGGCTGAGTGAACCTTGAGCCTGATACCGGGGATTGAACCCAGGTCATGAGCACAGTTTTACCTGCAGTACAGGCATTTAACCACTGCGCCATGAGGCTCCTTAATATATTGTATTTATTGTATTTAACTGTTATATTGTTTTAATTTTGTTGCAATTTGATGTTTTAATTGTCTGAATTGTTTATTTTGCTTGTGAGCCGAACAGAGACCTTTGGGTAGTGGGCGGTATACAAGCTATGTAAATAAATAAATAAATAAATAAATAAATAAATAAATAAATAAATAAATAAATAAATAGTAGACTGAAAGAGTTGAGTTGATAGCTACAGCTTCCTGATAGAAGTCCTGGGCAATGAACCTGACTAGGGAAAATAGGAAGCCGGTGTTGTGAAGTTGTGCTGCAAAGTGACTGACAGCATAGTCTAAAGGGAAGAGGTATCAGATTTGCACAGATATTTTTGCACATAAATCTTGATGAAAAATTATATTCATTCCTGTGCTGGAAATCTCACATGAGTTGAATGTAGTCTCATTATGTTCTCTTGTGCAGAATGTCTAATTTAGTGAGTTTTCTTCAATGCTGTTGAAATCCTTTTTTTCCCACATGAAAGTAAACACTTTTTTATTGTCACTCAGACATGGCTATTCTTACTTCTCCTGTTCCTGTGGTGAACATCTAGTCTTGGTGGGAGGCTTGGCTCAAACTGAGCCTTGGCCTATAGAAAAGATAATAAAGACTTAATAAAGTTTTAATTATTAGTTTTGCAGTCATACACACATATTCACATGCTGAAAGTACTAATCATGTCGACGTGTGCTATTATCCAGAAGTATATTTAGAGCCAATTTTCATAATCAAATTGGCTATAGGCACAAGGCACTGCACTTCTGAAACCAGACCAAGCTTGCAGCATGGCAGAAAAAGAACTGAACTCCATACCAAAATGTTAACATGGTAGATAGCATCATCTCCTGGTCTGGTTTCTTGGAGAGGGGACAGTTAAGGTGCCTGACACCTCTAAAAATCAGCCACCCAACCACTCTAGTGCTGCTTGAACTATGCATTGCTCAGTAGTTCCAAGTTTCTGTATTGTGCCTTCCATGAGAGGGACAGTTGAGATCACCTAGTGCCCTGCCACCTGTGTAGCCTTGGGTAAGCTGCAGCGGAAAAAGGAACTAAGTAATCTCTTATTCTGAAAAAGCTGGGAAGGACTGGCATAAATTGGCATCAATTTGACAACACATTTTTGTTGTTTCTGCTCCTGTTATTATATAGTTTATTACAGCATAAGTTGTTTTATCAAATGTAAAGGGTGCAATTTATGGACATGTGACACAGCTCATCAGTGGAACACATTTCATCATGCAGGGGCACTATGCACCCCAGGTCACTGTGCTAAGTTAGGTTATGTGCTGGGTTTGCTCCAAATTATATAACAAATTAGTCTAATTCAGATTGATTGAATGAGTACCAGATCAAAGTGGAATAGCCAGATTCTCACAAGTGAAACCAATTGCTCTGAGCTTAATCAGGACCAAATGTGAAGCCCCCAGACCTCCAAACCAAAACAGGGGACCATGTAAGTGTCCTCATTTGGCTTCACATTTATCCAAATTTTATTAAGATAGCTAGCAAACAATGGGTATATTTAGACACAGGCATGCAAAGTTGTAGACCAATTTCCATCCATGTGAAAATGTGTATGTGTGTAGATTTCAAGATTAGAGATGGATGGGCACGAAACGAGCAATTTTTTGTTTTTGTTTTCTTTTTTTGTTTCATTACGTAACGAAACGAAAAATGATTTTTTTGCAAAAATTTGTCAAAAACGAAAATGAACCGAAACGGACCCCCTTAATGACAAACGACAAACGAAACACCATTTTTTTGAGTCATGCCCATCTCTATTCAAGATCCTTGCTTGGAACTCTGGAGAAATGCTGCTAGTCACACCACGCTTATCAACTGTTGATACACATGCAATAACCCACGCAGGAACATTACTAACACCAATAACAATTGCATGCCATCAAGCTGATCCCAACTTAAAGTGACCCTTCCGAGGAATTCCTAGCTTTAGAGTGCTTGGAAGGGGTTGGCCAATGATCATTTCCTTCTTTTGGGCCATCCTGGGGCTCTGCAGCTTGCCCATGGCCACACAGGCTGGCTCTTCCAACATTAGGAAAAGTGAAGAATTGAACTCACAGCCTCTGCCTTGCTCCACAGCCAGGTAACCAGCTGAGCTAGCTAGTCAGCTATGAACATTAAAGCAGCAGCCAACATCCAGCTGTACAATGCTGTGGACTGGGGAGTTCACTCTAAATATTTAACTCCATAACAGCATAGTATGGGATTATTAAAATGATTACTGGGCTGGGGGACCTCCCTTATGAAGAAAGGCTAAAACATTTGGGACTCTTTAGTCTGAAAAAAATTGTTGGTGTTTTTATTTTTGTGTGCACAATGGCACCATTCCAGAATATTGAAACCAAAAGAACTAGGTTATGGGAAAGTTTATAAAATTAGCAACGTTGAATGTAAAAGGTCTGGGGTCATTTTCGAAGAGAAAGAGAATTGAAGCGATGATTAAAAGGCACAAAATAGATATTGCCTTTTTGCAAGAGACTCACCAAACAAGAGATGGTTTTAATGAATTAAAAATTTCAAATGGTGATATATATGAAAAAAGCTTTGGCACATCTAAAGCAAGAGGGGTCGCCATTTTAATTTCAAGGAATTGTGAATGTGTTGTTGAAAATGTGGTAAAAGACTTAGAAGATAGATATATAATATTGCAAGTTTTAATGGGGAAAGAATATTATACTTTGGTAAATCTGTATGCACCAAATGTTAACCAAGGTTGCTTTTACAATCTCCTTTGGGACCAGATTGAAATTGTTAAAAAGGGGTACTTAATAATGGCAGGGGACTTTAATATGGTTTTAGATAAAATTAAAGATAAATCAGTCTGTAAAAAAGAAGATTGGAGGGCAAGAGACACAACACTAGCAAAGTTTATAAACACAACAGGATTGAAGGATGTCTGGAGAGAACTGAAAGGAGATGAAACAAAATATACCTTCTATTCACCAGTACATAAAACCTATTCTAGGATAGATTTTGTGTTTGTCTCACAAAGCTTAATACCCAAAGTAAACAATACTGAGATTGAGATCATAAAAACATCTGACCATGCCTTAATGTCGATCGATTAAGCAACAAATAAAAATTACAGAGAAGCTAAAAGGTGGAGAATGAACTTAAAAATATTTCAATATCCAGAAGAGCTGGAAAAGGTTAAAAAAGATTGGTTGGAAACTTGGGACATAAATGAAAAGGCAGGTAGCCAAACGCCAATCATATGGGACACCCTGAAAGCGGTAGCCAGAGGCCTTATCATAAAAGAAAATATTAAAATTAAAAAACAGGAAGAACTCAATAAAAGAAATTTAGAAAAAATTAATAGCAGACTTAGAAACCCAATTTTTCTTTACTAAGGATAATAAGATACTGAGGTTGATTGAAGCAAGAAAAAAAGAGCTAGAAGATTTAGATCTACAACAAACACAAAGGAATCTACTTTACTTAAAAAGAAACTTTTTTGAATATAGCAACAAGAACTCAAAACTTTTAGCCAGACTAGCTCAGAAAAGACAAAACAAGAACACAATAGGGATCATAAAAGATTCCTCAGGCAAGATATGTACACAAATGAAGGAAAAGTTAAAAGCTATACAAGAGTTTTATCAGTCATTATATACCACAAAAAATAAACCTAAGGAGGATATAGAAAGGTACATCACTAAAAATTTAAAGAGGGTCTTTGAACAGGAAGATATGCTGGAAATGGAAAAGCCTATTACAGACCAAGAGATAAGTGAGGTAATAGACAAATTAAAGAATAATAAAACGCCCGGAGTGGGTGCTCTG
The DNA here is from genome assembly GCA_023846285.1 of Phrynocephalus versicolor. Classification (NCBI taxonomy): domain Eukaryota; kingdom Metazoa; phylum Chordata; class Lepidosauria; order Squamata; family Agamidae; genus Phrynocephalus; species Phrynocephalus versicolor. The sequence continues at coordinate 21,211 of JAHTLZ010001375.1, read as the reverse complement.
GGACCTGAATTTTACAAACTTTTTAAAGTAGTACTAATACCCAAATTAAAGAAGCTATATAATGAAATTTTGGATGGAGAACAAATCCCGAGATCATGGACCCATTCTTTAACTATTTTAATACCAAAACCTAATAAAAATTTAACGGATATTGGGTCATACATACCAATATCCTTATTAAATCAAGATGTTAAGATTTTTACTGCAATTCTGGCTAAAAGAATGAACAAATTTATAGCTAAATATATTAAAGAGGATCAATGTGGTTTTATCAAAGGTAGACAAATGGCAAATATTATTAGAAGAAATTTGAATGTTCTTTACGAAATGGGAAAGAGTACTACTAAAGCTGGGATGTTGTCTCTAGATCTTTTTAAAGCTTTTGATTGCATTCAATGGCCCACATTAAAAATCCTGTTAGAAAAATGGGGATTTGGGAAATCTTTTTTTGGTATTAATAAATCAATTATATTCAAAGGTCACTTCTTCAATAATAGTTAATGATGGATTGACTGAACAAATCACCCTAGGCCGGGGAACTAGACAAGGATGTCCTCTTTCTCCAGTTCTCTTTTGTATTGTTATAGAGCTCCTGGCAAATGCTATAAGGGATGATGAATCGATTAAAGGTATAGGGAAAGATGGGGCAACTAAAATCAGTTTATTCGCGGACAACGCTCTTTTGACTATTGTAAACCCAATAGAGAATATTCAAAGAGTAAAAACTCATTTAGAAGAATTTGGAGAAATAACAAGATTATGCGTAAACTGGCAAAAATCAGAGTTTATTGTTCAATTATGGAAAACAAGACTTAAAGAAAATTGAAAAATTCGGACTTAAACCGGGAAAAAGCATTAAATATCTAGGATTAGAACTTCACAAAGAATTTACTAAAACTAAAGAAAGAAATATTTTAAAATTAAAAGAGGAGATGAAAGACAAACTATTATCCTACTTGAAATTAAAATTATCGTGGTTTGGTAGAATTGCATTGATAAAAATGAAAATACTTCCAAAAATTAACTTTATTTTTAAAATGTTACCAGTTCTGTTTTTAGAAAAGGAACTTAAAACTCTCCAAGACATGATAAATAGGTTTTGCAATGCAGGGAAAAAATCAAGAATAAATAAAAGTTTGTGGTATAGATCCCAGAAAGAAGGAGGAATAGGTATACCCAATATAAGAAATTACTATATAGCCAATCAACTCAGTTCTTTTGGAAATTCTTTTTAAACCACAGAAGCTAATATGGTGGGAGCAAGAGTCTTCGGACATAAAGGGGGAAATAAATAAATTTTTATTTACGGAAGTCAAAAACAAAGTAAAGATTGACAACACCCCTTTGAATAGTCTAATTGCTACATGGAGAGCATATAGAAAAATCTTGTCACCGAAGGGATCCCCACTGGCTTTAGTTACTGACTTGGAAAACTTCCCTGTTAACTTGAAGCATTATTTGGAGTTATTTAAAATTAAGAAAATAGCCAGACTAAAGGATTGGATGCTCAAGATTAAAACAATTCATGATATAAAAAATATTTTGCAATCCAGTGATTTAACATGGTTAAATTATATTCAATTAGGGAAATGGACAAAGGACTGGGAAAAAAGAAATAATCAAACCAGAGAGTGCACAAAATTTGAACACTTCCTATTATCGCTCGAGTCTGAACAGGAAAATTCGAGAAAGGAACAATACGTAAAATATATAAAATATTAGGGGAATCATCGGAAATGAAGGAGTTAAATACCTTGAGAGAAGTCTGGAACCAAGAGCTTAATGTAGAGATAAAGAAAGCAGACTCGATGAAAATTTGGAATATGAGAATTTTGAGATCATTATTGGTCAGGATAAAAGAGAACTATTTTAAATTGGTTTCTAGATGGTATTTAACCCCAATTAGACTGAATAGAATGAATTCTGGTTACTCTAAGATATGCTGGAAATGTGGAAAAAAAGCTTGTCACATATTTGCATCTTTGGTGGGAATGCGAAATAGTCCAAACGTTCTGGAAAAAAGTGTTTTTACAGCTAAGTAATATGATTAAGATAGACATAGATTGTAATCCAGAGGTAGCATTATTATCATTGTTAACAAGCAAAGATTATGATGTTACAACAAAGGAACTAATAGCAAATCTTATGACAGCTGCTAGATTAATTATAGCAAAAAATTGGAAGTCAAAACTAGAACTCAAGATGGAAGACTGGTATAATGAACTTTGGGATATAGCTATAAACGATAAATTGTCTTGCAGTTTAAAGGTCAAACGAGGAGAAATGAAAAAAGACATTTTCTACGATATCTGGGGCAAATTTATAGATTATGTATTAGTTGAAGGAAAAGGGAAAGAGTCCATGAATATCTCACGACAATTCTGGAGAAGAGAACTTTAAGAAGATTACTAGAAGAATAGAAGATGGAGCAACGAATAAGAATGCATGGATGGGCCCGTGGGATGGGGGTACACTTATATTGTTTATTGTAGTTTTTTTATTTCCTTATGATGTTTGTATGTAGTTTAAAATTTAATAAAATTTTTTAAAAAAGGCACCTGAGGGGGAAAATGATTGAGACGTACAAAATAATGCAACGCATGAGTAAAGAGGATAGAGGGAAGCTCTTCTCCCTCTCAAAAATATCACAACTAGGGGACATACACTCAAACTGAGGATTGGGAGAGTAAGAACAGACAAAAGAAAATATTTTTTTACCCAGCACGCTCTTAGTCTGTGGAACTCCCTGCACATGATGTCGTGATGGCAGCTGGCCTGGATGCCTTCAAAAGGGGATTGGACAGATTCCTGGAGGAGAAGTCCATCACAGGTTACAAACCATGATGGAGATGTGTAATCTCCAGGCTTAAAACTGGGGTACTTCAAGGACCAGATGCAGGGGAGTGGTATCAGGAGACAGATATCTAGTCTTGTGCGCTCCCAGATGCATCTGGCGGGGCCACTGTGACATACAGGAAGCTGGACTAGATGGGTCTTTGGCCTGATCCAGCATGGCTCTTCTTATGTTCTTATGTTCCTATTACTATCCCTACTAGACATGGGCACGGCTCGGCGAAATTGTCGTTTCCGTTTTCGGTTTCGGTTTCTGTTACGTAACGGAAACGGTAACAATAATTACGCCACTCCAGCTCGAACTCAACCCGAAAAAAGAAAAATTGGGTCAGGTTTTTCGTTGTCGTTAATGGCATCGCGGCGATCGCGCTATGCCATTGCCATGCAGCACAGAAAAAAGTTTTTAAAAGTAAAAAACAACAACAACCCGACTCTCGGCCAAAAAAAGCAGGTGAAAATATGCCTGCCTCAGTGAGGACACCTACCAGAGGGGTGGTTTCTGGTGGGGGTCCCCGGCCTTCCCCCCTCCTGTAATGGGCTGCTTGCACCAGGCTGGGGGGGGTCATCCTCATCGTCTCCATGCCATGCGGTGGGGGGGATCCAAAATGGCGACCACAATATTTATTTTTAAATCGTGGTCCAAAAACCCACCAAAGCAGAACAGAAACATGTGAAAATTAGGAATTTTAAATGCCTGGATTTTTATAGTAGCAGCAGTGGGTTTTTTATAGCAGTAAAAGGTCGCACTGATTTTATTTTATTTTATTTTATTTTATTTTATTTTATTTTATTTTTTATTTTTTTAGACCTGCCCATTTGGGCTGGGCATGGGATGGGACCATGCAATTTTTTTGAACCATTCCACCAATGGCATGGCCAGGTTTTGACTGACACTTCTGGATGTGCCAGAGGGCATAAAAAGCCGAGGCACCTTCCAGAAGTCACAGTCGGGTCTGAATGTGGAGGAGGGTGGAGGGCTGTGTGGCTGGCTGCTGCTGGCTATTCGAATTTGGAGGGAGGCTGGAGGCTTTAGATTTAAGTTAGGCAGGCAGGGAGGGAACTGAATTTAGAAAATAATTTCTTTGATTCCCTGCAGCTTTGTCTGCTGAAGGGAATAGCAGTTTATTCTTTATTTCTTCTCTGGCAGTTTGTGAGGATTTTTTTCTGATATTGGATAAAGGGGGAGGTTCGACTGGGACTGGGAGGTGTGGATTTATTTTAAAAATATACTATATACTAACATTTATTTTCTATTTTCCCAACTTCAATTTGCTTGCACACACACACATTTGGGGTGCAAGCCAAGAACAGAACCTCTATCTTAAGTGATATCCTAACTGCCCACTCGCCTGCCTGCCCGTGCCGCCACCCGCCCACTCGCCCTCCCGTGCCCGCCGCTCGCCCGCTCGCCTGCCCGCGCCTCCCCCTGCCGCTGTCGCCACCCGCCCATGGCCCCCCGCCACCGCCGCCCGCCTCCCCCTCCCCCCTGCCACCCGTCCCCTGCCCCGCCCAGGGTGCAAAAACACCTAGCACCAGCCCTGATTGCTTGACGCCCCTGGGAAGTCAAATCACGCTAAATTGCATTGGAAATGACAAATGACAAATGACAAACAAAACGACACATTTTTGAAAAATTTCGCGGCAAATGGAAACGACCCAAAATGGACCCATTCCGAAAAATGAAAACTCGAAACATCATTTTTTTCTGGTCGTGCCCATGTCTAATCCCTACTTTCATCTTACAAAACATAATGCTTGCCATGAGAACTGAAAGCTCACAAGGCTGTATTACTATCCTACAATGTACTACATAAGCATGTTTTGGACAGGGCTATGAGAAAAATCAGATCACTTCTGCCTTAGTGAAAAATATGTGCTCTGGTAAGAATGAAATTTGCAACACCTTAAACCTGTATTGTAAACTTCACTATTACCTGCTCAAGTCTTGCAGACTCAAGACTGTGGCTTCTTTTGGGAAATGAGTCTATCTCATAGTTGGTCTTCCTCTTTTCCCGCTGCCTTCCCCAGGGAATCCTGCCTCCTAAAGATCAGCCCAAAGTAGGACCGACTCAGTTTCAACATTTTTTTCCTCTAGAGATGCAATAGTTCTGGTTTTGTTTGATCTAGAACCTACTAGTTTGTATTTCTGGCAATCCAGGGCGAACACAGAGCACTCCTCCAACACATAATTTCAAGCAAATCAATCCCACCCACCCTACCCCACCCGCTGTCAGCTTTCTCGACTCCCCAGAGTTCACACTGATTCATGGTGATCAGAAATACAAGAGTGTGGCTGATCTTGGCCTTGGTGTTTGATATCTAATATAAATCCATATCATCAATCGGAAACCCACAATATTATACAATTAGCTTTCTCAGACAAGTTTCAAGTTAGGGATAGGAATCTTTATTGCCGTTGCCCCCTTGCAGGAACAACGAAATTTCATGGTTGCTATACTCAAATCATATAAAACATTCCACATAGATTTAAAAACAGCTACGACACAAGTTGTAAATAATAACATGTAGAGACCATGAAGCGGCCTATGAGTCCCATCATTCCATGATTCGTTTAATGACTTTAGTGGTCCTCCAGAAGTCTGTGCCAGCTAGCAGAAACAACTGCATATGAAAAGGAGTTATTCTTGATCCTGGTTGTGAAGGGTTTAAGCTATTGATCCTTCAAAGGCAGCAGATTAAAGTGGCTGGCTTCCTTCCTGGGAGAGGTTCATAAGTGTGTCGTTCTTTTCAGGCCCCAAATATTAGGCTACCTGGAGTACACCCAAGTCCCCATTCCTGCCAGCATGACAACAGATGGGCAGCTCTACATAGAGTGAACAGCGCATCACTCTTCAGATGCAACCTGATGCACTTCATTTCTTTCATAATGTTGAACTGAGTTAAAATACAGATCATTCTCTGAAAGCCATCCATCTTGCAGTTATCGGGGAGGGGGGTATCTCCCAATATGGACATTCATTTGTGAAAATGGACAAAAGTGTTTGTTCGCTGATGAGAGGAGATAGCATGTGCTGTATTCACTTACCAGGGCTGGGTTAAGAGTGCTTCTGGCAGAACAAATATAAAACATGAACAACAGAAAGTTCCACATTAAATGTCACTGCATACATTGTTCCCCACAGTTGTCTGTCAAGGAGAATAAAGCATGTGGAGGGCTGAGCTCACTGCGAAGGCTACGCAGCTTGACTCAACTAATGCAAGTTGACTGGGTGGAATTAGAAGCAATACAAAACATATTATAATGAGTAATATTTCAAATAACACAAGACAGGGCCATAGCTGGGGTTATTTATTTGCATTAGCAATCTGCTGTGTTTATAAAACTCGTTCAGTCCTTTTGGGTTTACATAAGTTTTATTTCACATATCCATATGGCAGCTTTTTACTCCACGCTTCCCAATATGCTTTATGAATTCTGAATGGCATTTTGGCATGATTTGCCATGAGGTTGCACGTCATTCCTGTTGATATCCCAAATCCTGAGCTCAGAATTGGGGAATCAAAAACATAAATGGAAGGAGTTTGAAACATCCAGCTCTGTTTAGATAATTTATATCTATCAGATGCCCTTAGTAGCATTTCTTCAATCCAAAAGTTTAGGGTTCTAAATATCTAGGACTGAAAGCCTGCATTTATTTAACTGAATGTCTATCACAATATAGTTCAGAAACAATTGAACAGCATATAACTAGAAATACTTAGTCTTCTGACACCTAAACAATGAGCAGATTTAATTTGGCATAAGCTTTTGAGGACTATAGCTTATTTCAGGCCTGCCCAATGTGTTGACCATGGGTGACTCGTCACCCACAGCGCCATTGGAGGTCGCCCACTGGGTCCCTGCCAGCCTCGGCGCCCTCCCCAACTTGAGCACCAGCTGCCGGCCTCCCAGCACATTGCCTCTGGTGGCGTGTTGGGGAGGTTTCCCTCGCTCATGCACTGGTGAGGTGTGCGGGAACCTGGGCTGGCACTGGGCCACCTGGCGGGGCTATGGCCTGAGACCCACCAGGCTCTCCTGGGCCAGGCACCTCCTCCTAGCTGTCCTCTTCCTTGGCTGCCTGCCAAGTTGGGGAGGTGGCTGGCAGCAGGGGCGACCACCATCAGGAGAGGGAGGAGGAGGGGGACTGCCACCACTGCCTGGCTCCACCTACCCAGCACCTCCTTGGCCTCCGCCAGCTGGGGCCCAGCCTAGCTCATGCTACTCCAGCCTTCCAGGGGCTGCTGCTGGCCAGTGGTGCCTCTGTGCCCCAGCTGCTGCTGCCAGCATGGAAAACCCTTGAAGGTTGGTTGGGGAGTGCCTAGGACCTGGGGGGAGTGCCGAGGACCTGGGGAAAATGCAGCAGCGGTGGAGGCAGCCTGGCCAACTAGCCAGCCAGGCAGATGAACAAGGAAGCTCTGAGTGGAGGCTCTCCACCTACCCCTGCTTCAGCCACCAACACAGCTGGAGTGGCAGGGAGCGGTAGGCAGCCTCTTGGCCCTGCTAGCCTCCTCATGGCCACTGTCACTACTGCTCCTCATCTCTGGGTGTGCAGGGGGGAGCTTTAATGTGTTTGTGTGGGAGAGTGCATGTGTGGGGGCTGGCGTTTGTGTTTGTGCGTGGGTGCATGGCTGGATGCATGTGCGCGGAGCCTGTGGAGTGCTGAGGACCTGGGGGAGGAGCAGCAGTGGCAAGTGTGTGCATGTGTACACTTGTGCGCACACACAAACACTTCACAACAGAGCCTGTCAGGATGTGCGGCAGGCAAAAGGAGCCCGCAGGCCATTCAAAGTAGGACAGCCCTGGCCTATTTCATCTACTTGAGGAAGTGGGCTAAAATCCACAAAACCTTGTGACCATTGTGACTTGTAAAAGTGCCAGCTTGGATGGCTTTGGGCAAGCTCCATGGTCCTGCGATGCTCACAGAAGAAGAAAATGGTAAATCAGCTTTGAATAGTCTATATTCAGAAAACTCTGAGAAGAGTCCTTGAGTTACCATGAATGAGAATTTTCTTTCTTTCTTTCTTTCTTTCTTTCCTTCTTCTTCTTCTTCTTCTTCTTCTTCTTCTTCTTCTTCTTCTTCTTCTTCTTCTTCTTCTTCTTCTTCTTCTTCTTCTTCTTCTTCTTCTTCTTCTTCTTCTTCTTCTTCTTCACATGTGTCCCACTTGGTGGTGGGGTTAGGGTTAGGGTTCTTCTTTTTATTTATTTATTTATTTATTTATTTATTTATTTATTTATTTATTTATTTAATTTTCAAACTTATATACCGCACCTATTTCCCCAAAGGGGACTCAGGGCGGTTTACACAATACCATAGCAAATAAAAGAGATAAAACAATAAAACAATCAACAGCGGTGTCCAGGACAGCAAGCCAATGTCATCATCATCATAGTGATGATGGTGGGGTGGTGATGGTAGTAGTAATAATAGTGGTAGTAGTTGCATTTAGAGCACATTTTTGAACTGTCCTTGGGGACATAGTTGTAAGGATTCTCATGAAAAGCACATGCACTTCAAAATATTCCACCATGCAACAGAAAAAGACCCCTATTAACCTGTCCCTGATCTCATTTCTGTAGTGTGTGATACTTAAAGTAAAGCATTCATTTAAAACCAGCCCATTGATGTTGGAGACTTTGAGAGTTGGGTGGAGGTGGAAATGCAGGCAGCTCTGGGTCATGGCTACAAAAACAGGTTAAAATGTACCTCTTCTGCTATTAAATCACAGACAACCAAAGTCACTTCATTGTGAAGCAAAGGAGTAGGTTTTCAAGAAAAAAACAGAGGAAACCTTTGCCTGGGCATTGAAGGATGGATTTATTTGATTCTACATTCTTTGCTTGCCCAGAATGTGCAAGAGTGCAATCCACACTGAGCCTGGGATTTTTAATTGTGAATACAGTACAGTATATCAATTTATTTTTATGATAAAGAAAATCCACAAAAAACTGAAAGGGAAGCCACCGTAACACAAATTATTATCATTCATACCAGAACCTTTAGCTCTTCAAAAGACTTAGTTTGAGAACCAGATGTTCCAAGTTTCAAAGCTGCATATGTTTTGAGATGACATCCTTCACATATCCATCATCAATTTATTTTCTAGGCTGAGTCCTTCTTTCTCAATTCTCAAATGGGTGTGATTTGGCAGCATGATTGCATAGAGGCTCACCCTGCACCATTGTGACGTCCAAAATCAGCTACATTTTGCTGACAGGGTTAGCGATGTCAAAAAAAAAAAAGATTCCTTTTTTGTTTTGAGGCACCAAGGTTCTTCCCATCAAGTTCATTTCCAAAACAGCATTATACAGTTTTGTCTGTACTGTATTTTATTTGTGCCACCTCTTCATGTTGTGAAGTTTATGGCATGTTGTGAAGTTTATGGAGACAGGACAGTGGCATTTACCCCTTGGCGATGAATAATTCATGAGAAGTGTCTATATTGATTGGTTGGTTGTTGACCAATGGGAGAGTCTGGGGGAGTAGCCTGGGGTGATTTAAGGCTCATCCCAGCACTGAATTAGACAGATAGGGACAGATAGGGTCTGACTGTGAGACCTATACTTACTAGCAAGAGAAAAAATAGGATTTAGAACTTCTGTGAGGAAAACTAAGTGATGAGTGTCTGAAAAATTAAGAACTGGGTGTGCAAGTCATCAGTGTTGTCTGTAACATAACTTTAATATGATTGAGCTATATTCTTCCTTTTTGTAACAGAAACATGGGGTTGCTTTTCCTCCCAGATCCATCTGCAATCAATCAACTGCAACTGCTTGAAAGCTGGTGTCTGGAGAAGTCAAGACCCAAATGGGTTCTTTAAGAATCTCCCAGCCTTACTCTGAAGTCTTTCTCACATACCAGAATAATTATTCAACAAGGAAACTTCACTTGAATAATAAGTAAAAGCATTTATTTGGCTAATAAGGATTTCACAGGAATAAGGATGGGCACAAAACGAAAATGAAATCCTGTTTTGTCGCTTCATTACATAACAAAATGTAACAAAACAAAACGAGGAAGCAGCATTTCATTACAGATGAAATGAAGTGGTGTTTTTCTCTGTGTAAAAGAACTGTTTTGTCTCGTTTTTTATGGCTGCATAAAAAATAAGTGTCGACTTAAAGTCATGTGAGATACTAGTTTGCCTCAATTCAGCGCTCATTAGGCGTTATCTAAAATACCGTGCCTAATTCTGGATACCACACTTCAAGAAGGATGCCAGCAAACTGGATCAAGTTCAGAAGAAAGCAACAAAGATGATCAGGGGAATGTGCCTGTTTGTTTTATTTGGTTTTTATTGTAAGCCGCCCAGAGTTCCCTCCTGGGAAGATGGGCGGGATATAAGCTTAACAAATAAATAAATCTAAATAAATAAACCAAGCCCTATGAGGAAAGACTAAAATAAATAAATAACTGCACATGTTTAGCCATGAGAAAAGAAGTCTGAGGGAAGATATGATAGCCCATTATTGCTCTGTTCTCACTCATTCCAGAGCAATGATGGGCTCAAGCTACTTGAAGTCAGTTGTAGGCTGAATATCAGGAAAAAAACTTCTTAATTGTTAAAGCAGTACAACAATGGTACCAATTAGCTTAGTGCTCCAGTGCTGGAGGAAATGAAGATAAATTTGGACAGCCATCTGTCAGATCTGCTTTGATTTGGACTCCTCCATTGAGGAGGAGGTTAGACTTGATGATCTTATAGACATTTCCAACTCAATTATTCTATGATTCTATGAATCACAGAGCTAAGGTGACAGTTTAAGTTTTTACCTTGATGTGCTGTCAAGTTGCCCCCAACCCATGGTGACCGTATGGTTTAGTCATCATCTCTCAACTGTTCTACTACTAGTAGTCCTGCTCAGCTCTTGCAAGTAGAGATGGGCATGAAACGAACAATTTTTCGTTTCGTTATGCAACAAAATGACAAAGGAATTTTGTCTCCAATATGAAACGAAACAAACAGAAACACCGAAAATTTTGTTGTGCATTTCGTTTTTGTTACTGCAATACAGTGAACTGCTTTAAATGCTAAAATCACAAAATCACAAAAATTAAAATAAATGGTAACAAAACGGTAAAAAAAAGAACGAAAATGAAAATAAATTTTTTGCAAAAATTCTCAAAAAACGGAAACGAACTGAAACGGACCCTCCAAACGACAAACGACAAATGAAACATCATTTTTTTAATTTGTGCCCATCTCTACTTGCAAGCCCAATATCATACCTTCCTTTTCTGATTCAGTCCCTCTTGTTGAGGAACTAGATGGGTTATGTAGTACTTTTTCAGACTTCTGCCAAAAGTTTACATGGATGTGCCTTGTTGCCATGAGACTGGAGCTACAGAGTCAGACCAAGCTGACTGAAGGAAGACCAAGCATTGCTGACAGTAGCAAAACTTCTCATGGAAATGGATGGGAAGAACTGAGGGGTGATATTATCTGGGAGATGAGAATTACTGAGCAAAGGACTGAGTGCTGATTGGGTCACATCTTGGTATGTGGGTGGTGCCAAAAGATCTAGCTAGCAATTATTTAAGATGCTTTGAAAATGGTAGGGAGAGCTTTTTGTTAGAATTAGAAAGTATAGATTTGGTGCTAGAATCCTTAATTATTTTTATTGTTTTCAGGATACATATTATGTGTCTTTTAGATGGATTACCATGCATGATTGCATTGACTGATTTCATAAGAACACCAGTGTTTTCCATGCTAGTTTCCATCCCTCATAATGGATTTTTCTTTTCTTTTTGTGTGCTCCTGGTAGCTTTAATGTTGCCTTGTAAGATGACTCTTCTAATTCCCTGTTCTTAACTTGAACATGTCTTAAATGTTCTGGGCTGTATATTGTCCCTCATTATTGCCCCCAACCCTTTATTGTAAGCCACTTTGGGTCCTTTTCCAAGGAGAAAGGTGGGGTAAAAATATTCAAAATAAAAGAAAATAAAAATATTAAGCTGAACATGTCTTGCCTTACTTTTACATTATTTTAAATCTGCAAGCTGTTATATTACATCTTTTCCCATTCCTATTATCTTTTAATAAAACTTCTAATATTTCACAAAGTTGGGGTCCTTGGAAGAGAGGGGGTGATAAGCTAAAGAAAAGTGCCTTAGCCAGACGTAAGTTGGTGCTTCTGGATATTTCATCCTGTCCTGCCTTGCAAGGTTGGCATGAAGTTTTTCAAAGTGCGCAACCAAGTTCAACTTCTGTCTTGAAAATTAAGGCAGGTTGTAACTAGGGTCAAAAGAGTCCCACTGCCACTCAGGCATGCATCCTCCATGGTCTTAATTGGCCTGAGGTTAAGGAATGGTCTTCTGGGGAATGTAGCAGAGGATCTTCACCTACTATCATCTGGCGCTGGTTCGGAGACCAGGGACCCTTGCACTTGCTTGCCTTTCTGGTCCTCTCTCGTTTCCACAACACTGTCCTCCAGCACAACATTTTGAATAAACCTGCTCCACCCTCCCCAGTCAGCTTTCATGGTTCTCCAGCTTTCCTTTCAGTACATAGCAATTGGAAACACAATATTTTTGTATTTGTATTTTTATGTAAACATAAACACAATATAAAAATTAAATAACAGAAACACAAAACAAGCAAATAATCACATTTACCTTTTTTTTTTTTACCCCTGTGCAATCCACCTCCCACACACTGTATTGTTGATTATCTTGGCCTTGGCATTCAGTGACAGGCAGAGAGGGAAGGAAAGCAAATCATTATTCCTCCCTCTTTTGTTTGCAGAGCTGCCTGGCCCCCCTGTGGCTGCATAATATATATGCAGGCAACTCAGGACAGGCAACTCAGTGGGGTGGCTGGCAAGCTGCCAATACTACTGCCCACCTCTCCTATGGAACGCCATTTCCCCCTGCAAGGAAGTGCTGGTGCACAGACCTGGGTCTTCCACATTTTGATTCAGATTCAGATTTTAAAATAAAATAAAACAAAAAATCAAAACAAAACACAACATTAAAGCTAAAAGGCAGGGAATATTTTTAGGCATCCAGTGCCATCACATTCAACCCCCGTATTAGTTTGAATTAAGTGTTTCTAGGTTACATACATTTAATCTCTTTCCTCTCCCATGAACTCAAGCACACACACACACACAGAGGGAGGGTTACCTCTTCCGACTTCATCCTTGCACTATCCCTCAGAGATGAGAGGTCAGGTGGATTTCATGGCTGAGTTGGTGTCTAGGAACCTTCCGCCCTTCAAATGTGTTGGACAGCTCCCACAGTCCTTTATCAGTGGCTCAGAATTCTGGCAATTGCCGTCCAGAACATCTGGATGGATGAAGGTTCCCCACCCGTAGTTAGAACTTGGATCTTCCCAGTCCAATACCTGAAGCACTAGTACTGGATATTGGTTCTCAAATAAACATTTCATCCATCTCTTCTATATTGATGGGATGTTTTCCAAAGAGACCCCTGAGGAAAAGGGCTAACCTCTTTTCTAATATGATAGCCATACCAATGCTACTTTGAAGGAATACTTTTTAATGCTGAGGCTTCCAGTAAATAATGGATGGCTTTGTTCTGCACCACTTTGTCAAAAAGATCCAAACGCTGCCTCTGAAATTCACTATGCACCCTGACCTTGCATTAAGGTCTGGCAATTTGTCTTTTCCTATCTTCACAATCTGGGGCAGGGCTCTGACACACTCAACTTAATGGTCCATCCTGGCAGAATGAATGCAAACACAAACAATTATTTAGCCCTGACCTATGTGGGTGGGAAGGTCAGCTGAAAAGTTAGATTTTTTTTATTGCTGGAAGAGATAAAGACACATAATCTTGTGTAGGTCTCAGCCAAAATAGAAGGGATAATTTTTTTCAGGCATTGTTTTATTGTACTGAAAAGTGTCTTCCTTTTCGGTAACCTTTCCGTAATCTGAAAACATTAATCTCTTCAGGAAGCACTCCCTAGAGGCTCAGTTGACTTTCCTTGTCTTGGGTGGTAGTAGTTTTAGAAGAAGCAACCATGTTAATCTGTGCTAGTGTATTGGGCCAAAAGAAAGAAAGAAAGAAAGAAAGAAAGAAAGAAAGAAAGAAAGAAA
>JAHTLZ010001372.1:0-18263 GCA_023846285.1 Phrynocephalus versicolor | reverse complement strand
CACCTTTTTCCCAAGTCCCTAGGCAAGCCAAGGAACCTACAGGGATGGTGCCCTCCTGTGAGAAGCACACTTGACCAACCAACTCAGTGGAAATAGTCCACACTAACTTTTGGGGGTAATCCCTTGTGGTGAAATTTCCCATCCGGGACAAATTATTGAACAGCTCCGGATTGATTTCCATAGCTTCCCATGGCCAAGCTTGGCCCATGTTGGTACCGCCACAAACATAACAATCTGTAACTCCCAATTCGGTGGCTATTGATTGTGCCAATCCAACAAAAGAATTTTTTGCAATGTCTGGGATTTCAAGGGAATCATCCTGCAATCTGTCTAAGGCGCTACCACCTTCAGTCCAGGTGTGATTCCTCTTTTTCCCCTCTCGCAGAGTAGTGCGAGTAACCGTGATGTATCCCTTTGGGTTATACCCTAAAGCATCTATGCCAAACCCATAGACTTCAATGGTAGGATGTGTTCTATTGATGCCTAGGATCACAGTGTTGTCGTCACCCCTGCGGAAAAATGCTATGTGTTCACAGGGTGTAAAGGGTTGAAGCTGACCCCTTCCTGTGTGTTCACACACACACATCCAGCTTTTGCAAGCGGCACTTGCTTCACAAGGTGTCCACTTTTCAGGATTCCCAAATTTCCATCCTCTGTGGGGTTGGCATATATATTTGGCTTTTGCGTTATAGTACTTGCCTGAAGTATGACACCAGGGTCCTAGACCAAAGTTAGCCACTGTGCAAGCTCTAAACACAAGTTGAACTTGCTCAGTGCTTTGCTTCAAAACTACCGTAGAATTTAAGTAATGAAGACGTCCCCCACCATCTGGGTTTCTCCTTAGGGGAACTGTAGTTTTTGCCATGCCTGCCCACACAGAATAATTATAACGAATCGGGACTTCAGGCCTATAACAGTGAGAGGTGCCTGAAGTATCATTGCAAAGGTGATACACCATGCCTTTACTTTGACAAATGGTCCCAGCGTGTTCACACTCTGGGGGCTGCTGGGTACTGAAAATCAGAGTGCTTGTCACTTTGCCATCTTTCATGGTGTTCACTATGCAAGGGGCACATGTTCGTACCTGAGGCTGGACTGGTGCTGTAAGGCAAATGGGTATTATAAGTAAAATAGCTAGGGTCCCTTCTACTCTAGGGAATCCCCACAGTCTGTGTTTCCAGTGGCAAAGTATGATTGCCATACAAATTATGAAGGCAAAAGGTGCCACGATCCATACCCAAATGGGTGCCTCTACAAACATTTTTAGAATAAACAACAATAGTCTATAAAAGCAGAAATCAATAATTAGTGTCTCTCTGCAAGGCTGCAAAGGCCTCAGAATATTCTCTTGCCAGTTGACGAACCAATCCTCGAGACCAGGTAACAGGGTGATAGGAATCAGCTCTGTAGCCCACTGTGCGCAGATAAGCGCCAATCTGTCCTGGTGGGTGTTGGGGGCTGGTATGTGTGTGAGGCAAGACGAGCTCTTCTGGTTCGTCACTCAAGAAAAATATGTGCAAACACCCACAAGTGTACAGTCTCGCACACGTTGGCATCTGCCAGGGGCTTAAAACAGTGATGATGTCGCCACATTCAAAAACAGCTAGTTCTCTGTTCTGTCGAAAAGGGTATAAAGGGTGAAGTTGCTGGTCTGTCAGCCTCACTTCAAAGTAAAAGTCAGGTGCTGGCAAAGCCCCCTCTCCCCCCATAAAACAACAGAGAGAAAAAGAGAAAAAGAGGCAGGAAGACAGGATTTTAATCTGTCAACCTGAGGTGCAAGGAGAATCAGCGGATGGCGTTGGGATTCTCCGAAGTGTCACACGCAGGGTGCCCTCAGGATCAGGGTGTGACGACCACAGGGCAGGGTCACTGGGTTGTCCTCCTGCCTGGGTGATGTCATCTAGGTTGATGTCATCTGGGTCGATGTCATCTGGGTCGATGTCATCTGGGTCGTCTGCTGGCGGGATGGCACCGGTCTGGTCCCTCTCGGGTGCAGGGTCGTCTTCGGGTTGGACCTCCTCGTCTGCTGGTTCCGGAACAGCCAACTTAACACGGGTATGATGAATCCAAGGGGTGATTTCGGCCACTTTCACTGCCGTGGGGGTCTGCAGAAGAATCACGAATGGGCCTCTCCACTTCGGACGAAGAGAAAGGTGCTGCCAATCTTTCACCCAAACCGAATCTCCTACTCGAAACTTGTGGACGGGTTCTTGTAACAGGATGGGAAGTTTCTCCAGAGTCCATCTGTGTAAAGAAGAGAGACACTGGCCAAGCAACTGAAGATATCTAGCATGTGTCAAGGAAGCTACCCTTTCAGGACGAATTCCATATGAAATAGGAACAGGCCGTCCGTAGACAAGCTCAAAGGGGGAAATGCCAATGTGTTTCAAAGGGGTAGTTCTTGACCTGAACAAGGCAAGTGGAAGCATTTCCACCCAGCCTTTCCCTGTTTCCTGAACCAATTTAGACAAATGAGACTTCAAAGTTCTGTTCATTCTCTCGACCCGACCTGAACTCTGGGGTCTGTATGCAGTGTGAAGGTTCCACTTAATCTGTAGGGCTTCTGCTAACCCCTGTAGAACCTTGTGAACAAAGGCCGGTCCATTGTCTGAGCCCAATGAGTAGGGCATCCCGTGTCGACAAAGGTGATCTCTCAAAAGCCACCTGATGACTTCACTAGCCTGCTCTGTCTTTGTTGGTGTTGCCTCAGCC
The DNA here is from genome assembly GCA_023846285.1 of Phrynocephalus versicolor. Lineage (NCBI taxonomy): Eukaryota > Metazoa > Chordata > Lepidosauria > Squamata > Agamidae > Phrynocephalus > Phrynocephalus versicolor. Next base: position 15,551 of record JAHTLZ010001372.1, on the reverse strand, counting down.
CACCCTGTGAAAGTACAAATTGCCACCAACAAATAACGAAATTGTCCACACTGAGGCAATTCAGCAAAGTCTATCTGTAGATCCTGAAAGGGTTCTCTTCCATAGTGTTGGACTCCAGGCTGGGGCAGTGGTCCCGCGCGTGGATTATTTTTCTGGCAAAGGACACATCGCCTGGATACATTGGCAGCAATTTGACGTAGCCGGGCGATGTACAGATAGGGGCTGAGGTGATGATAAACTACGTCCGGTCCTTGGTGCGTGCCCTCATGGTGATTTTGTATGACCTTACAAGCTAGACTTTCAGGCACCCACAATTGTCGATCTGGCATGACATATCAGCCTTCCTCATTTCGTGACAAGTCCTGTTCCCTAGCAAACTGCTCCTCTGCCCGGGAATAGACCGGTGAACTGGGTGGCAAAATGTCCAGGGGAATTAAGCTGAGTTCAAATAACAGATCACTTTGTGCTGCTTGCTTGGCAATCCTATCTGCCAGCCTGTTTCCCCTAGCCTCAAGGCTGAAGCCAGCCGTGTGTCCCTTGCAATGTATCACAGACACTCTCCTGGGCTTCCAGACTGCATCAAGAAGCCTTAGTAAAATATCAGGGTGTGCTACTGAACTTCCTTCCGATGTAAGAAGTCCCCTCTCCTTCCACAATGCACCATGTGCATGTAAAGTCAAAAAGGCATATTTAGAGTCAGTAAAAATGTTGATGTCCCTTCCCTCTGACAGTTCAAGCGCCCGGGTTAGAGCAATCAATTCTGCCAGCTGGGCAGATGTCCCTGGGGGTAGCTGTTGTGCCTCAATCACAGTGTCATCCAATTCTACAATGGCATAGCCCGCTCTCCTGGTCCCCTCTATTATGGAACTGCTTCCATCAACGAACCAATTTTTCCAGTTGGGATTTGGGGTGTCTTTGAGGTCGGGGCGAGATGAGTAAATTTCATCCATGGTCTGAATGCAGTCGTGAGCTGCAGGCTGATTGCTGATGGGCAACAAAGTTGCTGGATTCAGACCCTCAGTAGTTTGGAAAGTCAGTCCTGCTCTGGATAATAGTTTCTGACATTTAATCATAGCGGCTTGGGAAAGATGGTATCCCCCTTTGGCGTCTAGCAATGGCAAGACGGCATGGCGGGTGATGCAGTGAGTCAGCTGGCCGAAAGTGAATTTATCCGATTTTTTTAGAAGCGCTGCCAGAGCTACAACTCCTCTCATACAAAATGGAAGCCCTTGTTCTGTTGGGGTTAATTTTTCAGACAGATATGCCACAGGCTGCTGCCAGCTGCCTAATTTCTGACACAAAACTCCCTTCGCCACGCCTTCTTCCTCATCTGAAAACAGGAAAAATGGCTTAGATGGGTCTGGGAGACCTAGCGCTGGGGCCTCTACCAAAGCTCTTTTGATGGCCAGAAAGATTTCTTGCTGTTCAGGGCCCCAAACAAAAGGATCCGTTTTGGGTCCTCGCGTGGACAAATGCAGTGGTTTAGCCATGAGGCTGAAATTTGGTTTCCAAATTCTACAGAAACCCGCAGCTCCTAGAAATCCACGGAGCTCCCTTCTTGTGGTCGGCGCCGGAATTTGTATTATAGATTGCTTTCGCTCCTCGCGGAGCTGGCGCTTCTGGCGGGAAATATCAAACCCTAAGTAACGTACAGTCTCTTGACAAATTTGGGCTTTCTTTTGAGAAACCCGGTACCCTGCGTCTGCCAAATGATTGAGGAGATCTATGGTGAGCTGCTGGCAATCAGCTTTTGTCTCTGCTCCTGCCAGAATGTCATCTACATATTGTAAAATCACTTGTCCCTTTTTCTTTGGGAAGGAGGCCACATCTGAAGCTAGGGCTACCCCAAACAATGTCGCAGAATTTTTGAATCCTTGGGCTAAACGGGTCCAACAGAATTGGCCCTTTGTCCCTGTGTGGGGGTCCTCCCACTGAAAGGCAAAAAGGTGTTGACTCTGGGGCGCTACGCGGCAACAAAAATAGGCATCTTTGAGGTCCAGGACGGTGAAAAAGGCTGCTTCTGGTGGCACTAAGCTCAGAAGTGTATAGGGGTTCGGTACCGATGGAAAAATGGTCTCCACGGCCTGGTTCACCAATCTGAGGTCCTGAACCGGACGATAGGACCCATCCTCCTTCTTCACAGGCAAAAGGGGAGTGTTCCATTCAGACTGGCATGGAACAAGAATGCCATATTTGATCAGTCTCTCTAAATGGACCCAAATACCCTCTGCCGCTGCTCTTCCAATGGGATACTGTGGGACAGAAACTGGGGTGGCCATGGGCTTTAATTGAACTACAAACGGTGGGATATTCCGTGCCATCCCGGGAGGGTTTCCCTCAGCCCAAACTTGTGGGTTCACTTGGTCTAGAATTTCACGTGGAATCTGGCTTGACTCCTCTTTTACTAGTAACAATCGCCATCTCTCTTTCAAGGGATATTCTACACACAGTTCACCAGAGGGCTCAGTGGGGTTTGTTGTCAAATGAACTTCTCCCTTTGGGGTAAAAGTGATTTGGGCGCCTAATTTGAAAAGCAGATCGTGTCCCAAAAGGGGGAGGGGACAGTTTGGCATGTGCAGGAATTTGTGCTGGACAGTGTGGCTACCCAGTTTGCACTCAATGGGCTTCATGAAGTAAGCCCGCTGAGCTTTTCCTGTGGCTCCCATTATATTAACTGAACGTGTCCGATCCAGGGAGTTAACGAGGTCTGGAATCACTGAATAGCTGGCTCCTGTATCTATCAAAAATTGGGTAGTGGTGCTCCCTGTCAATATGCTGACAGTAGGTTTGCGGGAGCCCGAACCTTGTCGCCTTCAATATTGATCTTCCTCCTCTTCTAAAGCCACCATGCCTTGGTAAGGTGGTGTCCAGGCAGGTCCCTGTCCTCTCTGTGGTCTAGGGAGTGTCTGGGACATCTGGGCTCCTTGCTGGAATGGGGGCTGTTGTGGGAACTGGGCTTGCCCTGCTTGCTGATTTGGGTTTTGCATCAGATTTTGCTGGTATGGGGCAGGCTGATTATATCGTGGGGGTCCCTGCATCGAGTGTCTATAGCCGGGCTGGTGGCTGGGCGAATTGACGATGGGATATCTAGCATGTGCTTGTGGCTGCCAGGATTGGAGGAATGCTCCCCTTTTGAAATTCCCCTGGTTTCGGTTCTCTGGGTTTTGATAACAGTCTTTGGCCCAATGCCCTACCTTGCCACATATTCTGCAAGTGTCCCGTGTTAAGGGTCAAAAGCTGGATTTAAAGCCATGATTTTCTTCGCTGCAGTTTTACTTTTCTGGGAGCCCTGTTCTTCTTCCCTATTATTAAAAGTACTTTGCGCGGACTGCAGCAACCACGATAGGGACTGCCCCATGAAATTCTCTGTCTTTTGAATTTTACGACGTATATCAGGAGCAGATTGAGCAATAAAGACAGTTTTAAAAATATTCTCCATCCCTGTGTCTCCGGGATCAATTGGGGTGAATTTCCTGAATGCTAGGTATAAACGATCCAGAAATTCTCCTGGCGGTTCATCTGCCTTCTGAATGATGTCATTCACTTTTGACATATTAATCTTTTTCTGCCCCGCTGCTCTGACCCCCTGGAGGATTGCTGCCTGATATCTTTTCAAAGAGGCTATTCCCCCGTCAGTATTATAGTCCCAATCAGGCACAGTGGTGGGGATGGCTGCATTCACCTGTCCTGGGTCATCTCCTTGGGCAGTGCGATACTTTCTAGCTGCCTCTATGATTTTCCTCGTCTGTTCCGCGGTGAAAAGCCCACGGAGCAGATGTTGAACATCCTCAAAAGTTGGGGTGTAAACACTAAACACACTATCCAATGTGCTGAACACCCGATCTGGGTCATCGTCCAGGCTAGGAAGAGTATTCTTCCAGTTTATGATGTCTGAGCTTGTGAAAGGTATATGTTGCATGGTGGAGGTGCGGGGGGCATTTTGACCTGGGGTGACGGGGTCATAAACTCGCCTGAGGGGCATCACATTGGCATGAGCCCCTTCTGCCATGGCCAGGCGGTCAGCTGCATCAAGTGCCCTCAAAAGGTGCCTCTTTCTCTTCTTCCAGTCCTTCTCCCCTGCTGCCCTCAAAAGGTGGTCTGAGACTTCAAATTTATCCTTATATTTACTCAACAAATCCTCCACTCTTCCATGTTCCTCTTCTGTCCACTCTCTGTCTCCTCTCAATCACCTGTAAAAGGCGGACACATCTTCCCAGTCTCCTTCATCTCCTTCACTCTCTCTGCTGGGGCTTCGCCCACCTTCGCCTCCTCTTCCTCTCTCTCTTTTTCTTTCTCTTGACTTCCCTTGCTCCCCTCCTCTCTCTTTCTCTTTGTCCCTCACCCTTCCTCCTGCTGCTGCCAAGTCTCTGCTGAAGGGTGAGTCAGGCTGCAACTCTGGCTTTGGGTCAACATCTGCTGGGCGCCCTGGCAGGGGTGCTGGGTTACCCCCTGGGTTGGGAGGAGGGTTTGGCGCTGGTACAGCTCCAGGGGCATATGGGGGAGGCAGGGAATCATATTCTTCTTGTTCACAAGCTAAAACTGGTTTGTTCTTATTGAGGGCTAGAATCTTAGCTTGTGGTGGAAGGTTTCTGCATGCTTTTAACCAAGATGGGTTCCGTTTCACATTTCCTCTCCACATTTCAATATATGGAATATGCTCTGGGAAATCTTTGAGAATGATCAGCCAGAGCTGATGGATGAGCTGCTCATCAAAGGACCCATGTGCTGGCCAACCAGGATGAAGTATAGGCCATTCCACTCTACATAAAGTTAGCAGACGCTCTTTTCGCATAGTAATACCAAAGTCATAGTCTCTAGTGGCGGATTTCCAATTTGCCACCAGGCACATCAAGGGAGTGCTCGGTTTGCTGTGTTCTGCTCCCATTTTATATGTTGTAGTTGTGCGCCTATAGATTCTCCCACAGAATACCAAACGGGATCGCACCTGGGCAATTAATTACACATCACACACACACAACACGCGATACTGACGTGACTCAAGTAGGTCGCCCTGGCTTGAGACGTGCACGCCCACACACACTTCGCCAAGAGGTATGTCCTATTGAGCACCTCGGCCCATCCACCAGACAATCACTGATCCCGTTTGATCACACAAATCACCCACACATTATTCCCCCCAACCAACCTGACTACCCCCACTGCCTAGAGATAAAGCTTTTTATCTTCTCTAAAATCAAACGGAGATGGTGTCACTCCGTCGGTATTGTGGGGCAAAGATTGCCAGTCTTTGCCCCTGCTTAGACACAGGGAATGGCCACTTCCCTGTGGTTACCAAAAAGAATTCAACTTAACACCCACACATATATTCAAACACTAATAAATTCTCTGAGGAAGCCAGAGCAGTGCTCTGCTCCTAATTCTTCAAACACTTGGGGAGGTGAACTCTAGGGCTACTGGGCAAAAAAACCCGTTCCACCCTTAGGGGACCTCAGGGTCTCTCAACCCGTCCCGTCCCCTGGTTCGCGGGAAGCTAGGGGCGCATTCGTCCCTTCTCGTCTCCTCCCCTCCCCGGGGCTACTGGACATAAATCCTTTCCACCCCCATACAACCGGTTGCTTATCTTACCAGATTCCTTATGCAGTCTGTTCTCCCCTCTCCGGCCAGTCTCAGTTTCCTCCGGCGATGATGGATGGTCTAGCACTGACTCGAATTCTTTCCCCTCACAAGCGGTGAAGTGTCGACTGGAAGAGGTTCAATTCAGCACGGACCTGTCACCATCGCCTGGCCAGACTCTGCAAGCCTTTTTAATTGCGGCTGGGGTCCCATCTGGGGTGCCAAATGAAAGGAATGAGGAATAGCTGTTGCAATAGCTGTAGCTGGGGTCCTTTGCCGGCAAGCAAAAAGGCTTTACAGATGCAATAAACAGTCTGGGTCTCCAAAGACAGGAAAGTGATGATTTATTGGTTTCCAACCAAGGGAATTCTCACCCGATACAAATCGAATGAAAAGTCCCCCGGACAAAGAGAAAGCAGCAGATCTTATAGAATTCCATTCCTTCTCCTTTCCCCCTCCCATCTGAATTCTACGTCATATACATCTGCTACACACATCAAACATTAATTGATACTCTTGGTCATTTATTTTGTACTCCTGACAACAATTAAATATATTATTTGGGTTCCTAATTGGAGTGTTGTTTGATCTGGCTTGTACCGAGCTACACGGAGCGGGGAGAGTTTTACGGCCTTGGTGCTTTGACAAGTGATGGATGCCAGCTGCCTGGATGAGCTCAAACAGAGATAAGACTTTCTTGGCTGGCTTAGCTACATGTAAAAATAATTAGGTCTTTGAATCTCATTGCTTGCTCAGCCAATTTTTATAACAGAAGCCCTTTCTCTTAAGGCTTGACCAAAGTTTGTTTGCAGGAATAATAATATAAAGGATACACATGTGTGCTTATTAATATCATTACCTCTAAATATATAATTTGTGTGGCTTATACTATGCAGGGTATAGCTTGGAATATAACTTGTGTGGCTATATTATGCAGGGTATAGCTTGGAGTTACTAAAGCAGCTATATATGCCTGATCTATACCCTTCACTCCCCCCTGAACGAGTTTTGGGAATTTACGGCAGTAAATTACCCAGAGGCTGTTGTTCTCGACTCCTGTCATAGTCTTGCAACAGCGCGAGCATCTCTGGTGCAGCGCGCTTTGCCACCATGCGAAGGATAGAAGTTTGAAGGAACTTGATCAAGCAAGGGGCGAGTAAACATATCAAAAGCAGAATACATAATGGGGCAACTATCATACCAATGATGGCTTTAAGCCAACCTCCCGGGAGGAGGTCTTGCAACCAGCCTAACTGCAACCCTTTCCATTCCTGAGCAGGGTTAACTGTGAGTTGTTTGATTTCCGTGGTAAGTTGGTTTATGACGTCACCGACCGGGTCAATCTCGAGACAGCAGTTCGTCATATTCCACTTACCACACACGCCGTTTTCCGCCGCTAACAGATAGTCGAGAGCAAGCCTATTTTGATAGACTGCTGTCCGCAATTTGTCAGTGGCAACGGCTAGTGCGGTTAGCGCGGAAGAGATGCGCTGCCCCGCCAGATCTAAAACTGCTTGTAAGCGGATAATTCGATTAAGCATGTAAATAGGGGTCCTATATCCCCAGCTCCCATCTGCGGCCCAGGTGGCAGGGCCGTAGACACAAATGATGCGTTCCGAATCCCATGTGTCCCCATGGTATTGATCCGGATGCTTACAGTCAAAACCTTCAAAAGGTGTTCCCTCCCGCTTTAAGCTTCCCCGCTTCTCTCTGGATAAGGGGCCATACACGGGAGCGGCAAGGGATTGTTGTGGTGCTGTAGGAATTAGGAAAAATGAGGGTTTTATGAACCCTAGGACACAGGAGCCAGACCAGCTGGCTGGCAGCATTTCATAAGCAAAGCTACCACATATCCAGTATAAATTTATGGGAGCTTCCCAAGGCACGGGAAGGTCTGAATAAATGTAGGACAGGAGCGCACCGGTCAGTTTTGCAGGTGGCGGCATACCTGAGGGTGACTTCCAGGCACCTTTTTCCCAAGTCCCTAGGCAAGCCAAGGAACCTACAGGGATGGTGCCCTCCTGTGAGAAGCACACTTGACCAACCAACTCAGTGGAAATAGTCCACACTAACTTTTGGGGGTAATCCCTTGTGGTGAAATTTCCCATCCGGGACAAATTATTGAACAGCTCCGGATTGATTTCCATAGCTTCCCATGGCCAAGCTTGGCCCATGTTGGTACCGCCACAAACATAACAATCTGTAACTCCCAATTCGGTGGCTATTGATTGTGCCAATCCAACAAAAGAATTTTTTGCAATGTCTGGGATTTCAAGGGAATCATCCTGCAATCTGTCTAAGGCGCTACCACCTTCAGTCCAGGTGTGATTCCTCTTTTTCCCCTCTCGCAGAGTAGTGCGAGTAACCGTGATGTATCCCTTTGGGTTATACCCTAAAGCATCTATGCCAAACCCATAGACTTCAATGGTAGGATGTGTTCTATTGATGCCTAGGATCACAGTGTTGTCGTCACCCCTGCGGAAAAATGCTATGTGTTCACAGGGTGTAAAGGGTTGAAGCTGACCCCTTCCTGTGTGTTCACACACACACATCCAGCTTTTGCAAGCGGCACTTGCTTCACAAGGTGTCCACTTTTCAGGATTCCCAAATTTCCATCCTCTGTGGGGTTGGCATATATATTTGGCTTTTGCGTTATAGTACTTGCCTGAAGTATGACACCAGGGTCCTAGACCAAAGTTAGCCACTGTGCAAGCTCTAAACACAAGTTGAACTTGCTCAGTGCTTTGCTTCAAAACTACCGTAGAATTTAAGTAATGAAGACGTCCCCCACCATCTGGGTTTCTCCTTAGGGGAACTGTAGTTTTTGCCATGCCTGCCCACACAGAATAATTATAACGAATCGGGACTTCAGGCCTATAACAGTGAGAGGTGCCTGAAGTATCATTGCAAAGGTGATACACCATGCCTTTACTTTGACAAATGGTCCCAGCGTGTTCACACTCTGGGGGCTGCTGGGTACTGAAAATCAGAGTGCTTGTCACTTTGCCATCTTTCATGGTGTTCACTATGCAAGGGGCACATGTTCGTACCTGAGGCTGGACTGGTGCTGTAAGGCAAATGGGTATTATAAGTAAAATAGCTAGGGTCCCTTCTACTCTAGGGAATCCCCACAGTCTGTGTTTCCAGTGGCAAAGTATGATTGCCATACAAATTATGAAGGCAAAAGGTGCCACGATCCATACCCAAATGGGTGCCTCTACAAACATTTTTAGAATAAACAACAATAGTCTATAAAAGCAGAAATCAATAATTAGTGTCTCTCTGCAAGGCTGCAAAGGCCTCAGAATATTCTCTTGCCAGTTGACGAACCAATCCTCGAGACCAGGTAACAGGGTGATAGGAATCAGCTCTGTAGCCCACTGTGCGCAGATAAGCGCCAATCTGTCCTGGTGGGTGTTGGGGGCTGGTATGTGTGTGAGGCAAGACGAGCTCTTCTGGTTCGTCACTCAAGAAAAATATGTGCAAACACCCACAAGTGTACAGTCTCGCACACGTTGGCATCTGCCAGGGGCTTAAAACAGTGATGATGTCGCCACATTCAAAAACAGCTAGTTCTCTGTTCTGTCGAAAAGGGTATAAAGGGTGAAGTTGCTGGTCTGTCAGCCTCACTTCAAAGTAAAAGTCAGGTGCTGGCAAAGCCCCCTCTCCCCCCATAAAACAACAGAGAGAAAAAGAGAAAAAGAGGCAGGAAGACAGGATTTTAATCTGTCAACCTGAGGTGCAAGGAGAATCAGCGGATGGCGTTGGGATTCTCCGAAGTGTCACACGCAGGGTGCCCTCAGGATCAGGGTGTGACGACCACAGGGCAGGGTCACTGGGTTGTCCTCCTGCCTGGGTGATGTCATCTAGGTTGATGTCATCTGGGTCGATGTCATCTGGGTCGATGTCATCTGGGTCGTCTGCTGGCGGGATGGCACCGGTCTGGTCCCTCTCGGGTGCAGGGTCGTCTTCGGGTTGGACCTCCTCGTCTGCTGGTTCCGGAACAGCCAACTTAACACGGGTATGATGAATCCAAGGGGTGATTTCGGCCACTTTCACTGCCGTGGGGGTCTGCAGAAGAATCACGAATGGGCCTCTCCACTTCGGACGAAGAGAAAGGTGCTGCCAATCTTTCACCCAAACCGAATCTCCTACTCGAAACTTGTGGACGGGTTCTTGTAACAGGATGGGAAGTTTCTCCAGAGTCCATCTGTGTAAAGAAGAGAGACACTGGCCAAGCAACTGAAGATATCTAGCATGTGTCAAGGAAGCTACCCTTTCAGGACGAATTCCATATGAAATAGGAACAGGCCGTCCGTAGACAAGCTCAAAGGGGGAAATGCCAATGTGTTTCAAAGGGGTAGTTCTTGACCTGAACAAGGCAAGTGGAAGCATTTCCACCCAGCCTTTCCCTGTTTCCTGAACCAATTTAGACAAATGAGACTTCAAAGTTCTGTTCATTCTCTCGACCCGACCTGAACTCTGGGGTCTGTATGCAGTGTGAAGGTTCCACTTAATCTGTAGGGCTTCTGCTAACCCCTGTAGAACCTTGTGAACAAAGGCCGGTCCATTGTCTGAGCCCAATGAGTAGGGCATCCCGTGTCGACAAAGGTGATCTCTCAAAAGCCACCTGATGACTTCACTAGCCTGCTCTGTCTTTGTTGGTGTTGCCTCAGCCCACCCTGTGAAAGTACAAATTGCCACCAACAAATAACGAAATTGTCCACACTGAGGCAATTCAGCAAAGTCTATCTGTAGATCCTGAAAGGGTTCTCTTCCATAGTGTTGGACTCCAGGCTGGGGCAGTGGTCCCGCGCGTGGATTATTTTTCTGGCAAAGGACACATCGCCTGGATACATTGGCAGCAATTTGACGTAGCCGGGCGATGTACAGATAGGGGCTGAGGTGATGATAAACTACGTCCGGTCCTTGGTGCGTGCCCTCATGGTGATTTTGTATGACCTTACAAGCTAGACTTTCAGGCACCCACAATTGTCGATCTGGCATGACATATCAGCCTTCCTCATTTCGTGACAAGTCCTGTTCCCTAGCAAACTGCTCCTCTGCCCGGGAATAGACCGGTGAACTGGGTGGCAAAATGTCCAGGGGAATTAAGCTGAGTTCAAATAACAGATCACTTTGTGCTGCTTGCTTGGCAATCCTATCTGCCAGCCTGTTTCCCCTAGCCTCAAGGCTGAAGCCAGCCGTGTGTCCCTTGCAATGTATCACAGACACTCTCCTGGGCTTCCAGACTGCATCAAGAAGCCTTAGTAAAATATCAGGGTGTGCTACTGAACTTCCTTCCGATGTAAGAAGTCCCCTCTCCTTCCACAATGCACCATGTGCATGTAAAGTCAAAAAGGCATATTTAGAGTCAGTAAAAATGTTGATGTCCCTTCCCTCTGACAGTTCAAGCGCCCGGGTTAGAGCAATCAATTCTGCCAGCTGGGCAGATGTCCCTGGGGGTAGCTGTTGTGCCTCAATCACAGTGTCATCCAATTCTACAATGGCATAGCCCGCTCTCCTGGTCCCCTCTATTATGGAACTGCTTCCATCAACGAACCAATTTTTCCAGTTGGGATTTGGGGTGTCTTTGAGGTCGGGGCGAGATGAGTAAATTTCATCCATGGTCTGAATGCAGTCGTGAGCTGCAGGCTGATTGCTGATGGGCAACAAAGTTGCTGGATTCAGACCCTCAGTAGTTTGGAAAGTCAGTCCTGCTCTGGATAATAGTTTCTGACATTTAATCATAGCGGCTTGGGAAAGATGGTATCCCCCTTTGGCGTCTAGCAATGGCAAGACGGCATGGCGGGTGATGCAGTGAGTCAGCTGGCCGAAAGTGAATTTATCCGATTTTTTTAGAAGCGCTGCCAGAGCTACAACTCCTCTCATACAAAATGGAAGCCCTTGTTCTGTTGGGGTTAATTTTTCAGACAGATATGCCACAGGCTGCTGCCAGCTGCCTAATTTCTGACACAAAACTCCCTTCGCCACGCCTTCTTCCTCATCTGAAAACAGGAAAAATGGCTTAGATGGGTCTGGGAGACCTAGCGCTGGGGCCTCTACCAAAGCTCTTTTGATGGCCAGAAAGATTTCTTGCTGTTCAGGGCCCCAAACAAAAGGATCCGTTTTGGGTCCTCGCGTGGACAAATGCAGTGGTTTAGCCATGAGGCTGAAATTTGGTTTCCAAATTCTACAGAAACCCGCAGCTCCTAGAAATCCACGGAGCTCCCTTCTTGTGGTCGGCGCCGGAATTTGTATTATAGATTGCTTTCGCTCCTCGCGGAGCTGGCGCTTCTGGCGGGAAATATCAAACCCTAAGTAACGTACAGTCTCTTGACAAATTTGGGCTTTCTTTTGAGAAACCCGGTACCCTGCGTCTGCCAAATGATTGAGGAGATCTATGGTGAGCTGCTGGCAATCAGCTTTTGTCTCTGCTCCTGCCAGAATGTCATCTACATATTGTAAAATCACTTGTCCCTTTTTCTTTGGGAAGGAGGCCACATCTGAAGCTAGGGCTACCCCAAACAATGTCGCAGAATTTTTGAATCCTTGGGCTAAACGGGTCCAACAGAATTGGCCCTTTGTCCCTGTGTGGGGGTCCTCCCACTGAAAGGCAAAAAGGTGTTGACTCTGGGGCGCTACGCGGCAACAAAAATAGGCATCTTTGAGGTCCAGGACGGTGAAAAAGGCTGCTTCTGGTGGCACTAAGCTCAGAAGTGTATAGGGGTTCGGTACCGATGGAAAAATGGTCTCCACGGCCTGGTTCACCAATCTGAGGTCCTGAACCGGACGATAGGACCCATCCTCCTTCTTCACAGGCAAAAGGGGAGTGTTCCATTCAGACTGGCATGGAACAAGAATGCCATATTTGATCAGTCTCTCTAAATGGACCCAAATACCCTCTGCCGCTGCTCTTCCAATGGGATACTGTGGGACAGAAACTGGGGTGGCCATGGGCTTTAATTGAACTACAAACGGTGGGATATTCCGTGCCATCCCGGGAGGGTTTCCCTCAGCCCAAACTTGTGGGTTCACTTGGTCTAGAATTTCACGTGGAATCTGGCTTGACTCCTCTTTTACTAGTAACAATCGCCATCTCTCTTTCAAGGGATATTCTACACACAGTTCACCAGAGGGCTCAGTGGGGTTTGTTGTCAAATGAACTTCTCCCTTTGGGGTAAAAGTGATTTGGGCGCCTAATTTGAAAAGCAGATCGTGTCCCAAAAGGGGGAGGGGACAGTTTGGCATGTGCAGGAATTTGTGCTGGACAGTGTGGCTACCCAGTTTGCACTCAATGGGCTTCATGAAGTAAGCCCGCTGAGCTTTTCCTGTGGCTCCCATTATATTAACTGAACGTGTCCGATCCAGGGAGTTAACGAGGTCTGGAATCACTGAATAGCTGGCTCCTGTATCTATCAAAAATTGGGTAGTGGTGCTCCCTGTCAATATGCTGACAGTAGGTTTGCGGGAGCCCGAACCTTGTCGCCTTCAATATTGATCTTCCTCCTCTTCTAAAGCCACCATGCCTTGGTAAGGTGGTGTCCAGGCAGGTCCCTGTCCTCTCTGTGGTCTAGGGAGTGTCTGGGACATCTGGGCTCCTTGCTGGAATGGGGGCTGTTGTGGGAACTGGGCTTGCCCTGCTTGCTGATTTGGGTTTTGCATCAGATTTTGCTGGTATGGGGCAGGCTGATTATATCGTGGGGGTCCCTGCATCGAGTGTCTATAGCCGGGCTGGTGGCTGGGCGAATTGACGATGGGATATCTAGCATGTGCTTGTGGCTGCCAGGATTGGAGGAATGCTCCCCTTTTGAAATTCCCCTGGTTTCGGTTCTCTGGGTTTTGATAACAGTCTTTGGCCCAATGCCCTACCTTGCCACATATTCTGCAAGTGTCCCGTGTTAAGGGTCAAAAGCTGGATTTAAAGCCATGATTTTCTTCGCTGCAGTTTTACTTTTCTGGGAGCCCTGTTCTTCTTCCCTATTATTAAAAGTACTTTGCGCGGACTGCAGCAACCACGATAGGGACTGCCCCATGAAATTCTCTGTCTTTTGAATTTTACGACGTATATCAGGAGCAGATTGAGCAATAAAGACAGTTTTAAAAATATTCTCCATCCCTGTGTCTCCGGGATCAATTGGGGTGAATTTCCTGAATGCTAGGTATAAACGATCCAGAAATTCTCCTGGCGGTTCATCTGCCTTCTGAATGATGTCATTCACTTTTGACATATTAATCTTTTTCTGCCCCGCTGCTCTGACCCCCTGGAGGATTGCTGCCTGATATCTTTTCAAAGAGGCTATTCCCCCGTCAGTATTATAGTCCCAATCAGGCACAGTGGTGGGGATGGCTGCATTCACCTGTCCTGGGTCATCTCCTTGGGCAGTGCGATACTTTCTAGCTGCCTCTATGATTTTCCTCGTCTGTTCCGCGGTGAAAAGCCCACGGAGCAGATGTTGAACATCCTCAAAAGTTGGGGTGTAAACACTAAACACACTATCCAATGTGCTGAACACCCGATCTGGGTCATCGTCCAGGCTAGGAAGAGTATTCTTCCAGTTTATGATGTCTGAGCTTGTGAAAGGTATATGTTGCATGGTGGAGGTGCGGGGGGCATTTTGACCTGGGGTGACGGGGTCATAAACTCGCCTGAGGGGCATCACATTGGCATGAGCCCCTTCTGCCATGGCCAGGCGGTCAGCTGCATCAAGTGCCCTCAAAAGGTGCCTCTTTCTCTTCTTCCAGTCCTTCTCCCCTGCTGCCCTCAAAAGGTGGTCTGAGACTTCAAATTTATCCTTATATTTACTCAACAAATCCTCCACTCTTCCATGTTCCTCTTCTGTCCACTCTCTGTCTCCTCTCAATCACCTGTAAAAGGCGGACACATCTTCCCAGTCTCCTTCATCTCCTTCACTCTCTCTGCTGGGGCTTCGCCCACCTTCGCCTCCTCTTCCTCTCTCTCTTTTTCTTTCTCTTGACTTCCCTTGCTCCCCTCCTCTCTCTTTCTCTTTGTCCCTCACCCTTCCTCCTGCTGCTGCCAAGTCTCTGCTGAAGGGTGAGTCAGGCTGCAACTCTGGCTTTGGGTCAACATCTGCTGGGCGCCCTGGCAGGGGTGCTGGGTTACCCCCTGGGTTGGGAGGAGGGTTTGGCGCTGGTACAGCTCCAGGGGCATATGGGGGAGGCAGGGAATCATATTCTTCTTGTTCACAAGCTAAAACTGGTTTGTTCTTATTGAGGGCTAGAATCTTAGCTTGTGGTGGAAGGTTTCTGCATGCTTTTAACCAAGATGGGTTCCGTTTCACATTTCCTCTCCACATTTCAATATATGGAATATGCTCTGGGAAATCTTTGAGAATGATCAGCCAGAGCTGATGGATGAGCTGCTCATCAAAGGACCCATGTGCTGGCCAACCAGGATGAAGTATAGGCCATTCCACTCTACATAAAGTTAGCAGACGCTCTTTTCGCATAGTAATACCAAAGTCATAGTCTCTAGTGGCGGATTTCCAATTTGCCACCAGGCACATCAAGGGAGTGCTCGGTTTGCTGTGTTCTGCTCCCATTTTATATGTTGTAGTTGTGCGCCTATAGATTCTCCCACAGAATACCAAACGGGATCGCACCTGGGCAATTAATTACACATCACACACACACAACACGCGATACTGACGTGACTCAAGTAGGTCGCCCTGGCTTGAGACGTGCACGCCCACACACACTTCGCCAAGAGGTATGTCCTATTGAGCACCTCGGCCCATCCACCAGACAATCACTGATCCCGTTTGATCACACAAATCACCCACACATTATTCCCCCCAACCAACCTGACTACCCCCACTGCCTAGAGATAAAGCTTTTTATCTTCTCTAAAATCAAACGGAGATGGTGTCACTCCGTCGGTATTGTGGGGCAAAGATTGCCAGTCTTTGCCCCTGCTTAGACACAGGGAATGGCCACTTCCCTGTGGTTACCAAAAA
>JAHTLZ010001370.1:0-10505 GCA_023846285.1 Phrynocephalus versicolor | reverse complement strand
CTGGCAAACAGTGCCATCTCATGCCCGAAATGTGTTACAACAAGCCTAATATTCACAAATGGTGGAAATATTTCTCAGAATAAAGCAAGAGAGTATTTATTTCATAAAAAGAGCTACAAAACCCATTAGCTTGTCCTTTGAACAAGTATTAAAACATGGTCTCTAAAAGGTTCGCCATCACTGGTCTATTGGAATGTTGTTAATTCCTTTTAGCTCTACTTTTTCAGTGGCAAATATTAAAAGGGAAAATTTTGAAAGCCCAAGGTAGAACACAACACCATACATTTGGTGTGAGTGTGTGTGTGTGTGTGTGTGTGTGTGTGTAGGGGAAGGGATAAGAATGCTTATACTATATTATTGTATATAATTCTTCAAGATTTGAAATATTGATGCAATAAATCCTTGTATGCCATGGATTGAGAGCCCAAATTGTGTGATAATGATACCATTTTGTCTGGCCCCGTAATTGAGTATGACGGAGTTTGCTTGTTCAATTAGACATAGCTAGGGGTGTGTGTGTCAGTACCCATTGCCAGGACACTCAAATAGGAAAAAATCCTGTTTCGGCCCCCTGAGTGCATAAGCAGCTGTGTTTTAGATCTGACTCCAGTATAAAATATTACACCCTAAAAGAGTTTGAAAGCTGCAGAAACACCGTGAAATAATTAAATAAAAATAAGCTATTTTACACAAGCCATGGCTAAATTTCTCTTGAAAAATACAGGAACCCACTCTTTGCAGCTTACACAAAATGTTTGTGTCACAAGGCGGAAACTTTGATTACACAGGATGGCAGGTATTAGTGTAATATTAAACCATGCAAACAGTGGCCATCTCTTGCCCATTGTTTGGGAGCTCATTAAAGATTAACCCTGTAATACAGAATTTCTACAAATGTCACCCCTGATTGTCATTTTAAGTGTACTTGCTCCAGGAGTACCAGGGGAATCATCATCTTCAACTGGAGAACTGCAAGAAGGGTGAGTATTTCACATTACCTTTATGGGGTATTATTTTGAAAATCTTGTGTAGAAGGCTTTAATTTTGGATCATGGGGATAAAATGGGTATTTTTTCCAAATCTAGGTAGTTTTTAAATGTTAAAATCTTAGAGGATTTGAAATGTGTCTTAACATTAATGAGACCACACACGTTTATATGGTTCAACATTTTATTCTGTGATTATAAGCTTACAGCGTTTAGATAATTGTTAAAATAGTTTATAAAATATATTGATCAGCAGTTTTCTCAGAAAATTACTTGCTGGAAGTCTCCTGTTGTGGGCATCTAATATTGCTGCCAGTCCATTTTCCTGAATGAGACAGGGGGGAGAGAGAGTGTCAAAATACTGTTTCAATACTTTGTAACAAATTTATGGGGGAAGGGGGAAATATTTTTCTTTCAAATATGCTTACCCAAGACTCCAGAGTCCAAAGCCAGGTTTTATGGGATGATAAAAATTCAGTCATGCAGTCTACCATCTGGCTGATATTCTTTGTAGACAAAGCACCGTTGGTTTGTTGAAAATATTTCAACAAGCAAGCCGCGTACATTATTAACGCCAATATGCGTCCCCAATTCATCTGATTATCAGAAACTGTGGCTGCAGCAGTCTTCATAAACAGTTTGCATGTTTCATTAATATTGCACAGCTGTAACTCTTGCAAATAACTGTGAATCTTGCATTCAAAGTCGGGCTGCATAGAGGTAACAATTCTTTCTAAAATATTATTCAGGTTTTCGGTCAGGGGTTGCATTTGCTCGTGAGATGTCTCATTTTCTGATAAATAGCTTCTACATGCATGCATTAGATATTTGGTGAGTACAGAATGGGTGATGCCTGCCATCCCGGTGTCTTAACCGTGTGCACGGGCATGTTGTAACTTGCAAACCTTTTTCAGATCGCCCCCACCGCCTGTTCTGCCAATGAAACCCCTAAAATTGGGACTAGCACCACCCCCTGGAAAAGATTTAGGTCAGTTTATTATTATTATTATTATTATTATTATTATTTGGGGGGTCATGTGTTGCTTATTATTATTATTATTATTATTATTATTATTATTATTATTATTATTATTATTATTATTATTATTTTGGGGGGGGGTCATGTGTAGCTTGCATATTAACTGGGCCCTGTAATTTTTAGTGGCACACTTTTATATTTTAGATAAATATTTTGCAGATGACTTTGTTGATGCATCTCCAATGAAGATGTCCTCAAAAGGTTTGTATCCCCCCCCTCCTTATAAATTCTGCTTTGGCAATGAGCTTTGATTGCCGTGGGGTATTTCTGACACACACCCATGTAAAATGATTTGTAATATTTCAGCCCATGCTTCGCATTCGAGCTCGTCAAGGGAAGATTTTAGAAAAATGCCATCACCTCAGCCTGTGTCCCTATCCTCCAAAATACCATCACCTCAGGCTGTTGCCATGTCCTCAAAAGGTTTGTAGCCCCCCCCCCCATCCTTATGAATTCTGCTTTGGCAATAAGCTTAGGTTGTGCTGGGGTATTTCTGACACACACCCTTGTAAAATGATTTGTAATATTTCAGGACATGATTCTCATTCGGGCTCATCAAAAGAAGATTTTAGAAAAATACCATCACCTCAGCCTGTGTCCCTCTCCTCCAAAATGCAATCACCTCAGGCTGTAGCCATGTCCTCCAAAGGTTTGTAGGCCCCCTCATCCTTATAAATTCTGCTTTGGCAATCAGCACAAGGGGGGGGCGGCTCAAAATCCTTTGTTATACTTCAGACTGCAACAATAAATTTCATTTGTTATATTTCAGACAACAATGAATCTCTTCATCCTCAACCTGTGGGGGAAAACCCAGGCAGCATGAAACGGAAAAGTTCAGGTGAGTGTGTGTAAAGAGTCTCAGAAGCAGTTAGTGGTTTGAGAAAACTAGAGATATTGATTATTGCTGTCTTATCATTTATTTTAGGAAGTCTAAAAGAACCGGCATATAAAAGGACATGCAAATCCCATTTTCCTGAGCCATCAATACAGGACGGCCCTGATGAAAGGGGCAACCTTCCAGGACGGTCTACGATGGTTGCGCCATTTGACTCAGCTAACAGCAGACAGGACAGTGAATCAACAAGACCCAAAAACCATTATAAGGTTTTAGAAAGTATGCTTGGTTTTGTTAAATACAGCACATATTCTCTCATGGAGCTTGTGAGGTATGCTAGAAATCTTGAGGAACGAATGTCAGAAATGGATGATTGTGATACTATTAAATCCATGGAATGTTATTGTGTTGAATCTGAATGCATGTATTATCAAAGAGGACGGGGATACGGGTATTTTAAGAAAAGACCTCTTAAAAAGAAAAAAGTCATGACCAGAGGGGGTCAGTCTTGTAGGGTTGTAGCTAGCAAGCTGGTGAGAAATGCTAAAAAATTTCTTTCACGCCGCAAAAAGCATGTCAGGCCTGCTACACGCCATAACCCCACAATTGCACAACAACCCTGTTCTCTAGAGACCTCACACCCCCTTGAGGTGGCTGATGTTGAAACACCTATAGCTATACAAACACACAGTATCGAAGAGCACTCACAGACATCAGAGGTAAATGTGGGGGAATCTTCACACCCCTGTTCTCTAGACACCCCACAGCACCCAGAGGTAAATGTGGGGGAATCATCACAACCCTGTTCTCTACAGACCTCACAGCACACAGAGGCTGGTGAACCTTCACACCCCTGTTCTCTAGAGTCATCACAACACCCAGAGGTTAATGTCTGTGAATCTCCAGGTTCTGTAAATGACAATGCATCCTCTGGGCAGCAAGCTCCCCCTGTTTATGCTGAAATTTTGAGAACATGGACCTGGGTGCAGGAACAGTATAATGCTATGCGCAGGGGTATTATTTTCCGCTTTGTTAATCTGGAGCATATTGGCTCCTATGCTGATGCAATGACAGCGCTTTATAATGCGATACAGCAGGTGCTTAATGATATCAACCAGAACATTGACCCTGACGATTTTGTTCAGATGCGGCTTGAGGGGGGTAACATGAGAGATGCTTTATATTCGGTCAAACAGTCAAAAGAAGCCTTGGACCCCGAGGCGTTCCTAACAAATATGAGTAATTTGTTACAGAGCAACATGGAGCTTTGTACAGAGGGTGCATTACGTCTTGTTGTTACAATTTGTAAACCGCCAAGAGGGGGCGGTAGGCCAAACAGGCGCTTAAAAACTATACCATACAGTAACATTATTGCTAAAAAGAGGAAACATTTGGTAGATTTTAAGAGTGTGGACGGCATGCTCTGTTTCGCAGGAAGTTTGTCAGCCGTCATAGCTCATGCTGATTGTGGCACAATACCTACAGACTCTGAGCTGGTGCAGGCTGCTAAACAGCTCTGTCAGGAGGTTGGTTGGCCTGAGCAGAAACAGGTGTCTTTGAATGACATTGGGCATTTTGAAAACCACCTAGAGAGGAATATCCAGATTGCTCTTTATAATAAGGATGGATGGGGCTTATTTAAGAAGGGGACTCAGCGCTATGCACAAACACATACCCTCTTCCTGTATGATAGTCATTATTATGGTGTTATTAATGTAAAGGGGCTTTTTGGTTCAAAAAATTACTGCTCCTATTGTAACACTCTCTATCAGCACACACACCGCTGTCTATTTTTCTGTAGGATGTGTTTGAAAGAGGATTGTACCCCTAAAATAGATGAACAGCAGAGATGTGGTTGTTGCAAACTGCTCTGCCAGTCAGCTGCCTGTTTAAAAGCTCATGACAAACTGGCCTCGGAAGGTAAAGTTCCCTGCGTGCTTAAGATATATTGTAAGCAGTGTAGGCATTATCAAAAGTATGGTCATAGCACATCCAGTTGCCGAGGGCGTCAATGCAACATATGTTGGGGTATCTTAGAAGAGGGTGAGGAAAAACATCTATGCATTATGCAGCCTGTTAAATACCCTGAAATTTCAACGCAATATATATTTTATGACATCGAGGCACAACAAGACACAGGGGTCCATGTAGCTAATTACTGCTATGCTGAGGCTTTTGGTGGGGAAACTGTGGAATATTTTCAGGATGAAACAAACGTGCCCCCTAAAAAAAATGCTGCTACTGGTGAGGTGGAGGAGATAGAGACGGATGAGGAAGTGGAGGAGGAGGAGGAGGAGGAGGAGATCCATGGCGTAAGGCGTGCTAAGAAAAAGGTGAGACGTTGGCCTTATGGTCGGACTTGGGAGTTCAAAGGCGAGTCATGCATAGCAGATTTTATATTGACATTCACTAAAGATAAACGTTTTAGTGGCACTACTTTCATAGCCCATAATTCAAAAGGTTATGACTGTTATTTCATGCTCAACCAGCTGGTTAAAGAAAAGCTGGATGTAGACATCATAGCTCAAGGTGGGAAACTCCTCTGTGTTACCGTTAAAGGCCTAGGCCTAAAATTCATGGATTCACTCAGCCATTTGCCCATGAGTCTAGCTAAGCTCCCGAAAGCTATGGGGTTTTCGGGGTGCAAAGGATATTTCCCACACTATTTTAACAGGCCTGAAAATAGTAATTATGTAGGGCCTTTGCCCCCGCCAGAAGACTATGGGGTACAACACATGATGCCTGCTGAGCAGAAAGCTTTTTTAGAATGGTATGAAGAGAATAAAATGCAAACATTCAACATGCAAAAAGAGTTAGCACATTACTGCAAACAGGATGTACGTATCCTGGTGCAGGCCTGTACAAAATATCGCCATGAAATAATGACGCTGACCTTAAAAAAAAAGTGAAAAAACAAGAAACTGAATATTATGCCATAGATCCCCTCCAATATCTAACTCTGGCCAGTGTGAGCCTAGCCATGTACAGGTTCAAATTTATGCCTGAAGGTTCCATAGCAATACCACCTGCAGATAATTATCACCATCAGGTCAAAAGGTACTCAACACCTGCCATCCAATGGTTGCTGTACCTTAAACATAAAGAAAACCTTGAGATTCAGCACGCCTTAAATGGTGGTGAGGTTCAGGTGGGTCAATATTTTGTGGATGGCTATGCTGTAGTAAATGGTCAGCCACTCTGTCTGGAATTTCTGGGTTGTTTTTATCATGGGTGCCCCCTCTGTTATCCTGCTGAGGACTGGAACCCCTTGATTGGTAAAACTTACGGACAGCTTCATAATGCTACTGAGGCGCGGACAGCTGTCCTGAAAAGCATGGGTTATGAAGTAAGATCGATTTGGGAGCATGAGTGGAAAAACATGATAAAAACTGACAAAGAAGTCCAAAACTTCCTTGCCACCGCACAGCTTCCTGAGCCTTTAGAACTGAGGGATGCCCTCTTTGGCGGCCGTACTAATGCTGTGTGTTTGTACTACAAGCCGGCGAGGGGGGAGGAGATTCGTTATTATGATTTCACTTCCCTTTATCCCCATGTACAAAAAAACCAGGAATACCCCATTGGCCATCCAGAGATAATTCATGAGAACTTTGATTCTCCTACAGAATACTTTGGGTTGATAAAGGCCAAAGTTTACCCCCCAAGAGGTCTCTTCTTCCCAGTGTTACCGTCAAGGGTAGGTGGAAAACTCATGTTTGTGCTGTGCTCTACATGTGCAGAATTCCGCCAGCTAGAACCATGCAATCATTCAGATGATGAGCGGGCTTTAACAGGGACCTGGTGCAGTGTTGAGCTGAATGTTGCGATAGAAAAGGGGTACAGGGTTGGAAAAATCTTCGAAGTGTGGCATTTTTATCAGAGATCGGGTGAATTGTTTTCAGATTATATGAAAACACACTTGCGGCAGAAACAGGAAGCGTCAGGTTTTCCCAACTGGTGTGTCACAGAAGCTGATAAAGATAAATATATAGCAGACTACCTCGAAAAAGAGGGGGTGTTGCTACGACGCAAAAAAATTGAGCCGAATCCTGCAAAGAGGCAGATTGCTAAGTTGTTTTTAAACTCTCTGTGGGGAAAATTTGGACAGAGGACAAATCTTCCTAACACTGAGGTAGTAAGGGATCCAGACAGGTTTTTCAATCTCTTGTTCTCAGAATCATTTTCAGTATCCATGTGTGAGTTTCTTGATGATGATGCAGTCTGTATAACCTGGAAACATAGCGCAGACAGAATGACAACCTCAGGTATGAAAAATCCCTTCATAGCCTGTTTCACAACGGCCTATGCCCGTTTGGAACTTTATAAACTGTTGGACCGGCTCCAGGACAGGGTCCTGTACCATGATACAGACTCTGTTATTTTTGTTCACAGGGAGGGCGATTGGAACCCCCCTCTGGGGGATTATCTGGGTGATTTAACCAGTGAGATACCAGAGGGGAGCACATTACTCGTTTTGTTTCAACAGGCCCTAAGAGCTACGCTTACACATTGTCGGGGGGCAGTGCCAGTGTGAAAGTCAAAGGGATCACACTGAATGTGGCAAACAGTGAGAAAATTAATTTTGACACTCTTCAAGATCTCGTGTTTAGCTATGTTTCAGACAAGAAAGATAACCCTCCTCGTGAAATAGTTGTAGAACAGCCGGGCATTGTGAGAGATAAACGGCAGTGGCTCCTCCACACTAAAACTTTAAGAAAAACACAAAAAGTAGTGTATGACAAAAGAGTGATTACGGACGGATTTAAAACGGTCCCTTATGGATACTAAGAGGAGCACTCTGTGGAACCATCCTTTTTCAGCAATTCTGGCGGGACCCAGTGGTTGTGGGAAAACCTTCTTTGTAAAAAACATGTTGGAGAATGCGCGTTATGTATTTTCTGAAATGCCTGAGAATGTTGTATGGTGTTACAGTTGCTGGCAGCCTCTGTATAAAGACCTAATGTGTAAATATTCCTTTATTAAGTTTGTAGAAGGATTACCTGAAAACTTTGCTGATAATGTCTTGTTACCCACCGATAAAATAAACTTCTTAATTATAGACGATTTGATGAATTGTGCTGCTGATAATAAGGAGGTTGAAAAGCTCTTCACGCAGTATGTGCATCACAGAAATGTGAGTGTATTTTTTCTTACACAGAATATTTTCTGCCGTGGTAAAAGCAACAGAACCATCAGCTTAAATGCTAAATATATGGTGCTTTTTAAAAACCCCAGAGATAAATTACAAATTGCCACTTTAGCACGGCAAATGTACCCCCAAAATGTTCCGTTTTTCATGGAGGCTTTTGCAGATGCAACCAAAAAACCCCATGGCTATCTGTTGGTGGATTTAAACCCAAATACCCCTGAGTCTTGCAGACTGAGAACGGGTCTATTCCCACCTGACTGGCCTGCTGTGTATACAGTGAAAAAGAACAAAAAGGGTGCCCGATGATTCTTTTCTAATTATTGGTCACAGTGCCTCTCCCCACCAACATGTCAGCATGTATACGGCGAAATCTTCCACTCTTAAAAATCCTTATTAAGGCACCCCTGCGCCAGAGAAGAGCCATTTTATGCGGTGCCTCAGATGATTTGGTAACAGCCATTTCAGAAATTGCTCTGAATACTTTAAAGGGTAATCTAGCCCTAACACCCAAGCAGGTGGGGGTCTTAAGGAAAAAACGTGCTCTGATTAAAAATCTGGGTAACAAGAGGCTCTCCCTGAAAAAGAGAAAATACATTGTCAAGCAAAACGGAGGTTTTCTGGGTCCCCTGCTAAGTATTGCGGTCCCCCTAATAACGGGTCTTTTAACTAACAAGTAATGGAATATGCTGAAAAGTTGTATCTTGTGCCCAGTGCTCAAATAGATGAGCTTCGGGGTGCCCCAGAAAATATTAGAACCACAGCCATGAGACGTCTTGACAGCGAGATGAGGGAAATTCTCTTAAGGGC
Source organism: Phrynocephalus versicolor (assembly GCA_023846285.1). Taxonomy (NCBI): domain Eukaryota; kingdom Metazoa; phylum Chordata; class Lepidosauria; order Squamata; family Agamidae; genus Phrynocephalus; species Phrynocephalus versicolor. The sequence goes on along the minus strand of JAHTLZ010001370.1, from coordinate 1,692 downwards.
TGACCTGTCAGAGTATGAAAAAATAAAACTCTACACAGGGGTTCTACAGCGCTACTTAGCACTAAACAAGCAAGATGATGATGTGGAAAAAATGTCTGCGCCACCCCAACCCCCATCCTCACAAGCTGTTCCCTCCACAGCCCCACAGCCGGAGAGTGATACAATTGTTCCAGAAGTTTTAGAAGGGATCCCCAAAAGGTTTAAGAAAAATGCTGAAATTTTGCTGAACAAGATAAAGCAGCATCAGGATATTTCTAGCTGGGACCACCGAGGCACCTTTGTGTACCACGGAAACGCCTTACCAGGCTCTCACATTCTCGACCTGATTAAAGGTGCCACCCAATCTAATATTATTTCTGAGAAGAAGCGCCCAAAAGGCTGGGATGTATTTCTTAAAGCATTGGCAGAACTAAATGTCCCCACCTCTGTTGTGGGTAATTCATCTGTTAGAGAGCAGTTAGAATCCCTGAAAGTCAGCCCACTACAATCAGAGACCTCTAAACACCCGACTATTCCTGGGCCTGATGCTGCACGCAAGAAAAAATTCAAGAGACCGGCCTGGCTGCATGTGGAATCCTCCCCGTCGACACCATCCAGAGAGCTTGTCAAAGAACCCGCATGGCTAACTTTTTAAAAGCATTGCAATAAAAAAGAAAGAAAATAACGTGTGTAAGAGTATTTTATTTAATATACTCACTGACATTTCTAGCAGTGACCACTGAGTAAATATTTTGAAATAGCAAGGGGTCAGTCTGTCTTAACATTTTTTTGAGGCATGAATATGGTTTTTCTGCCTTGGAAATTTTAGATACAAGCGTCAATATCTCATTAATATTTTCAGATGTCAGTATCAGACTATTGCAACAATATGCAATTAAGATGACGGTATGGATGACCGTCTTGTAACATATTTTGTCACAAAGAGAACGAAGCAGTCTTGATATGGACGCAGCGGTTGATGTTATACACGAGTGCGCTTCCTGGTTTTCCAGCTGATTTTCACAGCCATCACAGTTTTTTTTCTGATATGCTGATATATAATATTTAATAATCACAGCTACTGTTGTATGCACAATGTTCTTCATATATTGCTTCTTTCTTTGCTTAATTTCTGGCAGGTCTATATGGAGCAATCTGCTCAATGTTTTATGGGGCATTTCCTGCAAATAGCAAATAAAAATTAATTAGCAAAGCATGCTAGAAAGTAATGAAAGGCCTAACACACGCTCCAAACCTCTATAACACCACCAACCAACTCCTTACCGTGTTTGAAGATTCTTCTGACTCGGGGGCAGCATTGTCCTTGTTAGAGCTGGTTGCGAGGTCGCTGTCAGAATCTGAGCTAACATAACGCCTTAAGGCCCGTCTCTTTCGTGGCGGACTTCCACGGTCATAACCCTCATCTGAATCGGACCAAAACAGGGGCTCCTCAGGTTGAAGGGTAGGCTTGGGTGGCTTTTTGGCCCAGGTTTTTGGCGGGGATTCTGGGCTCTCGGGCTTCGGCGGGGATTCCGGGCTCTCGGGCTTCGGCGGGGAGTCAGGGCTCTCGGGCTTCGGCAGGGAGTCCGGGCTCTCGGGCTTCGGAGGGGAGTCCACGCTCTCTGCTTTCGGAGGTGAGTCCGGGGTGTCCTTCGGCAAGCTGGAAGAAAAACCGGTCTTGCTTGAAGACGCCATCTTTCTCCACATAAACGG
>JAHTLZ010001368.1:0-10300 GCA_023846285.1 Phrynocephalus versicolor | reverse complement strand
ACCATCTTGGTGTATGTCTTTCTAAAAGAGGTTTTAACCGTTCCCAGACCTGAAGTAATGACTTTCTAATTACATGATTCATAAACTTTTATGCACTTTCACTTTATCATACCAAAGATAAGCGTGCCAACCAAATCTGTTATCATGACCTTCCAAATCCAATATATCCTCATCAACTAAAGTGATCCAATCTTTTATCCAACCGAGGCAGGCCGCTTCGTAATACAATCTCAAGTCTGGCATGGCAAATCCTCCCCTTTCCTTAGCATCTGTTAATAATTTAAATCTTATTCTGGGTCTTTTACCTTGCCAGACAAATTTAGACAATATCTTCTGCCATTCTTTAAAGTGACCTATCCCTCTAATTATTGGTATCATTTGAAACAAAAATAACAACCTTGGTAGCACGTTCATCTTTATCACCGAAATTCTTCCCATCAACGACAAATTCAATCTATTCCATGTTTCCAAATCTCTCTTAATCGAGTTCCATACCTTATTATAATTATCCTCAAAGAGATTTAAGTTCGTAAGAGATAAGTTAATTCCCAAATATTTGACTTTTTTCACCACTGAGAGGGCGGACAATTTTTCAAATTCTTCACAACCTTTCTTTGTTACATTTTTCAATAAGACCTTCGTCTTATTCTTATTCAATTTAAAACCGGCTAGATTACCAAATTCTTCGATTATTTTCATCACCTCAGTAATACTTTCTTTTGGATTCTCTAACGTCAGGACCAGATCATCAGCAAACGCTTTTAATTTATATTCCTTATCCCCCACACGTATACCTTTAATTGTCGCCATGTCCCTCAGTTTGACTAACAATACTTCCAGTACAGTAATAAATAACAGTGGGGACAATGGGCACCCTTGTCTCGTACCTTTCCCAATCGGGAAACTTTCTGTTATCACATTATTAATCAATAAACTTGCGGTTTGATCCTTATATATTGCATTAACACCATTCCAAAACTTTGTTCCCACTCCCATATTTTCCAAATTCTTTTTCATAAATTGCCAAGAAACATTATCAAAGGCTTTTTCAGCATCAATAAATATCAAAGCAGCTTGTTTCTCTTTCCTGACTTCTAGATACTCTATTATATCAATTATATTTCTCATATTATCTTTCATCTGTCTGCCAGGAAGAAACCCCGCTTGATCTTTGTGTAATAACTCAATTAAAACCCTTTTTAATCTATTAGCTAAAACATCGGCAAATAATTTATAGTCTCCATTCAAAAGGGAGATGGGCCTATAATTTTTAACATCTGTCATATCTGAGTTCTCCTTTGGAATCAGTGTTATATACGCCTCCTTCCAAGTATTAGGTATGACTCCTTTTTCAAGAACTTCGTTCATGACCTCCACCATTATTGGTAACATTTCTTCTGATAGTTTTTTATAATATTTTGCAGTCAAACCATCTGGGCCCGGTGATTTTCCAGTTTTCGCCTTCTCTATTGCACTTTGTACTTCATGAGGGGTAATTTTCTCATTCAATATCGACACTTGATTTGTTGAAATTTTTTTCAGTCCATTCTCTCTTAAGTATCTGTCAATCTGTTCCGGGTCTTCTTTTTTCTTCGTATATAGATTTTTGTAAAAGTTCCTAAACACCTTTACAATTTCTTTTGGATCTTCCACTATTTTTTGATCTACTACTAATTTGTTCACAACCTTTTGTTTTTGCTTACATCTTAGCTGCCAAGCCAGCAATTTCCCTACTTTATTTGCCGATTCAAAATTCCTTTGTCTCATCATCTTCACCTTCCACTCAATTTCTTGATTAATAATCATCGACAACTGAGTTTGAAGCATCTTTAGTTTTTGAGTCCATTTCTGTTCCTTTGGCTTTTCCACCAATTTCTTCTCAGTCTCTACCAATTCTTTTAAAATCTCATTTCGTTTCTTTTCTTTCTGTTTCTTCTGATATGCATTTCTTTGAATAAAGAGGCCTCGCATAACAGCCTTACTAGCATCCCATACGACATTTGTTGGTGTTTCTCTTCTCCAATTGTCTTTCAAATAGTCTCTGAAAGTTTTTTTCGCTATCTGCCAGGTTTCAGTCTCATCCAGTAAGCTTTCATTTAGTCTCCAACGGTATAATCCTTGCATTTTTGTTTTGATTTCCATCACCATTGCATTATGATCTGAAATCGTTTTGGGTAAAATTTCCACTTTTGTCACTCTATGTGAAATATCATTAGGGACAAATATATAATCAATTCTTCCCCAACTCTGATTCGGTTCAGAAAAAAAACGTGAACTGTTTTTCCATTGGGTGTCTCAGTCTCCAAATGTCCGTCCATCCAAAATTTTCAACTAAGTCATAAAAGGATTTCGGTAATTTCCCTTCTGAGCCTTTCCTTTTCTGAGATCTATCCAAATCTGGCATCATTACTCCGTTACAGTCTCCCATCAGAAAGAGTTTTTCATCCATATAATCTAACAGTCTTTGTTCTACCTCTCTATAAAATTCTAGTTTCCTATCATTTGGCGCATAAATGCCTACAATAAAAAATTTTTCAGATTGCCAAGTGATTTGCACCATCAGAAATCTACCCTCTTCATCTTTCATAATCAACTTAGGTTCCAGTTTATGTTTTGCATATATTACTACTCCTCTTTTCTTCAATTTATCAGATGATACAAATTCTTGTCCCAAAATTTTGTTTTTTAAGATCTTCATGTGTTTTGTTGCAACATGTGTTTCTTGCAGACAAATCAAGTCCAAATTTTCTTTCTTCAATAAATGCGTGATTCTATTTCTCTTGGTCTTTTCATTCAGACCATTAACATTCCAAGTCAATACTCTCAGCGCCATTGTAGGTTTCAAATTAAATATATTTTTATCAATCTCTATTCAGATATTGGCCATGGCTAAATCAGCTTTACCTTCTTCCTCCTCAGAGAGTTCTGACTCCTCATCCTCTACCTCTTCCTCTTCTTCAGATGATTTATCACCCTCTTTCGATGGTTTTCTGTACCCAAGTTCTTCTCCATATTTTCTCAGAAATTTCCCTATTTCCGACTCAGATGTTATTTTAAATCTTTTCATCTTATAAATGAAGGACAGACCTTCTGGGAACTCCCAGCGAAATCTCAGACCATTTCTTCTCAACGTTTCTGCCAGAGATTTATAACTTCCTCTTCTTCTCAAGAAATGGAGAGGAATCTCCTTATATATCAAGATCTGTTGACCATCAATCACAAACTGATTGTCATAACTGTGTTTCAGAATTCTATCTCGCACGGCCATGGATGTCAATGACACAATGACATCGCCTGGTGTCTTCTTCACTCTCAGTTTCTTTGATCTGACTGCAATTCTGAACACTTGGGAGATTGCATCAGCTACCTCTTGTTCCTGCCATCCAAGCCATTTCGTCAATTCCGTTATTACTTTGGCCTTAATATCTTCTCCTTCCTCCCATGGGATCAGACGGAAACGGAGATTCTGTTGCCTTTGTCTCATTTCAAGAAAGGCAAGCTCCTCAGCCATTTTCCTTTGCGCAATCTCTACTTCTGACACTCCTGTTCTATTCTTCTCTGTTTCTTCTCTGCATTGTTTAACCTCTGTCTGCACTTTCTTCACTTTAGCTTCTATATTCTTTGTTTTCACCGCTAAATCTTTCACTTGAGCTGAGAGCTCCCCAACTGCCTCTTTTATTTGTTTCTGCATGTCTTCCTTTAGTTCTGACAACTTCTGGTCCATACTTTGTTCACTTCTTTCAAATTCTCTCCTTATATGTATCATTAGTCCTTCCCATTCCTTGCCCTCTTCTTGTCTAGAATCTCTTCTCTGTGTTAAAGGTGTCGTCTTCTTCTTCTCTGCCATCCCTTCTATTCAAATAGGACACAATTTAACCACGTATTAAGATTAATTCATTCAATAAACCACCATAACCTTTAACCAATCGAATTAATCTATTAGTACTCCATTAATATTAATATTAATTTATATTTACCCAATTGCCATCAGTGATATTAAATTTGTCTATTCTAACTTCATTTTAACTTTTTCCAACTTTAAGTTGTCTAAATATCAAATATTATAGTTTATAACAATTTATCAAATTTTATCTAATTTTCTACATAATCAAACACTTTCCCTTCAATACAATGTTCAGAATAGGTTTTATATGCAATAATTTTCCAAATCCACCAGATGGCGCTCTAACACAAGAAATGAATTTCTCAGCCAGTGTCCAATACGATGATTATTTAAATCCACCAGATGGCGCTCCAACCTAAAGAATGAGATTCTCAGTCTCAGAGCACAGAGTTGAGAATTGCTGTTGTGTCTATCCTTAGTCCTTCGTCCTTGAGGCCAAGGGAACAAAGGAAAAACATGCAGAAATTTAGGTTCGTTTCTACTGCAGTCAAACAAACAATAGAATCCACCAAGAAACCTTTAAAAATTAAGAGTTGGGAAATATAAAATAAAATAAAATAGGGAAATTCTTCAGCTCTTCACAGCCTAATCCAAAAGAAGTTGTTTAATGTATCCAAGAGAAATATATTTATTCCACTGCTTCTAGAAGTCTAATCCAGTTAAGAAAAGAGAAAGAAAGAAAAAAAACTCCAGTTTGTTGTAACGGCTTCCAGCCCGCACTGTTGGAGTCCTTTAAAATGTAAAATCCAGCCACCTTTCCGTCACTCAAGTCCCTCTAAGTCCTCCACAAGGAAAAAAAAAAGAAAGAAAAAAAGAGGGTGGAATTCAGCTGTTAATTCTCACAAGTCTCTGGAAGTGTAGAGTCAAAAAAAAGAAAGGGGGGGAAGGTAGCTTCCAACACCAGAGTCTTTAAAAGTCTTTGAAATCTCCCCCTTCCACCCCCCACGCTCTCCTCTATTCAAATTTCACACCGTCTCTTCTCAAAACAAAGAGCGGGGGGGGGTTTCAAAACACCAGTCCTGAAATGCAGACTTTATGATCAAACTTTCCATGTCCCATTTTCCCTCCCATTCAGTTTAAATATTAGATTAAACTCACTTTGCAAATGAAGGGATGTCTCTTCTGCCCTTACCGCTTGGTTTCGGTTTGCATTCACGAAGGAGAGACACGGCTATTTCCTCCACCACAGTCCGAACAGATTCCGATACAAAAAACAGCAGGCTCTCGTTTCCTCCGGGCGTAATCCTTTATCTTCAAAGTGGCCGTTTAACAGCCTAACTTGATTATCCCTCCGATAGAAACGATTTTTAGAGTTTTTGGAGGTTGAATGGCTCCCTGCCAAGACTAAATGAGGCTTCACTGCACAGGAGTAGCGGTCGAAAAGTGCCGCAACTCGATCTTTCCCCCCCCAATCCCTCCGGATCGGGGGTGAAAAGAGAGTCGCAAAAGGCAACAGCTGGTACCCAGACCCTCAGGGCCCCTCCCTGAGGTTAATAGGGGTCGCGTAGCCCTCGCGAATCCCCTTTAAACCTCCTGTGAGCTCTGGGGGTTCCACGAAGGAGCTCCCCTAGCGTCTTGCACAGTCGGCCATCTGCTTTGGGTCCTTTTCCAAGAAGAAAGGCAGGGTAAAAATACTCTAAAATAAATAAATCTGGAAGTTGGAAATGCTGCAAAATAAAATCAAATTTATATTGTATATTTCTGTAAATAGAGAGATATTCCCAGGTCCAAAATAATGAAAGAAAATGAAAAGACCAATTTGAAGCTGGACACACTAACTCCTTATTCATTTCTTCCCTTAATACAAAGGTTGGGTATCATCCCATCTATTCTGACTTTGGATAAGGCATCTCTAAATGTTTACAGTGTTTTGCCTTCAAAGTATTTTCTGTAGTTATTTGGTCAGCAACTTCTTATCTCTCCCGCCCTCCTTTCCCCTCAAATGATCGGCTGCTACAGTGCTACCTGCTGTTGCTCTTTGTATGAGCAGAGTAGTCTACCTGTCTGCATTCAATTTAATGATTTCTTGGACTTCATTGATTACTTCTATTTTGTTGATCTCCCTCTTAGGTCAGGAAGTTTTAGGATCTTGCAATAAATCCACATTCCAGATGCTTGTTTTGAAATGACAAGCCAAGGACAGTCTCCCCCCCCCCAGTTCTGTCCAAATATTAACCTATTTTGTAAGAGCACAAACACAGTTCACAAGTTGAAAAATCCCACAGTTTGTTCTGGTCTAACCCAAATAGAACGCGAAGGGCATTATTATATCTCATTGTGTGCAGTCCTTCCATGCATTGCATTTACTGCGGTTTAAGGCAAAACAACATTATCCTATGAATAATACCCCTTGTATTTGACTAGCTTTTTAGTTGAACAATATTTAGCTGAATAATTTATTCATTACCACTGTGCATTTCCTAACAGCAAACTATTGCTTATTCATCATAAAAAAGCACATGCTTAATAACTCCGTCTGGCGAAAATAATATATCACAATGAAATATAAAATATGCACTGCTGGTAGGCAATAGATTTCAAGCTTTGGATAGATTTTCTAGATATCCAATCTGACCATGGGAATAATAAAGCATTAAGATGAATAATGGCTAATTCCTGTAAATAATGGTCTCTACATTGAAATACCTAAACAACATTTACACTATAAGCATTTGTTTAAATGCACGTCTTGCTGTTTGTGTTGGAATCATTACCCATTTATACCAGCAGCATAACAAACACAATAGCCTACAGAGTCGTGAGCTCATTCTTTTCCAAGAAGGCTTGGAAAAGTGCAGAAATAACCCACAGGTCATGTACAACAATTTCTATGGCCAATGTATTCCTCACTAACCATCCTTTCTAGTAGATTCCAACAAAGTTTTAGTTTAGAGATTATTGCTGTACTCCTGCTCAGAAGCTTATGGGGTGCTAATTTTGCTCATGGAGCAGAGAATTGGGCAATTACCTAGTCCTGCCAACCTAAAGCATTATGTTAAGTTGGGACACACAGGAGAAAAAATTCTCATGACTCACCTACCTGGAAACAAAGGAGAAACCAGTATCTAACTATGTGCGTCCATGGAGTAGAAACCTTAGACACATCTTAGAGCAGGAGTGGCAGACTTTCAGCACTCCAGATGTTTTGGACCATAACTCCCAGAATTCCAAGCCTGTATTGCCAATGACAAAGGACTATGAGAGTTGTGGTTCAAAACATCTGGAGTGCCGAAGGTTTGCCACAAGTGTCATAGAGGATGGAGAGGTACCCTCCAGTTCATGCCTGAATAAATATGTGTATTTATTGAGCTCTATGTCATTGAACTAGTTGGGCTGGCAAATGGAAAGAAAAGCAATTACTGTAGCTGATTGAAGACTACCAATATTGTTTCAATATGAGCTTTCATGGATCAAAATCCACTTCTTCAGATAAAAAGTCTGAGTAAGGGGAATTTGATCCAGGAAAGCTCACACTGAAATAAAATTGGTAGTCTTTCAAGTACAGTGGTACCTTGTATAAAGGAATTAATTCATTCCAAATGAAATCATGTTAAGCAAATTTCTCTTTTTACAAATTCCCATAGGAATGCATTAAAAATGGAGTAATCCCATTTTTATGTTGTACGGATTCTCCCCATAGGTGATTATGTTCAGCAAATTTTCCCTATCTCCAGAATTTTTTATGTTGTACAGATTTTATGTTATACAAACTGTTTGTTATACAAGGGTTCACTGTACGGTACTGCAATATTTGGCCGTGTGTGCTTTCTTTGATCTTCCCCTTTCTTTTGCCAACATGTTGCAACAGGTGACCACAGCCTCTTATTTTCAAATTGTGTTTTTGTGGTTGATTAAAGGACTGATAATACCAATCCTTCAAATGTGATAGTAGCTGGAAGGTACACACTGTTTGTGGTATCCCTAATAGTTGAAATGTACTCTTCCAGATTATCTTACATCTCATTGTAGGTAATGAAAATTGTAGCCTTCCACTCAGGAGAGGGATTTATCTATCCATAAAAGTCTTTTCCTTAGTCCCTATGAATATGCATTTTATTGTAGTACTTCTGTATATCTATTTCACAAATTAGGCATTTATTAGCTTACTTGATATTTAAAGATTGAACAGAATGCTTGCTTACTGGCTAGAGAGAAAATCAGTTCAAAATCCATTTTAGAAGAATAAGATAAGAAATGAATAATGACACTATCACTTAACTTTAATATTTGAACATCACGCAGGCTCCCAGTACACAGGTGACTGTTGGATATATAACAAACAATTCCAGCTGGAATGGGTTATTGGTAAGCTCTGTCAGACCCTACTTAAAGCCTAATTGTCTTGGGAAAGAAAAATGAACCCAGGTGGGCCTCCAAAGATCCCACATGTTCACAAGAAGCTGCATATAAATCAATTAAACAAACAAACAAACAAAATGAGACACAATATTACATCCCTGTCAAGTTTTCCCCAGTGCTGCCTGGGATGGGAGGAGAGAGGTCTAATGCACGCACACGTGCACACACACACACCAACCATGATTGTAAACTAAGTTTTCCCAGGTGCTACAAATAAACCATTCAAAGTTTTATAACAAAAGGTGGTTCTTCCAAGTCGTGGGGGGCATGTGATGACAAAGCCAAACAGAACTGGGGAAAAGCCTGCTGAAGAGCCAGCATTCTCTGCAGGCAGATGGGCTGGCACCTCTATGGGTTTGCAGCTCTGTGTTGAACCACCTTCTGTCCAGCTTGGAGAAACTTTCAATTTCAAGCCATAGAGCTATTAAAAAAAAAAGCAGTCCTTCCAATGCTGGAGAAGACAGCTTCCGCACTCCTCCTGGAAGCTTTTCCTTTCCTCATGGGGAGAGTCCCACAATTAGGATAGACCCGGTCAAGAGGCTCGGGACTAAAGCTTCCATGATCCCCAACCTCCGGGCCTGACCACACCCCTTCCAAGCACACAAACACACACGCATGCACACAAACGCCCGCCAGGGACATTTCTGTGAAAATAATAAATCAGTGAAAACAGTGGGAAAGAGTGCTAGTCCTGTGAGTGTCCTGGGCAAAACTGGACACTTGACAGGTAAGCAATATTATTCTGAATTCAGAGAAAGTACTGCTAACACACCCACTTGGGGGCCAATAGGAAGACAGCTACCATATTCAGTCATTATTCAACCTACTGCTTTAAATATGCAAAGAGAAGAATGCTCAGCACTGCTGCCCATGCCCCTCCTCTACTGTTGTCATGGTCTTCACCACTACAATGCCCACTCTAAAGAGAATAATAGCAATGCATGCAAGCAAAAATCCATATTTTGCATGGTTCTTGCTGTCATGTAAGACTTGCACATTAGCAGGTTCAATTACTTTTGAGGCATAACAAGGAAGAATGAACATTAAGGATGGTGGGGCTAGGTACTCCTTTCTAAGCATGCTTTTATCCCTGGTAAAATAACACCCAAATAGGTCTAGAATAAACTGAGAATCTGAAAAAAAGGCAGGTGTGTCAAACCTAAGTTCACAACCTTTTATGTTTAAACAGGCAGACGGCCACACACATACACTCCCAAATCATACACCATTTCCCTATGTGAAATAAGTTATTGTCTATGCTTCCTCGTGGATCAAGCCATCAGTTGTATAGATAAAGGGAGCCCCGAGTTCTTCACCTGATAAAAGGGCATTTGTGTGCATATGCAGCAAAAACATATTTGTATGGGTCACTTCCTTAATCAACAGTGATGGATGCAAATCATTTGCACTTCCCAAAAGAATCATAGAATCATAGAATCATAGAATTATAGAGTTGGAAGAGACCTCATGGGCCATCGAGTCCAACCCCCTGCCAAGCAGGAACCCCTTCACAATATTTCCGACAGATGGCCATCCAGCCTCTGCTTAAATACCGTCAAAGAAGGAGACTCTACCACCCTCCGTGGCAGCATATTCCACTGCCGAACAGCTCTAACTGTCATGAAGTTCTTCCGAATGTTCAAATGGAATCTCTTTTCCTGTAGTTTGAAACCATTGCCCCGAGTCCTAGTCTCTGAAGCCATGGAGAACAAACCTGTTCCCTCTTCAATATGACATCCTTTCAGATACTTAAACATAGCTATCATATCCCCTCTCAGTCTTCTTTTTGATAGGCTAAACATTCCCATTTCCCTAAGCCGTTCTTCATAAGACATCTCTTCCAGGCGTTCAACCATCCTAGTCGCCCTCCTCTGCACCCACTCGAGGTTGTCAACATCCTTTTTAAACTGAGGCGCACAGAACTGGACACAGTACTACAGGTGGGGTCTGACCAGAGCAGAATAGAGTGGCACTATCACCTCCCTTGATCTAGACACTATGGTTCTGTTGATGCAACCAAGAATCGCATTGGCTTTC
>JAHTLZ010001366.1:0-15661 GCA_023846285.1 Phrynocephalus versicolor | reverse complement strand
TGGTGAGTTTTTGGAGATATGCATTGCCAGTTGGCCACTCAGTTTGACATTATATTATAGAAGGAGAATGGTGTGCCTTATCTCAAAGCACCAATAAAGTCAGAATCCATTTGAAGAGATGTAGAAACTCTCAACAAAATGTTAAAGCATCTTTCCTTTCAAGTTGAACTCTGACACATTTTTCCAAGCTCCCTCACATAATGTGTTCTATAGATGGTTTCAGGGTTTGAGCTAGGGCATAACTGGTTCCATTCCAAAATGATGATTCTTGACTCCATTATGCGAAACTTGAAACAAATTTTATTATAATATTCCATATTTTACTACTATTTAAAACTTGTACCTTATTTGATACAGGCAATATTTCTTTGGCTTGAGTTTCAATAAACATAGAACTTTTAAACTAGAACATTTATGGCATATGTTGTTTAACTGTTCCTCCAAAATACTCTACTGGTGAAGTGCAGAACCCTTCCTGAGTCCCACAGCAAGGGTGCTTGGCCCATAAAACCACAGGATTCTCTATTCTCATGGTCTTCCATCCTGCTTGGCATCTGTGTCTATTCCTGGACTATAACACAGGTTTCACCTGAACAGATCATGTAATTGGTCCAACCCACTTGGATTCCTTCTTAGTAAACCACCCTCCTTCCTCTCTCTCCTCTGTCTGAGTACTAAAGTCTTTTAACTGCCTCTCCCCTTTAAACCCCTCTTCACTTTCCTTGTGCCAGCCGTCATCATCTGAGCTGTCATATACCCAATAAGCTTCCTTCACCGACCCTGAGTGTTCCTCTTTTTCTGCAATAGCTTTCATTCCCCCATTTCTCTCTATTAACTTTTCATTTCCCTTCATCTCTTTATTATCTTCTATTTTGTTGTTTCCAGATGGCACACTCCTCATTGATCTTTATTCCTTCTTTTTTCCCTCACAGATGGCCAGACTCAGACTTTGGGTGTTTCTTCCAGATAAGGATTCTCAACATATACTGTATTGATATGCATTAACCTTCCTTGCCTAAACCTGATACACAGATCATATTGTTAAGGGAGGTCAGGCTTGGCAGGTTCAATGGGCCTTCTCTACTACAACTTACTATGCTCAGCAACAGGGTTTCAGCTATTATGTTCATTACATGTAATGATTTTTCAGCTTTAACAAAGATCTAAAGCAACTTCTTATACACTATCTCCTTGAGGTCCTCCTTACTTCCATAAAAGTCTGAGGTACAAAACTAATATGATTGAAGATCAACAGTACATGCTACCATTTCATATTTAATCTTCTATTCCTGCAGACACAAATGCTATCCTTAGAATCAACGATAGTGATGAAATGCTTTGAAAGATTGGTTCTCCAATGCCTTAGAACATGCTTTCCACCAGAATTTAACAAACATCAGTTTGCCTTCAGGAGAAATAGGTCAACAGATGATGCCATAGCTACTTCCTTTCATCTTGCAGTGAGCCATCAGGAGAAACCTGGAAACTATGTTAGAATGCTTTTCATTGACTACAGCTCAGCTTTTAACACCACCCTACCAAGCATTCTTATTAAAAAGCTGACTGATTTGGACCTTTCTTCTACCATCTGTTACTGGATCAAATACTTTCTAAGGGATCGGTCACAAACAGTGAGGGTTGGGCCTCTTACATCTCCCTGAAGCTTAGCGCTGACTTCCCACAGGGCTGTGTGCTTAGTCCCTACCTGTATTCATTGTACACATATGACTGTGTATCACCTGATCAATCTACTGTGATTATTAATTTCACAGATGAAACCACCATAATGGGTCTTACTACAGGTGGAGACAAAACAGTGTACAGGGGTGAGGTCTAAAAATTATCTACATGGTGCCTAGAAAACAACTTGCATCTAAATATTAGCAAGACAAAGGAGATGGTGCTGGACTTCTGGAAAAAGACAGGGGAACCAGCCCCATTGTACATCAAGGGGCACTGTGTGGAGACAGTTTCTTCCTTTAAATTCCTGGGAGTTTACCTTAGTGAAGACTTCACCTGGAAAATCAATACAACCCAAGTGGCTTGGAAGGCCCAACAGAGACTGCATTTCCTTAGGGTCTTGCAAAAGAACAAAGTGAAACAACAACTGATTACCTCCTTTTACCAGTGCACAATAGAAGGCATCCTCTCATATTGTATAACAGTTTGGTATGCTGGCTTGACAGCTGCTGACAGAACAACACTACAGAGGGTGGTAAGTACAACTCAAAACATCATGGGCTGTCCCCTGAATGCAGTGGACAACATCGCTAGGGATTGTTGTCTCAGGAGAGTGAGAAAATTCTTAGGGGTGATTTACACCCTGGTCAGCACTTCTTTACTCTCCTACCATCAGGGAGGAGATATAGGAGTATAGCCAGCCACACCAACAAGCTAAATAATAGTTATTACTTGTGGGCTGTCAGACTGCTGAATGGAAAATAATTTCATGACAATTATAGAATGGTCAACATGTGGGCTGGTGTGTTGTGTGTCAGGTACACAGGTGCGATAAAATTGAGTGGTTGTTAGTGGGACGGAGGTGGGGGTGGGAGGGAGACTCAGCCAATTTCATTGTACACAAGTTGTACATTGATAATAAAGTTATTATTATTATTAGAGAACCAACACTCTCCTTTACCAGGCCTAAGGGGAACATAGGAAAACACTCTAGTGGATTTTGTCTGTATGCTTAAGGGAAAATGAGCAAAATCCAAAGATCCTCTAGAAAACATACTTTATGCTTCTGCCCAAACTCATGGTTAACGCGGGACTCTTGATTCGGACATTGATCTTAGGAATGTGTAGCACCAGAAAAACTGTTTCCAATATTTCTACCTAGAAATTTATTATGATAAAGGAAATTACCATTAATGAGCCCAAGGCATAAAAATGAATCACATTCCCTGAAGGCTACACACTAATGTACTGGATCAGACTCACCTTGTAAAACTACTGGAATAAAGTATTTTCTTTCTTCCTGTCTTTTATTCCACTTTAGAATGATTAGCCAATATAAATTCAAGATGGCTTTTAAAAAATAAAGCCCTTTTATATATCTGGAAGAAGAAAAGGTGAATGACTCAATTGTGTGGTCACTTGCCACTTAGCATCAAATGTGTCACTTCTTTGGTATTATGACCTGAGACTCCCCTCCACAAAATTAAAAATTAATTTCAGATTAGCTTCTTTTTCCTGCATGACTGATTAAAGCAAACTTTGTTTTGATGACCCACTGTAACAAGCCTATACAGGCCATTGTCTATCTAATAAGACTATTAAGACCAGAGTGGTGTGAAAGCAAGGTGAACTATAAATGGAAGTCTTTGCTACCAGTTTTTCTCAGACTGACAAAGCTGCTTGGATGAGCAGTGAAACCTTTCGATCTCACAAGAAAAGAAGTCCAGTTGCCATGAGTCAAGTTTCAGATAACCTCACCTGGCTGACTGAGACTATTCACAGGTGGGGGTAGGAGATAAATTATTCTGATGATGATTTTAACACCTGGGCAATTTCATAAAGAGAGATACAATATTGTACAACTTTGTTCCAAGCTGTTTAAGGCTTTATAAGTTAAAACTGGCAGCTTTAACTGTGCAAGGAAATGGATCACCAGCCAGTCAAACTTCTGTAAGGGGGGCAGGGGGGTTGTCTGGTCCCTGTAATCAGGATCAGTTTAAAATTTGGCTGCAGCATTTCATATTTGTTGAAGTTTGCATGCACTTTACAAGGCAGCCCCACGTAAAACAGGTTACAATAATCCCACCACATATCTAAGGATTGTATCACTATGGCCAGATTGGATCTAAAAATTCGCACAGAAGACAAACTAACAAACTGTTCAAATACACTCCTTTCTGGACATCCAAGCTGGAGATGAATCCAAGAGTATCCCCAAACTGTGGGCCTGTGTTTTCAGAGGGAGTGTAACCTCACCCAGTACAGGCTGAATCCCTATTCAGTTTCAGTTTATTCTGCCTTATCCAGTCCATTACTGACACCTGACACCTCTCAAAAGTCAAAACATCTTCCTCAGATTTGATTGAAAAGGAAAAATAGAGTTGCATGTCATCTGAAAATTGGTGACACATAACCCCCAAACTCTGGAGAACCTCTAGTATCATGTACATGTTAAATAGCATAAGAACAGAACAGAACCCTGAGGGACCCTACAGTATTTAATACAGATAACTCCTGTGATCAGAGAATATCCATCCATGGATTAAACCCATGAAGGCTAAAGTGATCTAACAAAACAGGAGACAAACTCCTGAAACAGTTCTAACATTGATCTGCAAATATATCAGACAGCAAAGGAGGGTTTGAAGGGCCAAAACCCTTCTGTGGTTTCTTCAATCTGCACTTCCCCTGGAAAGCTGAACAGAAACTTCAAAGGATCAAAGACCTGACTTTTATCAACTCAGATATGGATTTGCTCATTGTGTTAATTAAAGCTTTCCGCAAACATTCTTGTGTATAAAGGTCAATCCACTGTGTGAGGCTGACTTTGGCTTATATCTGTGATAGATTTGTGGCTTCAAATAGTTTAGTTCTGCTTCTGTTCTATCAGTAACACATATTTTTGCCCAAAGAGATCTTGTTTTAACCATGGGGATCTGTTCTGTTTTGCCTTTTCCAGCTGAAAGGGCTTTTCCTTGGAGCGCTCTGTATTTTGCCGCTACCAGTGGTTTGTAGGGCAAACAGTCACAAAGCTTGAGAGCAATAGATGTTGGGAGATGGTCATATCCCCTTAACCACACTGGTGGTGATTCCTGATCCGTCCTCTTTCTGGTGATAGTGAACAATTTTACTTCAACTGCTTAATAAGGACAAATAAGTAGGGCTGGAATGAAATATTGGCTTCAGTCTTTGGCTGTGGAGCCAGAGGCTGGGAGTTCAATTCCCCACTCTGCTTCTCTGACAGGAACTGGACTTGCTGACCCCTAGGGTCTCTTCCAGCTCTGCTGTTCAAAGGTTATTGCTGCATCATTGTTGTATTGTAGTATGGACTACTGTTCTCAATGGTTCAATCTATAACCAGTATCTTCTGGAGGTGTTTATTCCACTCTAAACAAATATACACACATCTCTACTGACACAGTCAATGCACTTTCCTCGGCCTCCTTGGGTTTTTTTAAAAATTAAAAGACAGACTTGTTTGTATACTTTTCAGCTGTAATGTTTTCTATAGAAACTGATACCACCTTCCTTTATGTGAACTAGAGGTGTGTGGAAGCCCCAACCCTCCATCTCTTGAACGAAGGGCATAGATATTGGACCAACCTGGCTAGTACTTGGATGGTAGACCACCAGGGAATACCAGGTGCTGTAGGCGCCTGGAGTAGCAACTGGCAAACCAGTATTCCTGCCAAGAAAACTCCATGGACTTTGGGGTCACAAAGAGTCAGACACAACTGTAATGACTCACCACACACACACACATGGTTTGTGATATTATATGAGCGTTTCTGGAAGTAGCATAAAAACAATTTGCAGTTTGGATAATTCAAACAGCTATGAACTGAAGGTATATGGAGCATCTAAATGTGTTGCCTATTCAGTCAAAGGCCATACAACAATGCTTCTCTGTCTCTCCCTCCCTCCCTCCCTCCCTCCCTCCCTCCCTCCCTGATAATATAAAAGTTCAGTAAAGTTTATTAAACTAAGCTGACTGAAAGAGAAAAAAAGCAATGAAATGTATCTACAAAGACATATATAAACATCTTTCTACCCTACAAACACCTCACTGATTGGAGTGCCCAGGATCAATCTACTGATGGTCATGAATACTTTCAACTTTACTTTTCTTCAGTTCAAATCACTGTGCTTCTTTTAAATTTTTAAACCTCACAAATATCAAATAGAGCAGGACAAGTGAGAGAGCCTTGATAGATTGCTTCACTATAGGGCAATCAGAGCCCATTGATCTCTCCCCCCCACCACCACCACAGTGGTACTTAAAATCAAGCAAATAACCGTGGTCATCTCTGGTTTTGCACATTTGTCTGAAGAGAGTGCACATCGCCACCATTTACCCACTGGAATTGAATAGAAAGAATTGGTTCCCACTCCTAAATGGGATAGAGGAAACTTTTATATATTGTAATTTAATTATTTTAATCTAATCTTCTTTAATTTAACTTTTATCTTCTGATCATTGCCAAGAAAATGATCTTCTCAGACATCCTAAGGACTGGCTTTCTTGTGGGTTCAAAACAAATAAATAGGCCACAATTGGCTGTTTCAATGTGGATTTGAGGGATTGAGAGTAGAGATGGGCACGAAACGAGCGATTTTTCATTTTTGTTTTTTCGTTTCATTACGTAACGAAACGAAAAATGAATTTTGGCTCCAAAATGAAACGAAATGACCCGAAACATGAAAAATTTTGTCGACCGCTTCGTTTTCGTTACGGCGGATACATTGAATTGTGTTAAATGCTAATGAAACAGCAATTTTTCGTTTTCGTTTTCATTTTTTTCATTTCATTACCGAACGAAATGAAAACAACTTTTTTTGCAAAAATCCTCACGAAAACGGACACGAACCGAAACGGCCCCCTAAACCGGTGGTCCCCAATCCCCGGGCTGCGGACCGGTGCCGGTCCGTGGACCAATCGGCACCGGGCCGCCCGAGGAACTTCAAAATACACTAATCCCCTGAGAAAGCCTATTTGCAGTGAAGAGTATCTGTAGGGGGCGAGGCTGGTCCGTGTGGGTTTGTGTCATTGGTTTGCAAAGAGAGACCCCACCTATTGCCCAGAGAGCGCGGGGGGGCTGCTCCCTTTGGACATTAAGCGACGACGGTGACGAGGAGGAGGAGGAGGAGGTAAGGTGGGGGAACGGGCAGGCGGGGAAGGGAAGGGAGAGGAAATCGAGGCTGATTTTCCCAGG
The DNA here is from genome assembly GCA_023846285.1 of Phrynocephalus versicolor. NCBI lineage: Eukaryota > Metazoa > Chordata > Lepidosauria > Squamata > Agamidae > Phrynocephalus > Phrynocephalus versicolor. The sequence continues at coordinate 8,768 of JAHTLZ010001366.1, read as the reverse complement.
CTTGGTCTTGTCGGCAGCGCACTCTCTCCCATTCCTTTGGAGAGCCTATACCTGCAGTCCTTAATGTTTGTGCCCATGCTAGCGTCCATGTGTTCTCGCTTCACTGCGCCATCCAGAAAAGCCAAAGGGGGGGTGGTCGTGGTGCTGCTGGCGGTGGCAGCGGCGGCGCGAGAGAGAGAGGAAGGACAAGGGAAAGCTTGAAATGTGAGGACATCTTTGGTCATCTTTTCGTTCTCCGTTTCCACTCCAGCCGGCTTGGATTTTTTTCTGGAGGGTCCCTGCCACCCAACTCCTGCCCCCACGATGTTGCGTTAATTTAGGGCGGATATTGGCGCGCTCTACACCTGCCCCCCGCCCGGTATAATCGTGTTCAAGGTGTGTGTGTGTGTGTGTGTGTGTGTGTGTGTGTGTGTGTAGGACCCAGTCCCTTTCCCGCCCCCCTTTGGAAAGGCAAGGCGGGCAGGCCAGGGCAGCGGGTGGGGGGAGGACAATGCCCGGCCAGCCTTTGCTCCCAGCAGGAGGAGTCCAAGGAGGAGGAGGCGGCAGCAAAAGCCAAGCCAAAGGAAGCAGCCACGAGGAGGGAAGGGTTTGCCCTTCGTGGGACTTCTCCCAAGTTGCGCCCAAGGTCTGCTTTCTTCTTCCCTCCTCGTGGGTGCCCTCTGTGGGACGAGCGCCACCTCCTCCTCCTCCACCGCCGCCTCCACTTCCCAGGCGCAGTTTCTGCCAGGCTCCCCATTGGTCGGACCCTGGGGGGGAGGCGGCCCTGCGCGCGGCTCCTCCTCCTCCTCCTTGTGCCCCATGGCTTGTGGGGAGGGGGAGAGAAGGCAAAGCCAAGTGAGAAGGGGGCCGGCGGAAAACTCACCCGCCTGGGCAGACCCCGGAGGGTGGGGAGTGGGGGAAGGTCGTCGCCCGTGGGCCCGCCGCTCCTCTGCCTTTGGGGTTCGGCGCGGAACCGCTTTGCTGCAGCACGTGGAAGGGAGGGGAAAGTGTGTGTGTGTGTGTGTGTGTGTGTGTGTGTGTGTGTGTGCGCGCAAGCGGGTGGCTGTGATCCATCTGGGCTCGCCTCCCTTCCTCCCCCTCCTCTCTCTCCTTGCTTTGTTTTTTCTCTGCTCCTCCTTCTCAAGTAGTTTTAGAGCTGGAGAAGGACGGGCGTAGAAGAATACATGTCCCCCCGGGCCACGGAAAAATTATCAAACATTTACCGGTCCGCGGCGAAAAAAAGGTTGGGGAGCACTGCCCTAAACGACCAAACGACAAACGAAACACCATTTTTTTGAGTCGTGCCCATCTCTAATTGAGAGGCATTTGAGACACTGGTGAGTAAGCCAAGGCATTGGAATGATGAAAGGACCATTGGTCAAAACACTGCCATGCCACTTCAACTTTAGAAGAACCTAAACCCAACTCATCTTATTCACCCAACAGCTTCTTCACTCAGAGAATAATAATAATAAACTTTATTTTTATGCCACCTTTCTCATGTGGACAGAAAAGGATGAGGGGAGGCTACATTCGTCATTTGGTAGATGGAGTGACGGTGTGGACAGACAACCTGCAAAGGTGTCTGTTGGGAATGACAGTACCTAGCCCTCACTTTAGTAGCAACAATGAATTTGTAGAGGTGGATTTAAAGTTAAGGGTACAATAGATATTATAAGTTAATAGTACTATTTAAATTAAAATCTATAACACTGTGGCCTATGTATGACAAATGCAACCCGTTTATTAGTTTATGATTTTATCTTACTGGCATGTAGACTGCTTAGCCATATATTACATAATGTCCTCCTTTTTGTGGACTACTGTTCAGGTGGAGAATAGGAACTATTATCTGCATTATATATAACTCTGAGGACTTGAAATGTGGAAAACAGTCTAGATTTGATTCTGCTTTTCCATATTTAACCAGTATTTTTCCACCAATTATTTTTGTACTTGGTTGCATGTATTTGCATTTTTATTTCCATATGAAAACTTCTGTGCATTTCCTTTACTTTTTCCATGCTCAGTTTTCTTAATATACTTTTGTATGTGCTATTACTCATATGCATCTATTTGCATGCAACCTTCTTACTAATCAAAGCAAGTCTGTACAAAACTTTCCATTTGTCTGTGTTTTTTGTTGTTGTAGTTATTGCAATTTAGAATTAGAATAGGTGTTGATTTGCTGTGTCCTGCAATATGATGACCCAAAAGATCACCCTATGGCTCATCAAGTTCAGCACATGTCATGGAGGCACAGGGATAAATCAAACGCACAAATTTGGTCTCCACAGCTGGGCACCTCAACCAATGAGCTTATCCAGCAGTTCTTCAAATGCATGTCCAACTACAGAAAAAAAAAATTAAGAGAAAAAGGACTTCCTTGTGTGGAAGAAACAATTTCATACCTACCTGCCTTACATGTGTTAAAAATGAAGACGCTCTATGTGAGGGACAGGGGTTGGAAAATGGCACTAACATTGTTAAATCCTTCTGTGTCTCATTGTTAAAGCCTTCTTTGTCTCATTCTCATGCAGAAGAATTGGAAATTGTGTTGCTTTTCTCATTGCCTGAAAGTTGTCAAAATAATTTCTGCTGGTATCAATGAGACTTCTTGCATCTGTAATTTTTTTTTGTATAAACTGAATACCAGTGCTACTGTTACGATAAGTTACAGTATATAATCAATTCTATTAAATACTTTTATTACATCCTCAAATCTTTATCTGTGTGTTTACTGAGGTTAAATTTAGCCAGCCAAATTTTGCCCCATATTTTCTGTTTCCTTCTCATCAAAAAGCCCTCCACATTTATTGAATTTATTTCTCATTAATCTGGCATTAAGAATAACTAAATCAAGCTCCTGAAACGGGAAAGGGCTCAAGTGCTCCATTCCCATGAACATTGCTCTGCCAAATGAAACTCAGGAAGCTGTTTAAACAGGAGTAAATGAAAGCAAATGCCCAGGGTATCATTCCTTGTAGCCAGGCTGAAGTTAACCCAGTTAATAGGAATCTCTGTCATGGCTGTGTCACTTGAAACTCTGTGATCAGATTGAAAGTGACTGAAAGCTCTCAATGTGCAGGTAAGAAATAAGGCATTTTTAAGCCTCTGGGATATTGCAGAATCCTTACAACTTCAGGAGATTCTGCCCTAAGAGGCACATGAATGGATAATATCAGTGATTTAAATAGAATCCTCATGCATGAGTATTTAAGAACTGGATTTAATTCACTTACTGCTAAAGTTAAATGAAAGTCATATGGAAAGTATTTTTAGTCTCTTATTTTGTATGTGCACCTGAGCCAAGCATTGTTACTAGAGTATGACTGTAGGACGTCATTTCCGGCTGCTTCAGTTGAGCAGCTGAAAAAGCAGAGCTCTGCACAGTCGAAAAATGTAAACAGCTTTAGAGACTTGTTTTCCTTCAAAAATTTGTGAGTGACTATGCTATGATGTTTTTAAAGTGATTAACTGCAGACTGGAGCAAGCTGGAATTATCTGATAATTCACCGGTAGAAAGAGCTTTCAATTTTGACTTGTCGTGGGAGTGATGGCGACCGGCTTTCAGTTTTGAGCTGGTGAGAGCTAACAAGATGATTTTCCTTGTTTAAAACCTGGGACTGTGTTTTAAAAATCTGCTTCATGAGAAGGAAAAAATCTAAACCTCAAGAAGCAAAGTGGTTCCGTGGGGCCCCTTCTGATTGTAGTCTGGAAAGGTTGAGATGAGTTGAAGCTTCACCCGCCCTTCAGGCAGAAGGAGGGGGGAAGGAATCTATTACAGGCTGTCCCATGGAGAAAATCGAAAAACAACTCAGCGTCCTCACGGAAGCTTTGGAAGCTTTGGAGGGGGGTTACCCAAGGAGATTAAGCAAATTAGTGAGGACTGTAAATTTTTTAAAAAGGAATTTCAAACTCTTAATACCAAAATTGAGAAGATACAAGCAGATTTTAATAAGTTTGATCAGAGAGTGACCCAGATTGAAAAGCTGGCTAAACAAAATGAAGATGAAATAGAATCACAAAAGAAGTGTTTGGAGGAAATAAATAAGAAAGTAATCTATTTAGAAGACAGTTCCAGATGCTCCAATATCAAGATTATGAATTTTGCAATAAAGAAAAGGGAGGATCTTAAAAAAGAGGTGATTTCCTGGATAAATTCAGTTATGAATTCACAGTTTGTAAGAGAGGAAGATGTTGAGAGAAGCCACTTTTTGGGCAGCCCCAAAATTCAATATAGACCTATAATACTGAAATTTTTAACTATGCAAAATAGAAGAATTTTTGAGGGTGATAAAATCTAAGCCAGAACGTCTTTCTTATAATGGCACCTCTGTTCAAGTGTTTCAAGATCTTATGCAACATCTCAGTGGAGAAAAAATATGTTGCCTGTGACTGCAGTTCTCATAAAAAACAACTTGAAATATAACTGGGGCCATCCAGTATTCATTAAGATTTGGAAGGATGGGATCCTTCACAAAATTTATTCTCCAGAAGAAGGAAAACACTTGCTAGCTGCATGGGGCTTGTCGCAAGAAGATCTGGGAGCAGCAACATTGAGTGGTTAAGTGAAGAAACCATATGGGAAGAAAATGGATTCCTTTATTAATTTTTATCTATTTTTACCTGTTTCTCCTTTTGTCTTTTTGGTCTTTTTGGTCTTTTTTCCTTGTTCTATTTTTCAATTTTTCCATTTTTCCATTTTTTTATTTTTCCATTTTTCCCCTTTTTGATTTTTTGTTTTTGTTTTCTTTTTTGCCCCCTTTCCCTTTCCCTTATCCCTTTTCCCTCTCCCCCTCCCCACCCCCCTGCTTTTTTCTTTCTGACAGCAGGGGAAATGGGTAGAGGGAGAGTGAAATGAATATTATAGAATCTAATATAATTGATAAATGTTCAAGGGGGAAAACAAGAATGTAATTTAGCTCAGATTGTGCAGATGTGGGTGACCTGGCTGTGACTCTAGTTGCTGGGGGTGGTGTCCCCCTCCTTAGATATGCGCTGGTGTATAGTGCAGGATGGACAAGTGAGGGGGAGGTAAGATGGCTAATTGTTTGGTGGTTGGGTATGGTTGGAGATGGCTTTGGATTAGTTTATATTAATGTTTTTTTAATTTTTTTGTTATATGTAACACAACAGGATCAAAACAAATATGGGATTTAAAGGGGGCATGGGGATAAACATTAAAGTAGCTACTTTAAACATGAAAGGCCTAGGATCTGTTATAAAGAGAAGAAGAATAGAAGCTTTATTGAAGAAGAGTAAAGTGGACATTATTTTCCTTCAAGAGACTCATCATTCAAGAGACGGGATCAGTGAACTCAAGCTACAGAATATTAAGAAAAATTGCAAATATTTCAAGAATTTTATGAAGAATAATATAAGGGAGGTAATATCTCAAAAGTAGACATAGTAGATTATGTTAAAGAAATTGTTAAGGAAAAGATATTAGAGACAGACAAGACGAAATTAGAAAAACCAATTCAGAAGGAAGAGATGATTGATAAGCTAAAAATGGTAAAGCCCCGGGTTTTGGACTAGATTCAGATTTTTATAAATTGTTTAAGTCAGTTTTAGTTCCAAGATTAAAAACACTTTTCAATGGAACCTTAGAGGGAGACAAAATACTGTTATCTTGGAAACATTCATTAACAATTCTTATTCCAAAACCTAATAAGGATGTGATGGACCCTAGTTCATATAGACACATTTCATTAATAAATCAAGATGCTAAGATTTTTACTGCAATATTAGCAAATAGAATGAATGGGTTTATTACAAAATATATTAAGGAAGATCAAAACAGGTTTTTTAAATGGAAGACAAATGTCTAATTTAACTAGGAGAGTGTTGAATATTATATATGATATAGAAATGAATAAACAGAAGGCTGGTATTTTGTCATTAGATATATTTAAGGCTTTTGATTGTGTGGAATGGGCAACATTAAAAATAGTGATTGAAAACTGGGGTTTTGGAATGAAATTTAGAGGGGTGATAGATCAACTATATTCCGAAAATACATCTGAGATAATAATTAATGATGGGATTTCAGATCGGATATCTCTGGCCAAGGTACTAGACAAGGTTGCCCCATCTCTCCTGTGCTATTTTGTTTAATGATTGAAATGTTAGCGGATAAAATAAGGAATGATGAGTTAATTAGTGGATTAAGTGTTGATAACAAAGTAAAGATTAATTTATCTGCAGATGATTCCTTATTGACAATTAAAACCCCATTAGAGAGTATGGATAGAATTAAATATCATTTGGAGAAAATTGGGTTAATATCTGGATTGAGTGTTAACTGGCAGAAATCTCAGGTGATGTTTAATCATAACAAGGAAGAACAAGAAGTGATTACTCACAATTACGGATGTATGCTAAATAATTCAATTAAGTATTTAGGTATAGATTTAGTAAAGGACATACAGAAATTAAAGGAATTTAATTATAACAGACTAAAGAAAGAAATTAAGAATAAAATGTTAGAACATTCAAGTCTAAAACTTTCTTGGTTTGGAAAGATTGCATTGATGAAAATGAAAATTTTACCAAAGTTAATTTTTTTCTTTATGATGCTTCCAATACAGATAAGTAAGGATGACTTTAAATTTTGGCAAGATTTAATTAATAACTATTGTAACAGTGGTAAAAAAGCTACAATAATTAAAAATATTGGTATATGGCCCAAAATAAAGGTGGTATAGGTTTACCAAATGTAAAAAAAAAAAAATATTTAGCAAATCAAATAAGGTTTATTGGGGATATTGTGTATAATCCATTCCAGAAAGTTTAATATGGTGGAAAATGGAATCATCGGAAATAAAGGAAAATATTGAAAAATACTTATTTGGTACTATTAAGAAATCAAAGTTAAATGAGATTAATAACCCCTTTCTTAGATCTATGTTAAATGCATGGTACATACATAAAAAAATGTCCCTTGGATTCACCATTGAGATCTGTAACTGAAATGGAGAATTTCCCTATAAATTTGAAAGTTTTCAAAAACGTATTTAGGGAGAAACAAGTGATTAGATTGAAAGATTGGATAGGCAAGATGAGAGAGAAAGTACAAATGAAAGAAATTCTTCAGTGTAGGGATATATCTTGGTTTAATTTTATACAATTAAAGAAATGGACTGACACTTGGATAAAGAAAAATAATAAATGTAGAGAGTACACAAAATATGAGCAGCTCTTATTGTTGTATGAGGATACCCAGAAGGAGAACATAGTAAAAGGTAATGTTAGCAAATTATATACAATTATTTTGGATTTAGATGAAAATAGGGAAATTAAATTTTAGTATTTACAGCAGAATGCTAAATTGGAGGCACAGATATTAGAATAGTGCCACTGGAGAGAAAAATGTGATTAAGAAAATGTGCTATGATGTAAGGTAGGGTGGAAGATGCTTAAGACACCAGATGATTTGGCCTCAAGATGGGCATGAATTAACTAATGAATCACAAAGTTAATTATGAAGTGTTCTGCTTATATACCGCCCCATATTCATATTCACCTCCTGATGAATTTTATTCAAAAAATGTGTGTGATTTTTGATTTACTGATTTGTCAGACTCCCCCCTTTCACAAGCTCTTTACAACCCCTCCATGCGTGAAATAGATTGAGTTTCAGATGTCCAAATTAAACACCAACAAACAGGGCATTCCCAGGAAAGTTCCTCCCAGACATCAGAATCACTAAGAAGCTTTACCTGACTCTCCCAAATGGTTGCCACAATCCGTTACCAGTCCCCAGGATGGAAGGATGGAAGGGATTGAAAGAGTAAAAAAAGCTGGCAGAAGGCTAAAGATTCCTCATTCCTAAATGTGCCCCTCAGGACCCTTTCTGCTTAGGACCATTCAAAGAAGCTAGGAAAGAATTCCTTGTGTTGTTTCCCCAAAGGAAGTTTTTAGAAACAAGTATGTGGATATCTGGAGTATTTCTTGATGTGGCAAATTTAGCTTTGCTGACACTCATTGTTGAAGTATATTTGATCTCATGTTGATATTGGAAATGCCTCAGAGACTTACCATTACTATATCCTCTCATCAAGATTTTAAAACACATGTTCTTTTTTCTTTATTATTAATTAAATATGTACTTTTATTTTCAAATGAACCAGGCAAACATTCACGAGACATAAATCTGTAACACCAGTGATCACTCCTGATGATTCGTTGGCATACTTATTTTTCTTCCTCCCTTGGCTCTCCCTTAAGAGGGAAATGTCTATTGGCCAAAGCAGCATGGGAAAAGTGAACAGTGGTATCCCTGGTAAGATAATAAGAACTTTTGAACTTTTGAGCTACAGAGCTGGAAGGGGCTTTATGGATCATCAGGTCCAGGCCCTGTCAAGGAGGCATAGTGGAGAATTGAACTCCCAACCTCTGGCTCTGCAGCCAGATACCTAAGCCACTGAGCTATAACTTACAGGTAAAACACTTCACTGGCAAGAGCTGAGAACTGGGCAGCCAGTCCTTGCATAATGTTTCACAGTGGTTCTCTGGGAATGCTAGGTTTCCATCACATTAGAAGAACATCACCCTATTCAAGAATTCCTCTCCATACTCAGCAAGTATTCCTCTCCCTACTCTGACAACTGCTCATTGCGAAGGGTTTCGAGTCTTCTATATCCACTGTAGCTCTTTATATGAATTAGAACTCAGGAAGAATAGAGCTTTTGTTCCTATTAAAAGCTGCTACAGATGTGTTACTCTCCATAGCAGAGTGACAGAATCAGAGATGGAAGGGGCATTAGGAGCATTATCTTGCTCAA
>JAHTLZ010001365.1:12519-24779 GCA_023846285.1 Phrynocephalus versicolor | reverse complement strand
GTTTCTGTTGTGCTTGTGTGTTTTTGGACCACGATTTAAAAAAAAAACAATATTGTGTTCCCCGCCCCATTTTGGATCCCCCGCCCGCACCGCATGGCATGGCGACTCGAGTCCGACTGCCCAGGACGGGGGGGAGGCGGGACCCCCCTCCAGAAACCACCCCTCCGGTAGGTGCCCTGCGCCCTTAGTCAAGCAGGCATTTTTCCGTCTGCTTTTTGGCCCGGGAATGGGTGGGGGAAGAGTTTAAAAGTTTTTTCCTGTGCTGTCCGTGCCGCTTGCTTGCGCTTTAATTGCGGCGGCCGGCGGCGAGACTGGGCTTTTTGCTGGCTGCGAGCCTGCGGCGAGTCCCACCAGAGCAGCCCAGGACGGGGGATGGGGGGGAGGCCGGGGACCTCCAGAAACCACCCCTCTGGTAGGTGCCCTGAGGCACGGCAGGCATTTTTTCGCCTGCTTTTTGGCCGGGAACCGGGTTTTTTAACTTTTAAAAAACTTTTTTTCTGTGCCGCGTAGCATCGCGCGATCGCGCGATGCAAGGAACGAGCACGACAAATCAGACCAAAATTGTTCGTTCGTCGGTTCGAGCTCGAATTCTGGCGGAGTAATTCCCGTTACCGTTTCCGTAGAGTAACGGAACCGAGTAACGGAAACGGAAACGGGAATACCGCTAAGTCGTGCCCATCTCTACTGGTCTGTAGTTCCCTGGTACCTCCTTTTTGGACATGGGGACAGCCCTCCTTTAATCATCTGGCAGTTCGCCCATCCCCCAATGATTTTAAGAAAATAATAGTGGTTCTGAGATCTCTTCAGCCAGTTCCTTCAAAATTCTTGGATCCAGTTCATCTGGTCCTCAGGATCTGAACCCACTTAAAGTTCTAAGATTACTCCTTGGCTCATTTATCAATCTCAACCTGCAATCCTGACCCTTCCCCTTGTGCTTCATATTTGACTGGCTTTGTTTTCAGATGAAGTGTAACCCCGTTTATTAACTGACCAAATGCCATAAACCGGAATTGCACACAGGTATTTTATTTATTTATTTATTTATTTATTTATTTATTTATTTATTAATAATAATAATAATAATAATAATAATAATAATAATAATAATAATAATAATAATAATAATAATAATAATAATAATAATAATTAATTATCTGGCAAATACAGCTGCCAGGCTTTAAACTGTAGTTAGCCTTTTCCAATCCTATTTATTTATTTATTGGATTTTTATACCACCCATCTGGCCATTTGTTGTTGACCAATTTTGATCTTGTCAGTGCTGAGGGCTTTCAGATGTCGATTCAGGTGTTTTGGGATTGCGCCGAAGACACCTATTATTATTGGTATTGTTCTTGCTTTCATATTCCATAGTTTTCCATTTCTATTTCTAAGTCCCGATATTTGGTTGTGTTTTTTCTAACTCTTTGCCGCTGACTCTCATGTCTCCTGGTATTGCCCCATCGACCATTTAAACTTGTTGTTGTTCTGTTCTGGTTTAAGAATGTAAGCCAGTGGTTCACAGTAAGCATAGCTTCTCTATTTAAGTAAAATAAAACAGATTATTTTATTTTATTTTGAATATTTTTACCCCACCTTTCTCCTTGGAAAAGCACTCAAGGTGGCTTCCAATAATGAGGGACAATATTTATTTAAAGCATATTCAACTTAAGAGCAGAGAATTAGAAGAGGTATCTTAGAAAATTAAAGATAATATTTAGAGCGACCAAGAGCATACAAGAAGAAAAGAAAGATCCATAAGGGGTAAAAAGCAACATGGAAAACACTGGGTTATGCTAGGATTTGACACTTAAAGATTATTGTTGTTGTTAATGATAATGATGATGAAGGAGAAGACATGGGGTGGAGGTGTGTCCCCTAACTGCCTCTTCCATCTCTGTCATCTGGGGGGGTGTCCATGGAGAAAGCAGAAGGCGGTGCCTGCACCTAATCCCCCCCCGCCCATCTAGAACAAAGGTAAGAACGAAGGCCAATAGGCAAGCCCCCGTTGGCAAAGCCGGTCCTTCCATTCGCTGCTGTTAAGCGGAGGGGGCGGGGTCCTCAGTGCGTCACACCCTACCCTTCTAATCCAAACATCGCCCTCCTCCGTTACTCGGAGGCGTGTCGCGTGCGAGCTCAGGTCGCGCGCTTGGGGGGTGGGGGGTGGGGGGGAGCGCAGGCGCGCGAGCCCCACCAGAGAACGGCCATTACTCCTGCGTCGGCGGGAAAACAAAATGGCCTCAGTGCCTCCCTGTCCTTGTTTCCTTCCCCCCCCCGTCTGCGTTTTCGGGAGGAGGGAGGCAGCTGTCGAAGGGCCGGGAGTCTGGCATATAAACTGTAAAAATAAATAAATAAATAAACGCTTCCCCACAAACACACACTTTGCTCTTTCTGTCACCGCCTCAGGAGCTTCTCTTCTCCGCTCTTCCTTTGCCCTCCCTCAGCGGCACGGCAACCCTCCCTCAGGCGGGCGACTTGCTCCGTCGTCGACCAAGGGAGAATGCGGGAGGCGGCGGCTTTTCTTTTCCCCATCTTAGAACATGTTGAAAATAAAATAATAAAATATTTTTTTTGTTACTTAAACCTAGTCTAAATAGTGAAACTAGGCTGGCGCCTCGGTTTCCCCGTCCCTGCTCCCGAGAAGCGCGGTTGACCCCAATGGCTTTTTCCAGGAAAATAAGGAGACAACACCAGAGGAGAAAAAGTGGGGTGGGGAGTGGGGGAGAACAACCCTAGCCTCACCACAAACCAGATGAAAATTTCTAGGGTTTCCCAACCGTCAGCGCCTCCTGACGTTTTTGGACTGCAACTCCCAGAAGCCTTCTCCGCCAGCTGTGCTGGCAAGGTCTTCTGGGGGTTGCAGTCCAAGAACATTCTGAGTTACCAAAGGTTAACGTATAAGAACATGAGAAGAGCCATGCTGGATCAGGCCAAAATGTGTCTGGGAGTGCATGAGACAACTAGAGTAGATCTCTTATCTCCTGAAATGCTGTTCAGTTATCTCCTGGCAGGTCCAGTTTTTACCTGTAAGAAGGGAGGGAAAACTACCAAGCACATCACAATGATCTAAGTCTGGAAATATTTATCTTGCAAGATAAAAGAGAACATCAGGCATTAATACCAAATGCTTATGTCTCTAGATGAGCACATATTGTTCTTCTGTAGGATATCTCTTTTGGACCACTTAAAACAATCAATTCTGAGTACTGTATTTTCTAATAATAGCTCTAGGTTTTGTATTTTAATCAATGTATAGACCAGAACGTTTAACAAGACAATGTCCCATTGTATTTTGAACTTCGGCCCTCCTAATGTTTTGGACCACAACTCCCAGAATTCTAAGCTCATATTGCCAATGACAAAGGACTATGGGAGTTGCTGTCCAAAACATCTGGAGGGCTGAAGTTTGGACAGGCCTGAGCCCTCCAGATGTTTTGGACCACAACTCCCAGAGTCCTTTTGTCATTGGCAATCTAAGCTTTGAATTCTGGGAGTTGTGGTCCAAAACATCTGTAGGGCTGAAGTTTGGACATGCCTGCTGTAAGCAATAGATAGGCAGGATGTCTCATTGGTTTGCAAGGGGTGCTGCTAGCAGGGTGTGGACAATAGACATCCTAAGGAATTAAGTCCTTAGCAGTGATGGCTCATCTTGACTGGTTTTAGCCAGTTGCCCAACCAAGATGCTCTCCTACTTGATTTATGCTAACAAACTGATAAGAACATAAGAACATAACATAAGAAGAGCCATGCTGGATCAGGCCAAAGGCCCATCTAGTCCAGCTTCCTGTATCTCACAGTGGCCCCACCAGATGCGTTTGGGAGCGCATGAGACTAGGTATCTGTCTCCTGACACCACTCCCCTGCATCTGGCCCTTGAAGTACCCTGGTTTTAAGCCTGGGGATTACACATCTCCATCATGGTTTGTAACCTGTGATGCACTTTTCCTCCAGGAATCTGTCCAATCCCCTTTTAAAGGCATTCAGGCCAGATGCCATCACCACATCCTGTGGCAGGGAGTTCTACAGGCTAGCAACTTAGCCCATTATGTACTCAATTGTCTCCTATACAGCAATATAAGAGAATAATATTTACAGCAGATTTTAAAGAAGGTGGAAAACAAAGCATCTCAGAGAAACTGGGTTTTTTAATACAAACATCCAATTTATATAATAGAGTTGCAGAATTTGCTTTTAAAGCTGCTATATACAGAGGTAAGTACAGTACAGTAGTTGGAAGATATAGGTGTAAAATGCCATAACAATTCATAGATATGAAGATAATATCTTAGAATGTAATTTAAATGTTACATGCAACAGTTTAAAAATTGTAAAGTTACTGTTGCATTAGGGGATTTTAATTAAATTGGTTTAAGTAAATAAATATTGTATTTTATACTATACAGTATTTTAAAGTATTACTATTAGTATTTTTTATTTTATTATATAAATAGTGATAATTATGGCATGATAGTATGCTTGCTCATTTGTAGTGTATTACAGTGGACCCTTGTATAACAACTTGTAAAATCTGTACAACATAAAAAATTCCGGAGATAGGGGAAATTTGTTTAACATAATTGTCTATGGGGCGAATCTGTACAACATAAAAATGGGATCACTCTGTTTTCAATACATCCCAATGGCAATTTGTATAAAGGAAAATTTGCTTAACATAATTTCATTTGGAATGAATTAATTCCTTTATACAAGGTACCACTGTATTTTGCATTGATCTGATAATTATGCAATACCCCATTCTATTCTACTTGATTTACGCTAAGGAACTGAGAAGCTATGGTATAAAGGTCCGCCCTTTATTTTATTCAGGGTCTTTTGCTCCTCCATAGAGAAAGACCTTAGCACAGGCATGTTCAAACTTCAGCCCTCCTGATGTTTTGGACCACAACTCCCAGAATTCTAAGCCTAGATCGGCAATGGCAAAGGACTGTGGGAGTTGCAGTCTAAAACATCTGGAGGGCCAAAGTTTGGACATGCCTGCCTTAGCATAAAAAATGTTTTACACCATGCTAGTCTCCTTCTTGATCTTCCACCAGGGAACAGAACCCGGAGAATTAGTTAACAGTGTCAGAAAAATAATAGTATTGGTTGCTTTGCCTCAGCTCCAGGGCAGGTGAGGTGGGAGAGAGGGGGAGAGGGTCCTTTTTAATGTTTTCAGTTTAAGAATCAGATTTTAAGAAAGTTCTTCCTCAAAGGGAGATGGAAATTACCCCTCAAGAGAAGTCTCAAAAAATCAACATAAAAGTGGAGAATAAGGAGAGCATGGGAAAAGAGGGACAGTTTCGGTGGGAAAGTAAAATATATAGGGAGAGGTATCAAGAATGATGGAGGAGTTGTGACAGAGTGCTGGGCGCAGAAAAAGGAAATAATGGACGACAAGGAGGGGATGATAGATGTGGGGAAGAGAATCTCTGGACTAGGGAATGACCTTCAAATTACCCTGCAAGGTATCAGCTCTGTATTTCATCATTAACCCCAGTCCAAAGCTGAACATCCACAACTTATGGGACTGATCGTTTATTGCCTGTTCCAAGACTGTTGGATACTAAACAAAACCCTGTCAATATTGTTTCAACATGTTTAATCTATTCCCAAACCAAGCGAGAATGTACAGGAGGCTGCAAAGGAGCTATCCCAGCGACATTTTTTTTTTGTTTCACAAAGTAGAACTGTCTGATATTCTAAAGGGAGAAAGGTGGAACTACAGAAGGAGGGGGCTTACCAACTAGTCCCAAGATCAGTTTCTCATTTTCACTCCAGATGCTGGCATGCTGAGCCACCCTTGTTTGTATTTATGCTTCCAGCCTACATGTAGTACAATCCTCCCTAGTATCTCACTGCATTTGTAGTGCAGCATTATGGGTGTAGAAGAAGGTGACTTCAAAAAATTGGACACATTCCTGGGGGAGGAAAAGTCCATCACAGGTTACAAACCATGGGGAGACGTGTAATCTCCAGTCTTAAAACCGGGGTACTTCAAGGGCCAGATACAGGGGAGTGGCATCAGGAGACAGAGATCTAGTCTCGTGCGCTCCCAAACGCATCTGGTGGGGCCTCTGAGAGATACAGGAAGCTGGACTAGATGGGCCTTTGGCCTGATGCAGCATGGCTCTTATGTTAAGAGGTGAAATGAATCAGTCTTCCATTTTTGACCAAATCTGCAAATACCAAATTTGCCACATTGTCCATCCATGGTTAAACAGTCTTCAATAGGCCAGTCCTGTTGACGAGCATTTGAGGAGAAAGTCCCATGATCTTTAATGATCTTAGCTTAGTGTGACAGAAGCCATGCCCCCTCATCACACTTTTTAGGACACTAGGGAGTGGAGCTCGCATCTGCTGTTTACATGGAGTAGACGTTAAGAACGCACAAAGGCAATCTGCTCCTGTTTGATGTTGCATGGCTTCACTTGCTTCAAAAGCTGTAAGTCACAAAGAACAACCTGGAACACTTTATTAAGTGTACCTACAACATTCCAAGTCTGTAGTGGATAAAGTGATGGACTAGGACTCTGGAGAAGAGGGTTTGAATCCCCACTGGGTTGTTGACACTTACTGTGTAAGTGGTAGAACCATTCTTCAAATGTCACACTTACCTTGAAAACCCTGTTAGGGCCACTATGAGTCAATCCTGACTTGATGGCACATCATGCACACTGGAATGGGTCCTGGGAACTGGTTATCAGTTATAAGTTTAAAAGCTGCTCTGCAGCCTTTTTGAGGTTGAGTGCCAGCAATCTGGTCCCATCATGATTCAAGTGCAACCCATCACTCCTGAACATGTGTGGTTTGATCCAAAATGTTCTCCAGTTCCTGACAAATCTAAAGCCCTCCTCTCGACCCCATTGCCTCATCTACGCATTGAGGTTTCTGAGTTCTGCCTGCCTGGCGGGTCCTGCACAAGGAACAGGTAGCACTTCTGAAAATGTTACCTTGAAAGTCCGGGACTTCAATCTTCTACCTTACAACTTGAATTTGGCTTCCAAGACTGACCGCTTGGCCTTCCCGACATCATTGCTACCAACGTGTACCATGACCACTGGCTCCTTCCCAGTTCTCTCTAACAAGCTATCTAGATTTCTCATGATGTCTGCAACCTTTGCACCTGGCAGGCAAGTGACCATATGGTTATCATGTTCATCACAAATCCATCCCTCTGTATTTTTAATTATAGAATCCCCTAGTACAAGGAGCTTCTCTCCTGCAGTCTGTTCATCTACATGTACCTGATCCTGTATCTCATCAATTGTGATGAGGGAGAGATCCTCAGGTGGAACCAGTTGTTCCTCTGTGCATTCGTCCTGAGGTGTGATGAGGGAAAGAGCCTCAAATTGATTGTGCAATATGAGACTCTCTGAGCGATCACCTGGCCTTCTACTCCTTTGAGTTACATTCCTCCACACATCTACCTCCTGAGTTGGGGAAGTGACTTCACCCTCAAAAGTGTGCCCTGTCTCTTCTTGGACCTGGATAGTCTGTTCCTCTCTGTCCAAGAACAGCTCAAGCTCCTTAATATGTTGCTGGTCCGATATGCAGGCCTCTAGCTCCTGGACCTTCTCTTCCAATAGTGCAACCAGCTTGCACTTGCAGCAAGTGTAGTCCTCTGTGCGTTTTGTCAAGATGACAAACATGGCACAAGTGTTACAGGTAACTACAGCTGCTCCCTCAGACTCCATTCTAATGAGTGTAGTATTCTGGGCCTTGAAAATTTTACAGTTTTACTAGCTACTAATCTAGAAATAATATTCTAGTACAATTTTCTTCCTTTCCTTTTAAAATGAAAACAGCCCTAGTTGAACTGCTCCAACCCAGAAACTTACCAGTGGTTGCTTCTTGTGTAGGGGTTCCTGCATGGCAGGGCATTGGACTAGATGTCCCTTGAGGTCTCTTCCGATTCTATGATTCTATGACAGGCCTGCCCAACAGGTAGACCGGGGGCTACCAGTAGCCTGTGAAGGGTTCAAAAGTAGCCCGCCAGCCATCAATAAAAATTGTAAGGGGATAAGTTCTCCACCTCTACCTCCCTCAACCCAAGGACCACCACAGCAAAGCTCTGGGTTTGCCAGCCCACTGTCTCAGCTGAGCAGGGCAGGCTGCTCTACTTACAATTTTTTTACTTATGAGCATATGCTCAGAACGGATAAAATTCGTAAGTAGAGGTTTTAGTGTAGTAGCCCTCAGGCACTTTCATCCAGAAGAAGTAGACCTTGGCCTGTTCAAAGTTGGACAGCCCTGTTCTATGATATAAAATAAGCTGACTTCAAAGTTCAGAATTTCCATTTAAGGCCAATATTTCTCTAAAAAAGAAGCTATTTTTGAGACGGTTTGTTCTCGCCCTCAGTACTCTATATCTCTGTCCTGATGGTAGCAACTCGAAGAGGCAATGACCAGGATGTGAGGGATCTCTTAATATATCTAATACTTCACAGTGGCACCTGCTAGTATAAATTTGTTCTAGTGTGGGGAGTGAACAGCCCGCAATACTCTCCGCAATGCTTACGATTCTGTGCAACACTGTCCTATCCCGATGGGTACAACTTCCATGCCATACACATAACCCGTAAGTAAGCACACTCTCAAAAGGACTTATGGGTGTGTCTTTCTCTGTTCCGCCAAGAGCATCGGCCTTTGGAAGTACCAGAGCTTGCTTCCATGACTGCTAGCATGGGGTACAAGTGTGTACACCTCCCAAGACCCCTGAAAGGAAGAACAAACCAAGCCAAAAACTAGTTTTCCCCCACACGTTTTCTGTTCCATGTCTCCCTAGTTAGTACTCTTTGTTTTGACACCAGAGCACCCAGAAAGTAACAATCTCAATTACAATGACAATTAAAGGCAAGGAAACAATGGAACAATTTTTATTTGAACGACGACTACAGCGAAACATTTCCTTTGCAACTGAATAGATTGCAGACAGATTTTAATAGCTATTAAAATAGCTATTAAAATAAAAATATTTAATAGCTATTAAGCTCCCTCCAAGGAAACCGCAAGATAAAACCCAACAAGCATTCTGAAGTCTAGGGGTGGGCCATTGTGGCTAGTTTGGATTTCATTTCCCATCATCCCCGAGCACTGGCAATGCTAGCTGGGATTTATGGGCAATTATCGTCAAGCAACCTTGAGACGGCACCTAGTTGCCTACCCTTCTTGCACAGCGCAATAAAAATCAAAACAACGGTAAAACTTGGAATGCCTAGCCAACCTCTCCTGCACTGCCCAAGGCAAGAACGGGAGACCTGCCGCCATTACTGCCTTGGCAAGTAAATCTGCCACCGCACAGAGTGAGCCTTATGCACTCGACTGCTGCCCGTGCTGCCCAGTTGATTTAGGATGGCTACAGATCCAACAGCCAGAAATGCCAGTCTTGCTGACCGAGGAAACAAGCCTTCACTGAGAACCCGGCCAAGTCCTGTTTCTCAGACTGTTCCAATGTGTTAGGCCAGGCGTGTCCAAACTTTGGCCCTCCTGATGTTTTGGACCACAGCTCCCAGAATTCCAAGCCTGTATTTCCAAAGGCAAAGGACTGTGGGAGTGGTGTTCCAAAACACCTGGAGGGCCGAAGTTTGGACATGCCTGTGTTAGGCTGTTTCTACGGGAAGCCATCAAGAAGAAGGGCCATTGAAACAGAAGAGGTATCCTTTTTCCTGGCATGAGAGATCAGCTGGTGATACCTCGACGGAGGGATGGGTGAGTGGCAGGATTAGGGTGCCCTCGGGCTGCTCAGCTGTGCTGCGGTGGCTTCCTGGAGAGATCCGAGCTGGAGGAAGCAACTTTTCTTGTGCTGGCATTAAAACACCCTTCGGGTGGTGTTCCCTGGTTAGATGCGAGGGCCCTGGTGCAACGCGTGGCGTCCTGCAAGAGAGGCAGATGGTGCTAACCCGGCGATTGCGGTGTCCTCAGCAGCAGTTAAGAGAATTCGAAAGGTAGACAACGGCAGAAGGCTGGGTTCAAAGGCCGCTTTGCCACGGGCCGAGACTTCCTGCCCTTTCTCCTCCGGGAACTTGAACGATTGCATGGTCCTCCTCAAAAAGGCGGTAACACTCCAGGGAATGTCCTTGGACAGCAGCTGCATGTCCTGCAGCCTCAAACCACCTCCCATGTGTTGGGCAGGCAACCCAAAAGGAGGAGGCTGCCCCGGCTCCTGGCTGGACATCCTTGGTCCGTGGACGCAGCCGGGCCTGGGGGCGTTTGTGTCTGCCTGCTGTGCTGCGTGGGCATCCCCCGCCGACCAGCTGGCCCTTTGTCCCCGAGCGGTGCCCGCGGCCACCATCTTGCCGTGCTTCACCTTGGGCGGCAGTAGCCAAATCGGCATCTTTTGAAGGAGGGGCTTGATGGCGGGGCAGAAGGGAGCCGGGCAGGGGTCCTCCTTGCAGCGTTGGGCGTGGAGGTAGCAGCCGGTGACCAGTTGATTGCAAAGATGGCAGCCCTCAAGGTTGCTATATCTACAGGCTTGAATATGTCGGACAAGCTGCCTGATGTCCTGGCAGGACGACCACACACAGATGTCTCGGCGGCATTGCCCGGCGTGCTTCAAGTACCGGTCCCAGGACCGGAGTTTGAGGGCCATGGACAACTGCTCTTCTCCTGCTGGGCTGCTGTTCTCCACTATCCTCCGTGTCCTGGGACTGGCCCAGCTCGAGCGACTCAGACAATCCTTGAGACCAGAAAGAAAGAAAAAAAGAAAGAAACCAAAGGGTGGATTTCAAAAGAGGTAGTAAACATCAGAATTTCCACAGGTGGTAGAGCCGCTAACCACTTAAAAATCCTTATTTATTTATTATTTCCATTCAATACATCACTCCAATTAGCATGATCAAACAATTACAGTGGTCTCCCGCCCTTTTGTGGTTCATGTACTGCGGTCCCACTATATTGCGGGACCGCAGTATATGAAAAAGCCCCCTAGGGCAGTGGCGGCGAACCTTTGGCACTCCAGATGTTTTGGACCACAACTCCCACAGTCCTTTCTCATTGGCAATTTAGGCCTGGAATTTTGGGAGTAGTGGTCCAAAACATCTGGAGTGCCAAAGGTTCGCCACCACTGCCCTAGGGTAAGGCAGGAAAGTCCTGTTTCAAGCTTCCCATATTTACCCCAGGACTGGAGCTGCCCCGAACAGGCCTGTGAGGGCCTTCCTGGGCCTTCTGGAGGCCCCAAAAGGGTCTCCCTGTGAACCAGAAATTTATTTATTTATTATTTGTTTCATTTTTATACCGCCCATCTTCCAATATGGAACTCTGGGCGGTTTACAGAATTAAAAAAGAACAATACAAAAACAGTACAACAAGATGGATCAGAGGGCGGCTGGCAAAAAAGGGGAAAAAAGGAAAAAATTAAATTAAATTAAATTAAATTGAATTGAATTAAATTAACTTCCGGATCGCTGAAAATCATTTCTGAGGCCTCCGAGAGCCTTTCTAGGCCTGTTGGAGGGCTCAGAAATGATTTCCGTTTTACCGGAAGTCACTTCCGGCCCGCAGGGAGGCCTTTTTTGGGACCTCCCGAAGGCCCGGGAAGGCTCTCACAGGCTAATTTCAGTTATCACGGGTCAGGTCAGGTCCCTAACCACAACAATAGGCGGGGGGATCATTGTAATATAATAAAGCCATAAACCACCCAGCCACAGAAAAACAGTCAAGAGGAAACAACGGGGCAGCTTGAATGGCAGGCCGCCGGCATTTACAGTATTTCAAAAGAAGGGTGGGCCCTATATCTTCCTTAGTGCATGGAAACCCCAATGAGGCCAGCTTTCAAGCCCAGCAGATTGCTTCATCAGCCAGGTCAGGGCAGAATTTGCACACTTCTAAGCGTGGTGGCTCAGCGGACTAAGGCTTCGAAAACTGTGGGTGGCAAAAGTCGGTGGTTCGAATCCCGGGTTCCATGCAGCGGGAGCAAGCTCCCGCTGTTAAACCCCAGCTCCGGCCAACCTAGCTGTTTGAAAGCATGTAAAAAGTGGGAAGGTTAAAACAGCGTTTCCTTGCAGCCATGCCGGCCACGTGGCCAAGGTCCTGCACAACACTGGCTCTTTGGCTTGAATACGAAGATGATCACCACCCCTAGAGTCAGACAAGACTAATACGCATATGTGTGTGGGGGGGAAACCTTTACCTTTTTAAAAGCCCACCCAACAGTTTTTACCAGAGAGCTTAAGGCCAGGCTTATAGCTCAGTTTATTTTAAGCCTCCTCCCAGGGCTTGCCCATTCCTCCGATTAAGAGGAGCCCCGAACCCACCACTGCCCCCCC
>JAHTLZ010001365.1:0-12479 GCA_023846285.1 Phrynocephalus versicolor | reverse complement strand
GGTGGGGCGGCTGCCCCTGCTTCTCCTCCTCGGTCACCTGGAGCTTCACGACCCCCTCCTCCAGATCGGCCAGGGAGGGCTCGTCCTGGGGGCGGCTGGCAGAGGCAGGCAGCAGCAGCTCCCGGGCGCCCCGTCGGAAGGAGCCCGCCGCGGGGCAGGAAGGGGGCTGGCCGTGGGGCAAGGAGGGAGCCCCTCCGCCCAGGGGACCCAGCCCGGGGTCTGCGCTTCTTCCTCCTCCTCCTCCTCCTCCTGATGCTGCTGCAGCTGCTGCTTCTGCTGCCATCGCCGCTCCGTCGAGGGTCCCGGCAAGGGGACCCGAGGGCCACCTGGCAATGGTGGGGCTGCGACCCTCCCTCGCTTCGGAGGCAGGGAGGCTCACCTGCGGGGGGAAAAGGGAAGGGCGGGGCTCGGGGGCTCCTGTTTAAGAGGGGGGGAAGGGGGCGGGGCCTCCAAGCCACCCTCTGCTACTTCCAAACACCCCAGGTGTAACTGGAATTTCTGCTTTCACAGAATCTTCACAGACACCCCACCATAACATTGTTTCACCTCTAGCTTTTTATATTGTCCATCTGATCACTTCTCTTGATTAGCAGCTTCCCTCCTCCTTCATCCTAGGGCAGCTTATGTTCGAACCTTTTAGAGACCCAGCGCCCAAATTGCAATTCAAAACCCACCAATATTTCGTAAATTGTCAATACAGCAATTTAACCTGAATACAGGTGGCTGCGAAGGGGCGATGTCGGGTGCCCACAGAAAGGGCTCCGAGTGCCACCTTTGGCACTCGTGCCATAGCTTCGCCATCATTGTCCTAGGGGCTGGTGGCTCAGTGGACTAAGGCTTTGAAAACTGTTGGCTGCAAAGTTTACAGCTCAGCAGTTGCCAGCTGAGGGAGCTCCTGCTGTTAATTAACCCCAGCTGGAAAGCATGTACTGTAAATGCAAGTAGATAAATATGTATTGCCATACAAAGCAGGAAGGTAAAACATTGCAGCCATGCCAGACACATGGCCATGGACTTGCACAACACTGGCTCTTCGGCTTGAATACAGGACACCCGTAGCCCACCTGTGCGGGGGGGGGGGGGAACCGTTGCCTTTTACCTCCTTCATCTTTGCCACACCATGAAAGGAAAGTGTGCTGCTTATATACCCCCCTATAGCGCTTAAATAACTCTCTAGAATGGTTTACAATGCAGGCTACACATTGCTCTCCACGCACACACACACCATGTTCGGTACTCATTTTACCAGCCTTAGAAGGATGGAAGGCTGAGTGAACCTTGAGCCTGCTACCTGGAATTGAACCCCAGGTCCTGAGCACAGTTATATCTGCAGTACAGCAGTTTTAACCAACTGCGCCATGAGACCATCAGACCTGACTGTGTATCCAGTTTTTTTTTTAAAAAATCCCTTTGCTGTTCTGATATAAGGGCACCACGTTTGGTGACAAAGGCATCATTACAAATATAGAAGAGCTGATCTCTTTGATGAGATCCCTAAAAATCAAACAGTCAGCCCCGAAACATGGAAAGTTCCATCTCTTTGGCTGATTCATCATATCAGGATTCCTGAAATACCCTGTCATAGAATAATAGGATCATAGAGTTGGAAGAGACCTCGAGGGCCACCCAATCCAACCCCCGCCATTCCATTTGAGAAATAGGGAATTGAAGGGTATCTTAAGACTTACAACATTAGAAGGCAACATTAAAGCTAACAATTGATAACATCGTGTCAATCCAACCACACAAGGAGAGATATAAATACTGTATTTATTTATTTATTTATTTTAGAGTATTTTTATCCCACCTTTTTCCTTGGAAAAGGACCCATGACGGCTTACAGTAATGAGGGATAATATAGTCCAGTACAATTAAGACATGTTCAGGTATTGAGAACAGGGAATGGAGGGACATCTTACAGCATTAACAGACAACATTACATTAAAGCTACGAGAAAACGTGCACAGTTAAAAAGAGAGTCAAATTCCATGTTAAAGTTATGAGTAAGGGAAACTAACATTGAAAACATAGTGTCAATGTAAACACATAAGATTATAAGTAGTTATGAACACAAAGTCTATGTGATCCTATCGATTCATATAAAAGACATATAATAGGTATTCCATCATTCAGGGAAAGCGTGCCTGAAGAGAGAGGTCTTTGCCTGTTTCTGGAAGGACAACAGCTTATGAGACACACCTGTGAGGGTGGCGGGATGAAGAGAAAGGCCTCTCCTGATGACCTTAACACCCAAGTTGGTTCATACTGTGAGAATCGCTCTTTGAGGTAGCTAAGACCCAGACCATACAGTACTTTGTAGGTCAAGGTCAGCACCTTGAATTGTGCCTGATAGCTGATTGGCAGCCAGTGGAGGTGCTTTATAGGGGTGTACAGTTGTCCCCTGCCCTTTCGTGGCTCATATACTGCGGTCCCAGTATATCGCGGGTCCGCAGCATGTGTAAAAAAGGCCTCCTGGGGTAAGGAGGAAAGGCCTTGCCAGGCCCGTCAGAGGCCCCAAAAGTGCTTCCCCGCAAACCAGAAGTGACTTTTGGTAAACCGTAAGTGACCTCTGGATCACTAGAAAGCACTTTTGGGGCCTCCGTGGGCCCGGGAAGCCCCTTGCAGGGCCTCTCTGGAAGTTGAGTCATGGCTACTGGACTTCTTTTTTGAGAGATAGAAACGTTTTGCTGTTCATCCAAACAGCTTCATCGGTCTGAATACAGCTAGTGCAAATCCTCCATCTTATAGTCGGCTTTGACCTCTTGTCACCCTGGCCTGAATTAGACTCATAAGATGAACAATGGTATTCATAGCCTTAAGGTGAACAATGGCCTAAGGTGCTGAAACCTATCAAGAATGGGTCGTTAGCTATGGCCTTGGTGGTGAAGGCTTTTTGATTTGTCTTGGCTTTTTGATTTGTCTTGGAGCAGCGCCAGGCCTGGGGAAAGTACATGAGCCCCCAGAGAGCCCTCCCAATCTCGACCCGACCCGGCATCTGCATATTGAGGATTTTCAATTATCGCGGATCGGGTATAAATGGTTATAAACACAAAGTCTGTGTGGCCATGTATGGTAGGTTCATATAAAGACACAGTAGGCAGTCCATCATTCAGGGAAAGCTTGTCTGAAGGGAAAGGTCTTTGCCTCATGGTTATGTTTTGTCTCCCATGTTCTTTAGCACATAAAAGGGCACACTTTTTGCTTGGAGAAGCTCAATTTCCCCTATGACACCCCTTAAAACACTTGGAAATGGCAGTCCTCTCCAATATAAATATACAGTAGGTAGCTCTCAATGCCCGCCCCTTTAGGGCGCATTTTTACACGACCCCTAAAATCCGAGGCAAAGGGCTCCCAGATGCAGAGCTTAAAATTGTTTTCCCACCAGCTCTGGACTTTAAAGTATGACCACGCCCACCTAAGCGCGTCCCAGTGCATTTTCCAAGTACCTGGTCTCCGGAGGTGAAAAGTTTCTGATGCGGATTGTAAAGCAGTGAGTGCTGGGCTGTCCTCGCCTTCTGTTTGTTTGTTTTTGCCCCCCACCCCTTTAAGAGACTGGAATGCTTCCAGGGGCAGCTCCAAGGGGAGGTGAGCCTGCATTCTTTTCTCTCTTTTTTTCTCCCTCCCCTCACGCAGACAGGAGCAAGGGAGTGCGGAGGTGTGGGAACGCAGCAAGAGGAGCAAACCCCCAAGATCTCTGGTCCGAATTTAAGTTGCCAGCGGATCTTAGGGGTCGTGTAAAAGCGCCCTTAAGTCTGAACCTGGGCTGAAGAAGTCTTCCCGGCACAGTGCTTCAACTGCGGTACTGCAACAAACACAGGGCTCACCACTTGGGGTTCAATCCCAGGGAGCTGACTCAAGGTTCACTCAGCCTTCCAGCTTTCTGAAGTTGGTAAAACGAGTACCCAGCTTGCTGGGGTGGTGGTGAGGAGGCAATGTGTAGCCTGCTTAAGTGGGAGAGCTGGTAGCATGGGAGAGTTACCCAATAGATGGTCTTGACTGAGTCTGGTACTGTCCTAATCCTACTTTTGGGAGTGTGACCCTGGGGACACCTGCAAAATATTTTATGATCACTGATAGATCATAAAAACAGCTGAGGAAGAATGCTTTTGTATTGATTTTAGTTCCTCTGAGTCCTGTCCTTGTTTCATTCTAAAAAGCAAAAGCAAAGTGTTCTGCTTATAGACCGTACAGTATGCAGGCTACCTTTGAGACTGCTCTTAGAGTTTCTTTGGCCCCTAAAACCTAGATTGAGACCTTTGCAGTGCATTATCTTCTATTGGATCTTCCATTGGGCTCCTTGATCACTGCAGATGGCGACTGCAGCAACGAAATAAAAAGACGCCTGCTTCTTGGGAGGAAAGCAATGGCAAACCTAGATAGCATCCTAAAGAGCAGAGACATCACTTTTACCAACTAAGGTCAGGATAGTCAAAGCTATGGTTTTTCCAGGAGTGATGTCTGGAAGTGAGAGCTGGACTATAAAGAAGGTTGATCACCACAGAATAGATGCTTTTGAGCTGTGGTGCTGGAGGAGAGTCTTGGGTGTCCCCTGGACTGCAAGGAGATCAAACCTATCCATTCTGAAAGAAATCAACCCCGAATGTTCACTGGAAGGACAGATTTTGAAGCTGAGGCTCCAGTACTTTGTCCACCTCATGAGGAGAGAGGACTCCTTGGAAAAGTCCCTAATGTTGGGAAAGATTGAAGGCAAAAGGAAAAGAGGACGGCAGAGAATGAGATGGTTGGACAGTGTCACTGATGATGCAACCAGTATGGATTTGACAAAACTCCGGGAGGCAGCGGAAGATAGGAAGGCCTGGCGAACTCTGGTCCATGGGGTCATGAAGAGTCGGACACCACTGAACGACTGAACAATAACAACAATCTTCCATCGGAAGGAGAGAGGATCAGGCTGCTTGCATGAGCTGGGTTCCAACATAAGTCGGGAGCATTCCTGCAGGTTAACCACAGAGCAAATGCACCTTGTTTTACTTTCCTGTACCTTTAAAAAATATTTTTATTAATTAATGCTGGCACATTACTGGCCTTATATGTTCGTGGGCAATTCGTTCAGAATGTTTAAAGGAGTTCGACCCAACCACCCAACCACCCTTTTAAAAATATTTCTAGTGATCTTTCAGAAGAAAAGGAAATCTCTCTCCTTATTCTGGCAGTCTCACCTGACTGTGAAACTTGGAGGGAAATCCTCGAGGGCATCCATCCGTGCCCCCTTTTAAAAACCTCTCTCGAGGGAATTCCTGCCACCCAGGAATCTTATTTCCATTTATGTCAAGAAGGGAGTCGGTGCCTCCCAAGGGACTGCCTTCCGCTGAGTATCCGTGGAAGCCGCAGGTCCCTTTGATCTCTTGCCCTCCCCTCCCCCTTCCGCCTTTCTCTCCCCCACCTTCATGAAAAGAGCCGGGCGGTGAACATAGATCCACGAAGGAGGAGGAAATCTTCTCCTTGACCTTCGTGGAAGAGGAACCGGAAGTGGGCATCGCCTGCTGCTTCCCCCCCCTTTTCACCCCCCACCTCTTGGGTCTCTCGGGGGAGGCGCGTGGAGACTGAGCAGCGTGTGAATCCTTCTCTCGTGTCCGGGAGGTGGAAGGCGGTGGGTACTGGGGGGGGGGGCGAGGCGCTAAGGAGGGAGGGGCGGCAAGGAGGTGGGGGGCTGGTGTTGGGTTTTCTCGACCCTCCCCTTTCCATCTCCCGAAGTGGGGGGGGGGAACCAAAGGGGCTTCTCCGTGCAATGCAGGTTGCAGATCGTCCGGTGGAGTTGGCGGGGCTCCAGCGCCTGGCGAGGCTGGGCTTCTTCCTTCCCAGGAGGAGGATGATTTTTTTTTCCGGCGGGGGGGTTTGTTTTCTGGGGGAGAGATTGATGGGTCATTTGGGAGATGGAAGCGCCAGGATCCCAACCCTCCCTGTTTGTGCAGCTTTGCGTAAGAAAGGAACGAGGGGGAAAGGAACGGAGGAAAGTAGTTTGCTCCCCGTCTCCCCCTCCCTCACCCTTTTGCAGCCAAAATCTCCTCCACCACCGCCCCTTTGCTAGAAACGCCTCCCTATAAATTTTCCACCACTAGAGGAGGAGAAAGAGGAGTAGGTGGGTAAGAGGAAGGGGAGGAAGGAGAGGGGGTTGTTTGGAGGCAGCAGAAACTGGGTTTGGGAGGGAAGGAGCTTTTCCGTGAGAAGTGTCGTTTCTTCACCTCTTCATCTTCTCTCCCCCCCCCCCCCAATTCCTAATGAGGGCTTGATTGAGTTTCTTATAAAGGTCTTTGCTCAGACACAATAAAGAGGTTGTTGATTCAGTTGCTCTTGTCTGGGTGGAGGATCAGGGAGAGATTTAATGGAAAGTGGACCAATCTCGGGATCCGATTCTGGGTGAGGGATCAACTGCAAGTGAAGTGAGAGGCTTGTGTGTGTGTGTGGGGGGACCTCCTTGTTGTTTTGGTTTCTGAATTAACGATCCTATTTTTTAAGTCAGAAAATTCCGTTTCCCCAAAGCCCCCAGCTTAGGAATGTGGGATAGTGTATTGTGCTTCTGTACCCACAATTCAAACAAAAAACAATGAAACGGCCCACTATTGCTGCAAAGTATTGTGCCTGTGTTGCCGGCAGGAAAAAAGAATGCCAAGCCTTATGTAGCAAAGGGTGGCCTGAAGGCGGACAACCCTGGTGGCAGCAATCAAGATGATCTACAGCAGTGGTTCTCCACCTGTGGGTCCCCAGATGATCTACAGCAGTGGTTCTCCACCTGTGGATCCCCAGATGTTTCTAGACTGCAACTCCCAGAAACCCCTTCCAGCACAGCGAGTGGTGGAGGCTTTGGGGAGTTGCAGTCCAGGAACACCGCATGTTCCCATGGTCACCACATCTCAAAAAAGACATAGTGGAACTGGAAAAGGTGCAGAAGAGAGCGACTAAAATGATTACTGAGCTGAGGGACCTCCCTTATGAGGAAAGGCTAAAACATTTGGGGCTCTTTAGTCTGGAAAAAAGGCGCCTGAGGGGGGATATAATTGAGACATACAAAATAATGCAGGGTAGGAGTAAAGTGGATAGAGGGAAGCTCTTCTCCCTCTCACAAAATACCGGAACTAGGGGACATCCACTCAAATTGAGGGCTGGGAGAGTAAGAACAGACAAAAGAAAATATTTTTTCACCCAGCGCATTGTTAGTCTCTGGAACTCCCTGCCACAGGAGGTGGTGATGGCATCTGGCCTGGATGCCTTCAAAAGGGGATTGGACAGATTCCTGGAGGAAAAGTCCATCACAGTTTACAAACCATGATGGAGATTTGTAGTCTCCAGGCTTTAAACCAGGGTACTTCAAGGGCCAGATGCAGGGGAGTGGTATGAGGAGACAGAGATCTAGTCTCGTGCGCTCCCAGAGGCATCTGGTGGGGCCACTGTGAGATCCAGGAAGCTGGACTAGATGGGCCTTTTGGACTGATCCAGCAGGGCTCTTCTTAAGTTCTTAACATCTGGGGACCCACAGGTGGAGAACTGCTGATCTACAGGATACCTTCTCTTCACAACCCTTCACCCTTGTTGAAAAACAGCCCGACAGTTGTGTGCTTGGGTGAAAAATGGCGAACTGATGGAGAAAAAGGAGTCTTCTGGGATTTCATTATTTATGTATATATTTATGTACAAGTGGTACCTTGTATAAAGGAATTCATTAGTTCCAAATGAAATTATGTTAAGCAAATTTTCCTTTATACAAATTTCCCATTGGAATGCACTGAAAAACGAAGTAATCCCATTTTACGTTGTACGGATTCGCTCCATAGGCAAGTATGTTAAGCAAATAAATGTTTGCTGTGAACCGCCTGGAGTTCCTTCGGGAAGACGGCGCGGTATATAAGCTGTAAAATAAATAAATAATAAATAAATAAATTTCCCCTATCTCCGGAATTTTTTATGTTGTACAGATTTTATGTTATAGAAACTGTTTGTTATACAAGGGTCCACTGTATTTCTGTACTGCCCGTCTTCCCAAAGGAACTCCGGGCGGTGAACAACATAAGGAATAATTTTCCTTTTACAGGGTATCACTTTGAGAATGGTCCCCAAGGAAAAAGAGGAATGAGCCCTCCTCCTCAAAGGAGAAAAGCTTGCACTGAAAAAAATAAAATAAAATAATTATTGAATAAGGCACGGTGCCATAGCCATTTACCTATTTTACTAAAGTTCATCGGCTGATGTATGTGGAGATGCTGGTGCCCTCTACATTTTGGTGCCCTAGGTTAGGGATTTGCAACTTCTTTTTGGTGGGGGGCTGTTGGTGGCTCACTGGACTAAGGATCCGAAAACTGTTGGCTGCAAAGTCGGCAGCTCGGCGGTTCGAATCCCGGGTGCCATGGCACGGAGCGAGTTCCCACTGATAACCCCAGCTCCTGCCAACCTAGCAGTTCGAAAGCATGTCAATGCAAGTAGATAAATAGGTACCGCCATTTAAAAAGCGGGAAGGAAAAACTGTGCTTCCTTGCAGCCATGCCGGCCACGTGGCCACAGACTTGCACAACACTGGCTCTTCGGCTTGAAAATAGAGATGAGCACCGCCCCTAGAGTCGGACATGAGTAGCACGCATGTGCGGGGGAGGGGGGCACTTTTACCTTTATCGCCATAGGCACAATATGAAAGAAATACAGATAGAATTAGGCTTGTATATATGGAACCTTATAAGGTGGAAGGTCCTCCTCTTTCCGAGAAGGAAATGAGGCGGCTTTTATTTTTCCTGAGATGGTCGTTTGGAGGGAGGAGGACCAAGAGATAATAAAAAGGGTGACACTCAGAGGTCTCCTGGGAGGTTGAGATCAGGGGCTCCTGTCCCTCCTTCCTTCATAAGAACGTAAGAGGAGCCATGCTGGATCAGGCCAAAGGCCCATATAGTCCAGCTTCCTGTATCTCACAGCGGCTCCACCAGATGCTTCTGGGAGCGCACGAGACTAGATCTCTGTCTCCTGATCCCACTCCCCTGCATCTGGCCCTTGAAGTACCCTGGTTTTAAGCCTGGAGATGACACATCTCCCTCATGGTTTGTAACCTGTGATGGACTTTTCCTCCAGGAATCTGTCCAATCCCCTTTTGAAGGCATCCGGGCCAGATGCCATCACCACCTCCAGTGGCGGGGAGTTCCACAGACTAGCAACGCACTGGGTGAAAAAATATTTTCTTTTGTCTGTTCTCACTCTCCCAGCCCTCAATTTGAGTTGATGTCCCCTACAGTTCTGCTATTTTGTGAGAGGGAGAAGAGCTTCCCTCTATTCACTTTACTCAAGCCCTGCATTATTTTGTATGTCTCAATCATATCCCCCCTCAGGCACTTTTTTTCCCAGACTAAAGAGCCCCAAATGTTTTAGCCTTTCCTCATAAGGGACGTGCCCCAGCCCAGTAATCATTTTAGTCTCTCTCTTTTGCACCTTTTCCAGTTCCACTATGTCTTTCTTGAGATGCCGTGACCAGAATTGTACACAATTCCTTCCTTCCTTCCTCGACATCCTTCCCAGGAAGCGCTTCTTGGCAATTGTGGTGCAGAAATGGAGCAGTGGGCTCCCTGTGTTTTTCATTCCGTGCCATTTTTAAAAAAGGGGGAAGAACTTATTTTCCTCAGTCAGCCCACTCTCTGGGATGTTGAGATGGAGAGAGAGAAACACATACGAAGAGGAGGGGCTCTTTAGTCTGGAAAAAAGGCGCCCGGGGGGGAATATGATTGAGATGTACAGTGGACCCTTGTATAACAAACAGTTTGTATAACAAAAAATTTGTACAGCATTAAAAATTCCTGAGATAGGGGAAATTTGCTTAATGTAGTCGCCTATGGGGCAAATCTGTCCAACATAAAAATGGGATCACTCTGTTTTCAAAGCATTCCTATGGGAAATTTGTATAAAGGAAAATTTGCTTAACATAATTTCATTTGGAATGAATTAATTCCTTTATACAAGGTGCCAATGTACAAAATAATGCAGGGCCTGAGTAAAGTGGATAGAGGGACGTTCTTCTCCCTCTCACAAAATAGCAGAACTAGGCGACATCCACTCAAATTGAGGGCCGGGAGAGTGAGAACAGACAAAAGGAAATATTTTTCCACCCAGCACGTTGTTAGTCTGTGGAACTCCCCGCCACAGGAGGTGGTGATGGCATCTGGCCTGGATGCCTTCAAAAGGAGATTGGACACATTCCTGGAGGAAAAGTCCATCACAGGTTACAAACCATTGTCTAGATTAGTGGTTCCCAGTCTTGGGTAATCCAGGCGTCCTTGGACAGCAACTCCCAGAAACCTTTGCCACTAGCCCTCCTGACCAGTATTTCTGGGAGTTGAAGTCCAAGAAGATCTAGTGACCCAACGTTAAAAATGATGAGCCTGGATCCTCTCCTTAGGTCAGGCATGTCCAAACTTTGGCCTTCCAGATGTTTTGGAGAACAACTCCCACAGTCCTTTGCCATTAGAATTCTGAGAGTTGTGGTCCAAAACATCAGGAGGGCCAAAGTTTGGATATGCCTGCCTTGGGTGCAACACCTTTTAAAGCCTTTGATGCAAAGGAGTGAGGCAGCTGAAAAAAATGAGCCAGCGGAGCCTTGATGGAAAATAAAATAGGCAGGACATTTGGCTTACTTTGGGGGTGGCCTGTTTGTCACTCCCCTCCAAAGCTTGAAGTAGCCATGGGGGTATCAAGTCATAAAAACCAATGAAATAAAATGGGGAGAAAGGCCTTCTCTCTTTTCTGCCCTGGAGATGATGCGGCAACTCTCCTTCTGTAATTCTTTTCCATAAAACCCTCTTCCCAATAAAAAGAAATGATGTTTTATATTTAAGAAAGGCCATTTCCCAAATTATCTTTATCAGAGGAGAGACAGAATAATAATTTTATTGTAATTTTCCTTTTCAGCCGCTGGTGTCTCTTTTAGGAGGTGGCTTCAAGTTTCTCCAATATTGAGTGGAATCTTCTTGATTTGGAAGATTGATTTTTGAAAACTCTGTGCAAAGACATCATGTTGGCGATTTCTGGAAACGAGGGCTCACCAGGTAAGGATCCCTTTCCCTTTGGGTCATAGGTTATAAATGATATTTCATAGGATCATAGATTCATAGAGTTGGAAGAGACCTCAGGGGCCATCCAGTCTTACCCCGTGCCATGCAGGAACCCCCACCACAGTATTTCGGACAGGTGGCCATCCAGCCTCTGCTTAAAAACCTCCAAAGAAGGAGACTCCACCACCTTCCATGGCAGCACACTGCACTGTCTAACAGCTCTAAACGTCAGGAAGTTCTTCCTAATGTCCAAATGAAAATCCTTTTCTTGTACAGTAGTTTGAAACCATTGCTCCCAGTTCTAGTCTCTGAAGCCATGGAAAACAAACTGTCCCCATGATATGTCATCCTTTCAGATATTGAAACATGGCTATCCTATTCCCTCTCAACCTTCTGTTTGTAAGGCTAAATGTTCCCAGCTCCCAAGAGCAGCTCCTCATAAGAAATTTCTTCCAGACCTTTAACCACCCTGGCCACCCTCCTTTGGACCTGTTTGAGGTTGTCAACATCCTTTTTAAATTGAGGTGCACAGAACTGTACACAGTACACCAGATGGAGTCTGAGCAGAGCAGAATAGAACAGTACTATCACTTCCCTTGATCAAGACACAATGCTTCTTTTGATGCAACCAAGAATCACATTGGCTTTCTTGGCCACCGTGTCACACTGCTGACTCATGTTCAATTTGTGGTCCACCAAGACTCCCAAATCCCTTTCACAGGTATTGTTCCCCAGTGAGGTATCTCCTATCTTCATTTTTTCTATTTAGATGCAAGCCCTTTCTCTCTTTTGAAGCTTATTCCATTAGCTTTGGCCCAGCACTTTAATCTGTCATGGTCAGTTTGGATTTTTATCTTATCTTCTCGGGAATTAGCAACACCTCCCAATTTGGTAGCATCTGCAAATTTCATCAGCTTAGTCTCTAGTACTTCCTCTGAGTCTTTAGTAAATAGCACCGGACCTAGAACAGAACCCTGGGGCACCCCACTGGTCACCCATCTCCATGATGTACCGGGGCCATTTATGATCACCCTTTGGGTGCAATCAGTCAACCAATTACAAATCCACCTAACAGTGGCAGTATGTATCCCACATTCTATTAACTTTTTTGCAAGTATATTATGGAGAAACCGTATCAACGGCATTACTGAAATCAAGATAAACAATATCCACAGTGTTCCCCTCATCCACCAGGCCTGCAACTCTAACAGAGAAAGAGATCAAATTACTTTGGCAGGGCAATATCTCATTGGCCTGCGGAAAGAAGTGCTCAGAGTGGTCCCCGGACTTGTTAGATGGTATATCAATCAAATTAATCAATAATAAATCATAGGTGAACAGACTTTGTTCTGGACTGAAGGTTCAGGTCATATATTTTAAAAATAAATTTCTTCCTGTTATCACCATTAAGGACTTCAGATCTGTGACAGATTCTAAATTAAA
>JAHTLZ010001364.1:0-23642 GCA_023846285.1 Phrynocephalus versicolor | reverse complement strand
GGGGAGGAAGAAGGGGTACAATTTTTAAAATTTTCATTGAGTATATCAAGCAAAATAGAGATAGTAATTTAACATATTACTAAAATTGCCAAATAATATCACAATACTAATAAATTTGTTACTTCTTGCCATCTTTCCCGAAAAATCTCGTCGTAATCTCCCTTTAGATAGCCAGAGAGTTTATCAATTTCGATACATTCTCTTATCTTTCCGTGGAAATCCTTCTCTGTTGGCGTGTTTGGTTGTTTCCAAAATTTCGCATATTGTATTCTTGCAGCAACAATTACATGGTGAAGTACATATCTCTGGTCATAGGAAATATTTACATCTACTATATTTAACAAGAATAGTTCTGGTCTAGACTCTATCTTAATTTTCAAAAATCTTTCTAAGAAAAGTTTTACCATATTCCAATACGCCTTTGCTTCTTTACAGGTCCACCACATATGATAAAAAGTTCCACAGTCATAGTTACATTTCCAACATTTAGGTGAACAGTTATACATCTTGGATAAACGGTGAGGTGCAAAGTGCCATCTATAAAACATTTTGTAACAATTTTCCTTAAACAAAATAGATTTAAAGATTTTAACTGTATTCCACAAAGAGTCCCATTTATTTAAATGAATAGTATAACCAAAGTTTTCAGCCCATCTAATCATAGAGTCTTTAACCAATGTATCAATCATTTTTTCATTTAACAGTATATTATAAAATTTGCTAAGAAGCTTTGAGTCACCAGAAGAAAGTATTTTATCGAGTGGGGTATCAGTAGTCATAAAGCCACCCTCTTTGGAAAGCTCTTTGAAGTGTGAATGTATTTGTTGATATTTCCACCAATCCAGATTGTAACCTTCTGATACTAGTTTCCCTAATGGTTTCAATGAGAGGTCAGCATTCAGAAGGTGTCTGTAAGTTACAACTTTTGAGATTTCACTTGCCTGGGAGCTATAGATTGCTCCCAGTGGGGATAACCACATAGGTGCCTTGAGATAAAATTGTTTTTGAATCAATGACCATATTTTGATTAAAGCATTCCTTATCCAATGCTTTTTAAAGAGGGTAGGTAAATTTCCCTTATACCACATATAGTGATGCCAACCCTTATCAAGGCCATAACTCTCGAGCTGTAGTATTCTTTTATTTGTCATCAGGATCCAGTCTTTAATCCAAGTCATGGCGGCAGCCTTGTAGTATAGTGCCAAATTGGGAAGGGCAAAGCCTCCAAATTTGGTTCTATCCTGCAAATAAATATTTTTAATCCTTGCTTTTTTCTTTTGCCATATAAATATACGTATACTTTTTTCCAAATCTGAAATGATCTTAAAGTTTGGTAATATAGGCAGAGATTGAAATAGGAAAAGCATTTTAGGTAAGACATTCATTTTGACTGCAGCAATTCTGCCCATTAAGGATAGCTGAAGTCTTGACCAGGTTTCGAGATCAGCTTTGATTGTTTTAATAACATTAACATAATTATCTTTAAGTAAAGAGTTGCATCGGTTAGATACAGTAATACCCAAGTATTTTACCTTATTAGAATGTTGAAAACCAGATTGATTTACCAGTTTTTCGATCATGGGTGGGGTCATATTTTTAGTTAAAACCAATGTTTTTTCTCTATTCACCTTTAATCCAGAGATTTTTGAGTATGCCTCCAGGGTCTTTAGAAGTTCTACGGAGGAAGTCTGGGGGTTCTCCATGATAACCATCAGGTCATCTGCAAAGGCTTGTACCTTGTAAACTTCTCCCTTATTTTGTAGGCCTTGAATGTCTGGGTTTTCCCTTATTACATGAAGAAGAATTTCCAGGGTGGATATAAACAGAAGAGGGGAGAGGGGACATCCTTGCCTGGTACCTTTGTGTATATTAACTTTATCTGTGAGGTGACCATTCACTACAATCCTGGTATTTTGGGTAGAATAGATTTGTTCAATTGCTCGCAACATTCTGTGGCCACACTGAAGGTAATCTAATTGAGTTTTGAGTAAAGACCAGGATACATTATCAAAGGCTTTCTCAGCATCAATGAATGCAAAAGCTACTTGCTTCTCGGGGTGGGATTCATAATATT
This sequence comes from Phrynocephalus versicolor, assembly GCA_023846285.1. Classification (NCBI taxonomy): domain Eukaryota; kingdom Metazoa; phylum Chordata; class Lepidosauria; order Squamata; family Agamidae; genus Phrynocephalus; species Phrynocephalus versicolor. The sequence goes on along the minus strand of JAHTLZ010001364.1, from coordinate 21,568 downwards.
CCAACACGTTGAGAAAAGTTCTGATATTGGATTGGAGGTGCCTTTTCGGGAGGAAGCCCGTCTGATCGTGTGATATCAAAGAAGGTAAAATCATTCGCCATCTATTGGCCAGGATGGTTGCAAAAATTTTGTAATCCACGTTTAGGAGGGCGATTGGCCTGTAGTTCTGTATCAAATCTTTGGATTTCCCTTCTTTGGGAATCAGTGTCGTATGTGATGATTTCCAGGAATCTGGTGTATTTTCACCTTCAAATATAGATGTAAAGAGGTTTTTCATATTTCCAGAAATTGTCTCCGAGAATTTTTTATAAAATATAGCTGGTATTTGGTCGGGTCCAGGCACTTTATTCAGTTTTTGATGATTAATAGCCTCTGTTATTTCCATCATTGTGATAGGGGCGTTCGTCTGGGCTCTCTGTTGCTCAGTAAGTTTTGGAAAGTTGGCTTGTTCAAGGTAATGGAAGATAGCATCATTGTCAATCATCTCCGGCTTGAATAATCTTTGGTAGTATTCCTCTATGATTTTTTGGATTTGTAGTTGCTCTGTCTGAGTTTCCCCAGCTTAGTCTTTGAGTGAAAATATGAGTTTTTGTGATTGTACCTTTTTTAACCTATACGCTAACCATCTACCTGGTTTGTTTGCATTTTCCACAAAGTTCAGTTTGGCCAACTTGATTTTGTGAGCTATATCTGCAGTCAGAATCAAATTGAGTTCATGCCTACAAGAGGCCAGGTCTTTGTTCAACTTATCGTTACGGGGGTCTTGTGTTAAGTCCGTTTCAAGCTTTTTCATCATTTTAAGAGTTGATTCATATTTCTTTTTCCTCTCTTTATTCCGTCTTGCCATAAATTGGATAACGAATCCTCTAAAGTATGGCTTGAAGGCATCCCATACCGTTTTGAGTGGTGTGCCCTTATTCAGATTAGTTTCAAAATACAAATTCAAATCTCTAGCAGCCTCTGAGATGAATTCTTTATCAGTCCAAAGAGTTGGGTTAATTTTCCAATGCCTAGGCATACCTGAAGATTTCAGTGTCCATAAGATGGCATTGTGGTCAGATAACACTCGAGGTAAAGTTTCAATATCCCTTGTATTTAGTAGAAGATCAGATGTAGCCCAACACATATCTATACGGGAGAAGGAAGCATATTGTCTTGAATAGAAGGTGTAACCATCTTTTAGTGGATTTTTCCTTCTCCAGATGTCATGAAGTTCTAGAATGTTGGACATATCCAAAAACGATTTGGGCAGTGTGGAAGACGAGGTCTTGAATTTTTTCCCTTTTGGTGTTTTCCTGATTACTGAGGGGATGTGTACAGCATTGAAATCTCCCAATATTATAAGCTGGTGATTCCCATATTGCAACAGTTTCTGGGCCAGTTGTTCGAAGAATACTTGTCTTCCATGATTATCATTAGGAGCATATATACCAGCAATAATTGTGTCTTTAGATTGAATTTTTGCTTGGACAAGAATCCATCTGCCTGATTCATCTTTTTCCAGGAGGATTGGGGAAAGTTCTGGTTTAATATACAGTGCCACCCCATTTTGCTTCTTTTCTTTATTTGATGTGGAAAATAGATTTCCCAATTTGTTTTGTATTAAATATTGTTCATGTTTTCTCAATACATGGGTTTCCTGTAAACAGATGATGGAGCATTGTTGTTTTTGGAGAAAATTGAAAGTTTTCCGACGTTTCTGGGGCGTGTTCATACCATTAATATTCCATGTTAGAATTTTTTGGGCCATCTTGCTACTTCCAATAATATTTTTTCTTACCGGATTTTGGCCTAAGGTAGTTCTTCGGCCTGGCACCTCCCACTGCGCCACTGGAATCTTGGACGTACTTTGAAGTCTCTTGTTTCGAAGTCTGGTCATCACGGCTGTCATCTTTGGTAGTGGTTTGAGTTCCGGTCATGTCCTCATCTTCAGAGGAGGATGGTGAAGGAGAGGAAGGGGAGTAGCCCAACTTCTTTGCATTTTTTTTCAACGAAGGCTCTAGCTTTCTGGTGAGATTCAATTTTCTGTAATTTGCCTTCCCATTGGAAGGACAAACCTTGGGGGTAGAGCCACTTGTATCTTATGTCATGCTTGAGCAGGAGTTTGGTAAGGAATATATATTCTTTCCGTAATTGGCGAATCTCCCAAGGGACATCTTTCAGAATTGTCACTTTGGATTTATTGATTTCCACCTCCTTGTCTTGGGTAGCCTTAAGGATGCAATCACGGGTGTATCTTCTAACCAATTTAACTATTACCTCAGGAGGGAGTTTATTTCTTCTGGTATAAGCCATTGGTTGACGGTAAATCACGTCTACCTCGCGAAGGAATTCTTCAATAGGTACCTCAAGTAGAGTGGCCAGGGTATCTCCAACTATGGTGTAGAGATTTTCATCTTTATCCACAGTAAGGTTTTGAATTCTTAAAATTTTGGAAGAGGCTTCGATTTCGTGTGTAAGAACCAGTTTACTTGTTGATTCCATTGAGGCTTCAATTTCTCCAAGACGAAAATCAGTGACATTCATATTCTCTTCCAACGCTTGTAAACGATCACCAAAGGTTTCTAGTTTGGTATCCACATTAGAAAAACCCTCTTTCATTTCTGCTCTTAAGTTGGAGAACCCAGTGGTTTGATCTGAGAGCATCTTTACCTGGGTAAGATTCAACTGCTTCAATGCATCTAAGATTTGATCGGATTGGCTTGATTGACTTGATTGTTGAGTCATGGTTGCTGGGTGGGCCAAGGGAACAAAAGCAAATTTCTTTTGTGTAGTTGGGGTCCTGCTCATACTGAAGATTTGTTTTGTGGTGGTAAAGGAATCGATTATCTCTTCACAGGAGAGTTACAAAGTCTTTAAGAGATTGGTCTTATTTCTAATCAGTTTGCTGCTTTTCAAGAAATATATGTGATGCTGCAAACATGAAAAAATCCAGTAGATGGCGTGCTGTACCCACTTTTGCCAACAGAGTCCGAGAAGTATAGTGTAGAATAAAATGGGAGCTTAAGAGTTAAATTTCTGCCGTTAGATGAATGTGAAAGTAAAAGCAGCGATTGCAGTCCTCCGAGGGGCAGAAAATAACAGATAAAACAGGAAAGAGGAACTGAAAAAGGCAAATTCTTTTCAGTAAGTTGCTGATTTATATTCTTGAAAGGGCTTTCAGATGGAAAAAGCCACTCACGATTCTGGAGGAATAGAGGCAGCTCAAAACTTCCGTCAGGATCTCCCAAGGTCTCAGCCGCACAGGAATTCCACCAGGGGTTCTAAACCTCTCTCCCGAAGGAGGGGGAACCACGCCTGGGTGCCCTGGGTCGGTTCTGGGATGGATTCTGCTCCCAGAAGGGTCGTCTTGGAGTAGATACGCCCTCTTGGGACCTGGGATGCATCGACGTTAGCCGGGACTGCTTTCAGCTACGTCTTCTGCTGTTCGCGGCCATCTTGTTCCCCCCGCAAAGACCTTTCTCTTCAGGCAAGCTTTCCCTGAGTGATGGTCTACCTATACAGTATGTGTCTTTTATATGAATCTAGAGGATCACATAGACTTTGTGTTTATAACTACTTATAACCTTATAGGTTTACATTGAAACTATATTTTCAAAGTTTCCATCACTCATAACTTTTACATGGAACTTTACTCCCCTTTAACTGCTTGCTTTCTCTTGTAACTCTAATGTAATGTTGTCTATTAATGCTGTTAAGATGTTCATCAATTCCATGTTCTCAATACTTGAACATGTCTTAATTGTTGTATATTATCCCTCGTTCTGTAAGCTGCCTTGGGCCCTTTTCCCAAGGAGAAGGCAAGGTAAAATACTCTAAAATAAATAAAATAAATAAACATCAACTAGCTCCCCTCAGGTTGGGTACCACAGAGTTGTGGATGGTGCAAGAAAAACAGAATTGCTCAAAAAACCATGGCCAGATGTGTGTGACACAGACTCCTCTGTTAAAAGTATGTTTCAAAATGGGGGGCTGCCAATTCATTTCAGAGGTGGGACATGACTCAGAGCTTCGGTCTATAAACCCCATTTTGAAACTTACTTTTAACAGAGGAACCTGGTTTGATATCTGGTCATATTTTTGGAACTTTTATGTGCTTCCTATAGCACCCACAGCTCTGTAGTGTCTGGCCTCCTGAAAAAAAATCATGTGGGTCAAGCTAGCTTATGTACTGTGATGTTTGCGATGCCTTTGAACTGTGTGCAAGTACCACAGACCTTGTTCTTATTTTTTCATTTGTGTGTTGGCAAATATTATGTGTGTTGAGCTTCATACTCAAGGGAGAGAATGTGGATTTCTTGCACTGTATAAATATTGAAGATGAAGCATTCATACAGACACTTTTGTCCTGAGCCAACCACCCAGGGTAGAACTTCAGCATGAATTTGGAGTAGTATATAAACTGAATAAATAAATGAGCCAGGGCACCACCTGAGAATGAAGATGTGTGTCTAGGCTTCAAAATCACCTTATAGGAAAAAAATCTAATATTTTGCTCCTGCAGAACTGCTCATTCTGAGATCTCCCTCCCTGCCTGCAGTTGAAAGATCTATACCAGTGTTTCTCAACCTTTTTTAAATCATGGGATCCAAGTAACCCATGACCTCTCTTCCACATGTGCATAAAAAGATGTTTTAATGGGGGGAAACACATTAAAAATACATTTTCCAGAATATAATTCTTACATCATATATTACTCTTAATATAATAATACATAATGGAGGGGAGGCATAAATCTGCCTCTACCAGACAAAACTGAGAAGGAAAAAAATGTCAATACATTTTCACTGACTTTTTGGCTATGAAAATGAGTCTCCTTCCAGGTCTGCTCTCCCCACCCTAAAAGCACCCTCCATGAAGAGTCTCTCTGGCTCAAGCCTGAAGCTCTCCCTTTACAGTGCTGCCATCATCACACATGCAAGAGCGGGAGAGTCAGGTGGAGCAAAACACACCATTTCCACAACAGGAACTACTTTTCAATGTGGCCATTGCATGCTTGTCTCATCCTGGCCTCTTTGAGCTGGGCCAAAAGTCAGGTTCAAAGGGCTGATGTCAGTCCTTCAAAGGTGGATGTGGAGAAGCTGAGAGAAATGTGTAAGAACTGCTCTTTCCTATGGTGTACAAAAGGAAAATATACCCAAAGGGATACAGAAATAACTATGAACTCTAGGTTCCCTACAATTCCGGTTCAGATTAAATGTATGTATCTGTGAGCTAAGGAGATTCAAGTAAAAAAACATTGTGTAGACCATATTAAATATAATAAATATAAATATAATTGCAACTTAAAATAACTGCAGTGGCACCATAGAAGACAATTCACAACTGCCTAGGGCAGTGATGACTAACTTCAGGGACTCCAGATGTTTTGGACCACAACTCCCACAGTCCTTTGTCATTGGCAATCTAAGCTCATAATTCTGGGAGTTTTGGTCCAAAATATCTGGAGTGCCCAAGGTTCGCCACCACTGCCCTAGGGGGTCCTAGGTTGGGAACCCATGATCAGTAGCAATTCTCTGAGACTATAGCCAATGCTCTGAGACCTGATAATCTTAAGTGAATTGCTATCAGATCCTTTTAAAGTCATTTCTAATTTACCTCCGGTATTTCATTTACAAGAGTGCTGAATATGAGCTACAGTATAAATTTATAACATATTCAACAATCTGATAAGAACTGAGAGTTTAAAAAAGACTACAGTAAAAAGAAGTAAAAAGTGGTTGTGGTAGGAAGAGAAATATATAGAATACAGCCAGGGGCTGGAGACATATTAATATTGAGTCACAGTATACCCCCCCCAACAAAACAAATGACGAAGAGTATTTTCTGCCATTTTGAAGTATGAGTATTTCAACTACAAGATAACTATGTCTGGTCTAACTATGGTTGGCCATCGGTAGAGTTTTAAGTCACAGGAAGGTAACTAAAAGGTACCATGGGTTAGTAGATCCCTCTGGAGTAGACCTACTGAATCAGTGGGGATTTATTGAATCCCCACCTCTGTAAGTCCCATCAATTGAAATGGACCTACTCTAGTTGCCATTTCCAGTGCTAAATAGAGATGGGCACGACTAGGGAAAATGACGTTTTCGAGTTGTCGTGTGTCAGAGGCGGCCTGTGTCGGCTCGTTTCCGTTTTTTGCGAAAATTCGCAAAAAATAGTCATTTCGTTTTTCATTTTTTGTCTGTCATTAAACTGGTTTGGGGGGGTAGTGGGCTCCTGGAGGCACCTCTTTTTTTGGGGGGGGTGCCTCCGCTGGCCCACTATAAAGGGAAGCGGGCTCCTGGAGGCACCCGTGGGTGCCTCCTATCCTCACCCGGTAGGAAGGGAAAGCAGGCTCCTGGAGACCCCTCCACATGGGGGTCTCCTCTCCTCACCTGCTGCTGCAAAAGGGCATGCACATCCATATGGATATGCATACCAGTTGCAGACTAGTGAGACCAGTGCACTGGTGCATGACGTCCGTCCGTCCAGGAGAACCCTGAGTCAAGACTGGGTCGCACCCGCTGTGTCTCACAAAGAAGGGAATCGTACTTGCGTGTAGTGCAATGCAAGTAGATCTGCCTTAAGGGACAGCAGCTTAGCGCAAGGGCTAGGGTTAGGCTAGTTACTGGTGAGGTTAGGGTGACTATTGGGGTGCACCTCTGGGTGCCTCTCTGACCCACTAAGAGGACAGTGTACTGTGGCGTATGGGTAAGGAATCAAGGATTAGGGTTAGGGTTAGGGGGCTAGGGCAGGGTTTAGTGGGCTTCTTGGCACATCCCAGAAGTCTCAGTGGCCAAGTGGCCATGATGGCTCCAAAAATTTGCATGGTCACTCCCACATGGCCACTTGGCCAGCCCATCATTGCGCAGGTGTAAATAAAATAAAATAAAATAAAATCAATGGAGAGAGGACAGGGGAGGAGACATTTTGTTGCAAGAAAAACCCACTGCTACTTTAAAAATTCTGGCAGTTTTATAATAGCGATTAGCAATTTTCGCATGTTTCTGTGGTGCTTGTTGTGTGTTTTTGGACCACGATTTCAAAAAAAAAATATTGTGGTCGCCGCCCCATTTTGGATCCCCCGCCCGCACCGCATGGCATGGCGACTCGAGTCCGGCTGCCCAGGACAGCAGAGGGGGGGAGGCCGGGGACCCCCCCTCCAGAAACCACCCCTCCGGTAGGTGCCCTGAGCCCTCACTCAGGCAGGCATATTTTCACCGGCTTTTTGGCCCGGGATCGGGGGGGAGTTTAAAATCTTTTTTTCTGTGCCGCTTCCGCTTTAATTGCGGCGGCCGGCGGCCGGCGGCGACTTTGGCGGGACGACGAAGATGCATTGCCCGGCCCGCCCCCAGCGCAGCCCAGGGACAGGAGGGACAGGAGGAGAGGGGGGAGGCCGCGGGGACCCCCTCAAGAAACCACCCCTCTGGTAGGTGCCCTGAGGCACGGCAGGCATATTTCCGCCTGCTTTTTGGCTGGGAATCGGTTTTTTTTTCTTTTAAAAACTTTTTTTCCTGTGCTGCTTGGCATCGCGGGATCGCCTTGATGCCAGGAATGACCACGACAAATCAGACCAAATTATTCATTTGTCGGTTCGAGTTCGAGTTCTGGCGGAGTAATTCCCATTACCATTTCCGTTGCGTAACGGAAACGAGTAACGGAAACGGAAACGGGAATTCCACTAAGTCGTGCCCATCTCTAATCCTGAGCATTCATATTGGCAGACGAGCACAACCATCTGAGGTACAGTAATTCAATCAATGCCACATATGCTTCCTTTCTGTGTTCTCAAAAGAGAGGATCTACCATCTGGTTTCTCTCCACACTTAGCAGATCTATCCTATTTCTCTCCTATTCACCCAATCTTCTATCCCCCACTATTCCCCACTCAGCCAAGTGAGTCTTTAACTTTTCATCACATAACAAAGTTTAAAACACCCTCAACTTTCTGATGTGAGAGAGACTGCCAAACGCTCACACTATTTGAACAGGGGTTTAACAAGGACAACTCACTAGACAGAATGCTTTCCACAGACCCATAACGATGTGAGGATGAACACAATGGCAATTGAGATATTGTTCTTTTTCTCTAATTGCTCTTAACTGGGAAAACAGCCAGTAAAGAATAATATAAATAAATAAATAAATAAATTATAGGCAAAGAATCTCATCTCAGGAAAGTAGACATCTCACTTGTTGACCTTGGGCCCATCTTTCTTCATCAGCCTGACCTAACTCACAGGGTTGTCATGAAAACAAAGGTCCCTATCCCATGGGCAAAAGAAACATCTTAAAATAAAAAGCAATTTTGCTGTGGCAATGGTCACCTGGTATTTCTTAACCACCTCTGATGTGTCCCTACAACTTGAAGCTGCATCAAAGGGGTTGGGAAGGGGGTGTGGGAAGAGGGGAGGGAGAGAGAGAAAAGAACCAGGGTGGGTATCAGAGGAAATCTTCTCTCTTTCTCAGGTTTTGTTGTTCAATGAGATAATTCGGATGGTAACTGGTGGGGTGTCAAGCTCTCCCTTTGCCCCCCCAGGGTGTTTTCTGGTCTCTGCCCTCAGCTCCTTTCTCTCTCTCTCTCTCTCTCTCTCTCTCTTTCTCTCTCTCTCTCTCTGTATGTATGTCTGTCTGCATGCTCATAGACGCACACGTGCACGCATGCACACACACACACACACACACACACACACACACACACACACACACAGAGAGAGAGAGAGAGAGCGAGAGAGAGAGAGAGAGAGAGAGAGCCTTCTGCTCCTTTTGCTGCTGCTGCTGCTGCTGCTGCTACAGAGCCAGACTACTCAAAGCGTAAGCGGATTTTAAAGTCCCCACCGACATTTGCTTCAGCTAAAAAGCCACATCCAAACTGAGGCAAATTTTTCCCACCTCCAGGGATGGTACTTGGAAAACTCACTAAAGGGGACATGGTCATGGTTTTGTTTTGTTTTTTTAAAACCTGGCTGCTCGTGGGGGCAAAATTTTTTGAGGCAGTTTATCTTGAAGTAAGAAAGCAGATTTTAGCGGTTGTGGGATAGAGTAAGATTTGAGTAACAACAGCTCCTGTTAGGTGATATTTTAAAATGTGGCACACATTATGTTACAGATCAGCTTAAACCCTAATGTTCAAATGTGTGCCTTTCACCTGAGAAACAAGTAGGCATTACTGTAACTTCAGGTTAGTTGGAAGGGTGTCCAACTAGATCATATTTACCTCCTCCAAATACCTAAGTGTTACTTTGTTTCATACACAGACATATAGGAAACATTGCCAGAACACAAAGCAAGAGGTCACCACATGGAACAAGATTCTTCTAAAGCTATCACAAACCAGTAGTATGAACAACACACTAAAAACTACACATTTGGTCCTTTGCTACTCCAGGCAAATACTCCGGCCCAGCATAGTACAGTTCAGTCCATGCGAAATAGAAAATGTAACTCAATGAAAGCTGTAGAATCATTACTGGATGCCTAAAGTAAATCCCTATTGATAAAATCAGCTGCCTAGCAGGTGCTGCTCCCTATGACACATGAAGAGAATAGCAGCTAATAATGAAGGACACGGAGTATCTAACTGGAATGCACGTCCCACCAACTCCTTCTCCCAGTTCAGTGGGGATAGGAATTGCCACTGATTCTCTGATCAGTGATAGAATATTTTGCAGTTTCCCGCCACCCTTAACTTTCCTACTGGAGAGTATTCTGAGTGGATAAAATACCTAATGACTGAGCATTATGGTTTAGAGCAGGGGTGCCCAAACTTTTTGTAAGGAGGGCCAGATTTAGTGGCTGAGAATGTGTCAGCGGCCGGTTGCTCCCCGACCCTGCCACCCCACTGCAAGCCCTACCCACTGACCCATAAGCCCCACCCACTGACCCCTTGCAACCCCACCCACAGGAAGGAAGGTGGGGATCAAGGGAGGGAGGGAGGGAGGTGGAAACCAAGAGAGGAAGGACGGAAGGTGGGGAACAAGGAAGGGAGGGAGGGAGGGAAGAAGGTGGGGACCAAGGGAGGGAGGGAGGAAGGAAGGTGGAGACCAAAGGAAGCACAGGGAGCCGTGGCCACAGGTCGCCCCTTGGAAGAGGCTATCTGTGTGACCTTGCACCCCCCGAGCTCCCCAGCGGTGGCGACGGCTCACCCACCAGCCCACCCCAAAGCTCCTTGGCAGTGGCAGAGGCCCGCTGGCCTGCCCACCCCCACACATTCCCCTGTGGTGCTGGTGGTGGCAGATCGCCCGTCCGCCCAGCCGCCCAAGCTTCCCAGCAGTGTCAGTGTTGGCAGAAGATTAAAAAAAAAAAACATGGGGCGAAGGAGGGGGAAGGAGGGGTGGGCCAGCCAGCCACGGGCCTCTCAGAATGGCCTGGCGGGCTGAATTTGGTCCCTGGGCTGGACTTTGGGCAGGCCTGGTTTAATGCCATAATCCTTCAGGGGCTCAGTGTTTCTTTTACTCTGTGTCCTCCTTGATTGAGGAAGGAGGAGGGTGAGAGAAAACAGTCCTTACCTGAGCCACATCACTATGCCAACCCTTCGACTACCCTGTACTTTTCCTGATCTGGGAAGATAGAGCATGGGGAAGCAGGCCTCTGGCTGGGACATTGGCTGGATCTTTGGCCAGGAACCCAAGACCTCAAGCAGTGTGCTTATGCTTCCTAATGTTGTCCAGCCCATGAGAGGCTCCAGGTGTTGGCATTACCTTGAGGTTAGTGCATGTTTCTCATATGTATCCATTTTATTTTCCTTATTTTATGATAGGTTGACAAAGGTTGCATACATGATTTGGGGGCAAAGTGGAGAGAAACTGGTGACAAATTAAAAGAGCAGAAATTAGAATCATGTGTTCATCAATAAATAAATAGCTATTTCAGTCAAATGCTAGCCATAGAAAACTGCTTAGGGAATGAGCTATAAAATTATCACCTGACACTTGGCCATTAAGGCTGTGAGTTTAATATTAACTATTTTGTTGTTACAAAACTAATTTTGAATGTCTGTCAGAACAGGTGGGTATCTCAGTTCTGAAAGTGGGCATCGAGCCACCCATTAACATGCGGTTGTGTGTATCTGAACACTGATTGAATTATTTAACAGTCACTTGTATGAGAAAAAAAAAATCTTGTTAATCTTTGATTCCTTGAATGGGTCGATTGCTTTTCTCAGCTCCTTCCCCAGCAATCTTCAACGGAATAATGCTTATATTCCTAGCTTACCCTTCCCTTCCCTTTCTTTGGTAAAAGGTTCTGATTATTTGTTCTCTCCCCCAGTTTAATTGCCCCAGCAGATTTCAGAGTTTGCAAGGAGGAGAACGTGCCAGCTGGGTGCTGATGAGGTATGTTACATTTGATCCTGTAATAAGCTGGAGAGATTGGGTTACATCTTGGAGACTGGTAAGCAAGGTGCATTGATGGCAGAAGCCAAGATGTTTCAAGGGGGAGGGAAGGCAAAATGAGAGCTATTCTCTGAACTGAGCTGCACGGCCTTAATGTTTCTGGGAATGTATTAGACTGTAGCACCAGGAGGAAGGCAAGCAGCTGGGCATTTGACAAGTTTATGGTACTGTTTAGACTGGAACCTCTGAAATAAATTCGGGATGCTTGAGAGGGCCTTACACTTTATGTTTGTGACTAAATGCCCTTCACCTCTCTTTTTTAGGGCACCCTTCAGAGGTCTGTGTAAATGTGCTAAAATGAAATTGGGTTGTTTTCATTCCAGCAATTTGGTGCGGCTAATAAACCATGGTCTCCTTGGGTGACACGAAATGAGTGCCCTGAACTAATGTGAGTACAGAGACCTGCCTTGCTGGAAAGCACTTTCTTTTTGGCTAACCATTCTTAGGCAATATGTGCTGACATTTTTATCCCATTTCAGTATAGTTCTCTTTTGTTTATGACTGATGAAGAAAGAATCATTGTGAGTTTCCTATACATACATGCTTCCTCCTCCAAGAAATGGATGTTTTATATCTTTTATATCTTTTTTTGAAAAATGCTGCTGCAGGAGTGGCATGAACTATTTTAAACAAAATAAAATAAATACACTAATATCTATCACAAACAATTTGATATAAAACATAAAGAAAAGGGGGCATGGAAGGCAGAATCGCAAAGTGGCCCATTTCAAGAGTTTGTTTGTTTAGTTAGTATACCTTTCAACTTAATGTGTATTGGAAGGGTATTTTTAGTGTATTGTATTTATTATATTTAAATGTTTTTATCATCTTAATTTTTCATTGGCATTTTAATTAGAGACGGGCACGAAGCAATTTTTGTTTCATGTTTCATGTTTCATTTTGTTATAGAACAAAATGAAAAATGAAGTGCCTTTTTAAAAAAATGAAATTAGATTAAATGAAATGGAAATGTTCATTTCGTTCCATTCTGGTTTTTTTTTATTATTTATTCTTACAAGTGGCGCTCTTGGCGCTTGTCAAAATAAATAATAAAATTAAGCTGGTCAGCACTAGACTAAAAATAGTGCCTACTGGGCCAGCAGACCAGCTGGTCAGCACTGGGGGGAAAGCAAAAAATTAAAATTAAAAAATTATAAAGCGCCAACCTAGCCCGTGGGCCAACTGGTCAGCACTAGGGTAAAAAAAGCAAAAAAAAAAGTGCTGACCCGGCCTATGGACCAGTTGGCCAGTGCTGGGGGGGGAGCAAAAAAAAACCAAAGTACGAACCTGTCCCATGGGTGGGCTGTTAAAAAAAATTAAAAAACAAAAGAAAATGAAGAACAAAATGATTATTTTTTAAAAAAAATCATTTCGTTCCAAATAAAATGAATAAAAGACCCATCTCTAATTTTAATGTTTTAATTGTTTTAATTATTTATTTTAATTGCTAGGTGCCCAGAGACCTTTGGGTAGTGGGCTGCATATAAGCTATATAAATAAAATAAATAAATAAGAATACTGAAAATTCTCCAGAAATTTCCTGTCCATGAATGCATTCATTTGTCTTTTTCTTTCATTCGTTCATTGTTTGTTCATTCATTTAATATGCTTTGTCTTTATCCCAGAATTTGTACACACAAAGGCTAAAAGGCTGAAAGAAAATGACTTGGATCTTCCTCTTCAAGTGAACGTTTAACTTCTTATCTTTTCTGTGTCAAAATCAGTTGTGCTTAAAAGCAGTGATGCTTTATTTCATAGTCTTTCTGAGGTATACATACAGTTACTTAGAATTCCTGGGGAATTAGTATGCATTTATTATTATGGTATTTAAAACAGTTCACAGCCATCTTTAATGAGGCAGCCAAACAAACTGCTGTGTAATCTGCTAATGTCGGCATTTACAGTGTAATTAAGATTAAGTGTTTTGAAAATGAATATCTTATAGTTTTTATGCCTAATAACTGCTGATTACTGCAAAACACTTACAAGCTGTAATAGCTAAACAGAATAATTAAAAATCGCCAAATGAGCCCTGAGTCTAAGTAGATGAAATGATATCTTTCTAAAGTCATCTGTTGCTATGAGGTAACTCTGGATGATATAAGGCCTCATAAATCAGGCACTAGTGGTTTGAATGAAAGGCATCACCTGTGATGTGGAGGGTTCTAAATGCAGGATGTTGGTGAGATACAATGGATACTCACCAGGGAGTCATTTTGGGTATAGTCCACAGCCCGTCTACTATAGGATGACTTCTTTTACTTCAGGCAATTCTTTAGTTTCTCCTCTTTATAAGTGCATGTGGACGTATGTATTTTAAAAATAATAAGCATTGTTCACAACTGACCATTTATACCATTATCATACTCATATCAGATTAGTAAATAGCATCAGAGTAGGCCCACTTAGTTGGGATTGGGCGAGTCTATTTCTGTGCATGCTTCATTGATCCAAATGGGTCTACTGTGGTTGTGACTTATTTCAGCACAATAAGTTGCAACTACAGTAGACAAATGAATCAATGGAACATACGGAGGAGTTGACTCACCAAATCCCATTCAATGGGTGTATTCTGTTGCAATTTCCAACACTAACAACAGGATTTCAGCTGATGTTTCCAATGCTGCTGAAATTTATTTCTCCTTTTGAGTCCACTGTAGCTTGGTATGTTATCCTCAGTGTTGTCTTATGATTTTTTCTACAGAAACATTTTCTTAAGCCATTCCAGTTTTGACAATAAAGCATCCACCTTCCAACCCCAGGGAATTAATATGCTTGTAGTTAAGTTTATTTCAATTTCAAGTTGCCCAAGAACCCACATGAAGAGTATGCTAGTGGCTCTATCTCCCTTTTGCATAAAAATCAAGTCAGTAGATTGTGATCTAGTAAAGAAAGGATAAGCCTTGGTATTCTGGCATTTCAAATGATAGGTGTGTATATAAGAGAAGGGGTAGGCATTCACAGGGCAGATATTCACAGGTCATTTGTCATGGGATGAGACACACATGACTAACTCTTCATTCGTCAGTAATAAACTCCAACATCATCTCCTCAACTTCATCATCCTTATGTTAAGTCAGAAAGCCTAGTGACATTTGATGGGTCTGCCCTAGAACCAGAAGCCCTGTAAAATCAAGAGAGAAGAACCATGGTGAAGCATGCATTGTCATCTAACTCAACACACATCTTGGGGGGGAAATGGGACTTTTAGAAGTGCTTAATTTCCCATTAGTTTCACTAAGTGCAGGAGAGTCTCTAGTAGAAGAAGACATTTAGATAACTGGAATCAGTTATGAATACCATAACTAAACAAGCAGCTAGGTTCTGTAGAAGAGAGCAATAGTAGTCTGTGATGGATTAATGTGGACTAGAGATGGACATGAACCACCAAAATGGTATCCTATCTTGTTTTGTGGTTTGTGGAAGTTCACAAACCAGGAGTTTTTTTAACTTTTCCCAAATGATACATGAAATGGTGGCTGTCTCAAATCAAATCAAACCAAAAACCAGTGGTACGCTGCTTCTCTGCTTCCACAGCGAGTGGCCTTGCTGCCAGATGGGAGGTATCTAATAAATAAATAAATAAATAAATATTCCATTCCCTTTTCACTGCCCATTTCCCTACCTCTCCTGTCAAATCCCTGCTCTGTCCTATCTCCACCGCCATCTTTGAAATGCTGTCTTCATCTTGGGGCATGCACCCACCTTACAGCTAAGAGGGGGACTCATGTGCAGTGCCCCCCTGGAAAAAAATTAGCCAGCCCAGTAGCTATCTTAAACAACAACAACAACAACAACAACAAAACAAACAACAAATAACAACAACCAGGTTCCTCAGCTGAGAGGCAGTCTCAGTTAAGGCAGCCCATTTCTAAGACAGTTCAGAGGCGCTCTCTCTCTCTCTCTCTCTCTCTCTCTCTTTCTCTCTCTCTCTCTCTCACACACACACACACATTTTCCCCAACACTCATCTGAGATGGCCAGCTATTTTCTTTTTAAGATAGCCAGTTTAAAAATAGGCTCATACCCAGGCAACTGAGAGGCAGGCGTACACTGTCTCTAAAGAGAGTGGTGATGACACTGGTATCAGGACAATGTAGGAAGTTGAGGGGGGGTAGTGGTTCATTTTTATCCTTCAAGGGAAAATAGATGGGAAGCATGGCCTGGTCTGCAGTGAGCACAACTGCTCTGTTTAGAATAGCCTTAGACAGAAACCAGTTCAGGCTACTGATTTCCAATGTTCTACAAGACCATGGCACATGAAGAAGAAGAAGAAGAAGAAGAAGAAGAAGAAGAAGAAGAAGAAGAAGAAGAAGAAGAAGAAGAAGAAGAAGAAGAAGAAGAAGAAGAGGAGGAGGAGGAGGAGGAGGAGGAGGAGGAGGAGGTGGTGGTGGTGGTGGTGGTTCATTGGAAGTTCATTGGAAGTTCGCTGCCTTGCAAAAAAGTTCATTGGTGCAGTAAATTAGGCTTCTTCAGTTTGGATGAAACTGAACTGACCTGAACTAACAAACGAGCAACCCACATCCCTAATGTGGATCACTGATGTAGTGGTAAATTTGGAAGTGCAGATGTAAATTGAATAACTCTAGATTGGCCAAACCAAATCAAGCTCAAATATTTTGTGCTACAGCAGGGATAACTATTTCTTCTATGTCCACCCCAGCTATTGAAGTAAACTAAATTCAAAAGAACTAGGGAAGTCTGAGAGTGTGAAAGACAGTGTCATAGTTCTTTCTGTTTGGAAAGTCTTGGGGCTTCAACTCCATGTGCCCTGGATTTAGTATCCTACTAGTGTGGGACAGTGGAAACATCTTCACTGTCTGAAATGGGTATTTCTGTCTTCCTCTTCTCTGTATATATTTGTCTGTTTGAATGTAAATGAGTATGAGCTTCCTAATAGATGAAAATAATGAAAGTGTTATATCAGAAAGACTCAATTAAAAAAAAGAAGAGAACAATGATATACTATTATTCTAAAATTAAATACAGAAAGCCTGAGTTAGGAAAATATGTCAGCTTTGGTCTTACGCATGGAATAATGTCACCACAGCTGATATTTATATCTGAAAGTTTGATTTGCATATTTGTGGCTGCATATTTACAGTTCAATTAAACAAACAGACCTCCAGGAATGATTTTAAAAACAAAACAAACCTGAATTATTAATCTGAACTCCAAATTGGCCACATGTTATCCTCTGTTTAGATCTGGCTAATGAATTGTACCAAATAGCATGCAATTTGAATGCCTTGGGGAAGGAGGAAGCAAAACAGCAGGGATTTTTTTAAAAAAGGAAAGGAACTGGGAAAACCTCTTGAACTACACCATTGCTTTACACCAAAGGGAAATTATACGCAAGGCCTTTATTGAACAGTGGGACATCAGAAGTGTGCCGAACCAGCAGGAGTTCAATCACTGCATCACTAGATAAGCCATCACCTTTGAGGACAGCCAGAATATATGTTCTGTGAAAAGTGCCTTAAAATAAGTTTATACAGTTGAAAATGGGAGTTGGGGGAACATAGCCGCATTTTATAACAAAAGCCTACAAACTGAGATTAATTTGTTGCTTCGGGATACGTAATTGAGGCTGCGCTTTGCAGAATTCAATGTGAAATTATGCATAGGTATTAAGTACCACAAATATTCAGGATTCTGCATAGGTTATAATTAGCAGCAGTATAAGCTCTTACAATTAGTGGCTTAAGGAGCAGGTTGTGGGGGGGAAGGAATGTGCAGTAAAAGGCTCTTGATCATGAAAGGATGGTGGGGGCCAGTGGTTGAGTTCCCTTCCTCCCGGTATTCAATGCAAGTGGCTGAACTATCAAGCTGATAATACTGAGCATTGTTTTGCCCAATGAAATTAAACACTGTTTAGGACTCCTGGAATAGGCAATGCTTCCTATTTTTTTTAAAGCAACTCTATTTAGTACCTCTAGGGGCAGATTCCTCAAATTCAGTTTTGGATTGCTCTGCTGCTACGAAGCAAAGAAACTAGCTCGACAGCTGTACATGATACAAAACACATTATTTTTGACAACTTTATATACTTTCATAGATGTTGTAGGAGGATAATACCTTCTCGTTAACAACACAGCAAGCTGGGGATTGCATTTGCCTGCTTGCTTGATGGAAAGTGATTTTGCTTCGTTTTTACAGTGTGTGTGCTGTTGCTAAATATGTCAGAGACACACAACAGAAGTCATATTGGAAAAATAAAGGAAAAGGAAGAAACCAAAGCAGGATAACATTTCAAAGGCCAATACTTTTTTCCCCAAAAGTGTCAGTTTTTGTGGATTAAGGTATACCACCCCAGACACTGACATGTGCATACATTACTGATCTATTTATATGCATCCAGATTATCAGGTGGGAATCCAGGTAACAGACAAAGTGGCAATAGTTCCTTAAGACAGAGTTGGGACTACCAAGTGGTTTTTCACTTCATTTAGTAAGTCCTCACCAAGGCAATAGCTAGATTTGCCTTGATTAGCCTTTCAAGTGTTGATTTGCTCTTTTATTTTGTCAAGAAGTGGAGACAAACTAAACCTCTTTGCACCTCCAGACTTGAAATAAACAGGCGACACGTCCTATTGGGTTTAAAATTGGGCCCCAACTTTATTAAACCAATTTAATCAATTTAATCAATAGTCCCTAAATTAAAAGAGGGAAGCCTGCCATAGTGCAAGTAAATTTTGGCCTGATTTGTCCTTGACCTTCAGGCCCTTACAATTTTAGGTGAGTTCCTACCTGGAAATGTGCTGTTAACTTTATTCAGCAGATTTCCATACTCTGTGGGACTAGCTCCCAAAGGCAGCCTTCAGTAAATTTACCACAATCTATTAACTGATTACTGCTAAACTACTATTCCCTAACTAGTTAAAAGTTCTATCAAAGGCTGCCCAACTCCATTTGATGGGACCATCCAATTAACTCACCTACCACAAAAGACTTGCACTACCTGCTATGGCAGAGGGGCTACTAGGTATGCTCCTCGCCCCCCCCCCAACCAGGCTGGCAATTTCGGCCCAAAGCCACCCCCACGAACTGTCCAGAAAGTGTTTAAACCCAAAACAAAAAAGTATATGCCATCACCCTGTACGATACTAGGCGTTGCACCAAAATATATGGGTGAGTGAGACCTGACACTAGTCCTTGCCTCACCTCTCTCCCATGCCTCAGTTGGCACATTATTGTAACATAACAATTTGCCCGGGTTTTAACAGCATGCCACACAAATATTGGTATGATTGCAGATCACCACCCCAAGTGGGCGGGAATTGGCATTTAACCTTCTCCAAGTCAGCAATAACTTACAGGATTGAAGGTTTACCCACCACTTGTGTACCAATCATTGCCACCCAGGTGATCCAGCAAGACATCAATGCCTGCTCAGCATTATCCCCTGTCATGCCTATTATGCGTTTCCAAGTTGTTTTTTTTAATAATTGACCCCATGCCACATAAATCTCAGTTTAATATCAAAGCATGCCACTCGAGTGTGTGGGGATTGGCTTTTTAACTTTCTTTAATTTAGCAATAACTTTGAGGATTAAAGGTTTACCCCCAATCGTGTTGAGTCATTGCCGCCCAGGAGGACCAGAAAGACATCAACATGTGCTTAGCAAGCACTCTGGGATGCCACACTAAAAAGCAATCCCATGTCATTTCATGCCTTTCAGGCCTTTTGAATTGGTTTCTTCACACCATGCCACATCAGTCTTGATCTGATAATCCAAGCATACCATCCAAGTATGCAGGAATTGGCCTTTGAATTTCCTTAACTCAGCAATAACTAGAAGGATCAAAGCCTCACCCACTTGTGCCAAGTCACTGATGGCCAGGTTAACCAGCAAGACATCAACACATGCCTCACAAACAATCCAGGATGCTAAATCTAAGAAGAGTTCCCATGTCATGGCTCTCAGTTCTTTCCAATTGGGTTCATAGCACCATGCCATGTCAGTCTTGGTTTGATATCCAACAATACCACCTGAGTGTGTGGAAACTGGCCTTTGAATTTCCTTAAGTCAGCAATAACTAGAAGGATCAAAGCCACACCCACCACTCGTGTCAAGTCATTGCCACCCTGGTTAACCATCAATACATCAATGCATGCTTCGCAAGCACCCTGGGATGCTACATCTAAGAAGTGATCCCGTGTCATGCCCTTCAGGCCTTTCAACTGAGCAATGCATGCTCATCCAGGCACAACTTCCACCCCCATGTTGAGCGCCCTGCAGATTTGGCTGGCCAGAGCACATAGCTATGTTCAAAACTCACCACATGAAGTCGGGGCCGACCAAAAAGACCTGCAAAAGAGAAGCACAGAGAAGCTGGCCAGCCTAATTATTAGGTAATAGCCGCACACAAGGTTTAATCTGCCAAACTCCCAGCAGCCTCACATTCCTTATATCAAGAGTTCAGTATCCCATCACAGCCATAGTTGATGCCACACCAGTTCTAAAGGAATGGCTGCTAAAATGCTATTGTGTTATACCCCAATTTATTTTATTTTATTCTATATTATTTTTAAGGCCAATGAGGTAATCTTCCAAATTTGGTAATGTGTAAGTGGTTGACCACTCCTGTCTGTGAACAAGCCACCCTCTCTTGGACTTCACTGAGCAATAAACGCCTTCATGGTCTTAAATATCTGTGAATAACCAGTCTGGAATTTAACTGTCATGTGCTTGCCTTGTTGCCTCCTACAGACCTCATACTGGATCCATTGATCCACCAAGACTGACCCAGTCCCAACACTTTCATGGACACAAAATTGCTCGTATTCTGTACAGGTGGCTACATATAAACTTATGCTTAAAGTTTATAGGCTACGTTTTTTTTGAATATAGGGGTCAGTCTGCTAACATGTCTGAGCATTATAAGGGGCTGCAGCATTTCTTTCTTTCTTTCTTTCTTTCTTTCTTTCTTTCTTTCTTTCTTTTTAAGAAACCAGCAAGTTTACTATATACGCATCCTGTGCAGCTCATTCACTAAATCTGGTAGGAAAAAGTGCTGTTTTCTAGAGGTGGGCACGAAACAGAAAACCGATGGTTCACTTCATTCTGTTTCGGGCCCACCCTTGGTTCGGTTCAGTTCAGTTTTAAAACAAAAATTTGTACGAAACCAAACCGAGCCGAACTGGTTCGGCTTACTGGGATGGCGGCGATGGTGGCAATCCTGGTGGTGGCGGCGATCCTAGCAGCACAGGCAGCCTGGAAGACCCTGGCAGCAGCCATACTGGATGACAGGAGGCCTCACCAGGCAGCAGGAGGCCACACTGCCACCTCCGGAGCCCCAGACGCAGCTGCGCCAGGTAGCAGTGGACTATCCCGCTGCTGCCTCCGGAGGCTCAGCAGCAGCTGTGCCAGGCAGCGGGAGGCCTCACCACCACCTCTGGAGTCCCAGCTGCAGATGTGCCAGGCGGCAGTGGACAATCCTGCTGCTTCCTCCGGAGGCCCAGCACTATTTAAATTTCATTTATTTATTTATTTATTCCAGCACCAACCATGTGGTCCCAGGGGCCGGGTTGGTGCTTTTAAATTTAATTTACTTTTATTTTTATTTTCTAACGCCTTTAGGGGCCGGGTCGGCACTTTTTAATTTTTTAATATATTTTTTAAGTCTCCGATGCTGGGTGCTTTTATTTATTTATTTATTTATTTATTTATTTATTTATTTATTTATTTATTTATTATTATTATTATTATTATTATTATTATTATTATTATTATTATTATTATTATTATTATTATTATTATTATTATTATTTTGTATAGCTGACAAGTCCAGCGTCTCTAGAGGCACTAGCTTCTCTGCACCTGGGTTTTATTCTTAATTTCCCCCCCTCCTGGCTTGTTGCCCTTTTTTTTAAAAAAAATAAAATTTTATTTTTAAAAGTACCCAACCCCCCGGCCTGCAGCAGCTGCTGGACTTCCAGGCGAGGAGGTGGCGACAAGGTAGGAGTCAGGGGGTAATGAAAAATGAAATGAAATGAAATGGAAATTTCCTTTTTGTTTCATTTCATTTTCCTTTGATGGGTTGGATCATTATTTGTTTTGTTAGCTAATGAAACAAATAACAAATAATGAAACAAATTAAAAATTCATTTTGTGCCCATCTCTACTGTACACTGCTATCAAGAAGGGAAGCTCCGTTCCCCACTTGTTGGGGGAGGGGCGCATTTGCCC
>JAHTLZ010001362.1:0-10410 GCA_023846285.1 Phrynocephalus versicolor | reverse complement strand
TAGTGAATTGTATTTTGGGGTGTAGGCTGTTGAGATGTGTGAGGAAGCCATCGTTCCCTTCCTGGGCAAGGTTGTTGAGAGGGTGGCCGCCATCTGGCTTCAGACCTACCTGGAGGAAAATCATATCCTTGATCCATTCCAGTCTGGATTCAGGCCATTTCTCTGGACTGAAACTGCCCTGGTCGCTCTGCAGGATGACCTCCTCAGGGAGGCTGACAGGGGGTGTTCCTCCCTGTCAGCTGCCTTTTGATACTGTCAGCCACAGTAACCTGCTGGCCTGGCTTGCTGAGGCGGGAGTTGGGGGTTCAGCGCTTTGCCGGCTCCGCTCCTTCCTTGGCGGCCGGACTCATTGGGTTCAGCTGGGGGAGGATTTGTTGGCTCCTTGGACACTCCCATGTGGGGTGCCCCAGGGGTCGGCAATCTCCCCTATGCTGTTCAATTTTTATATGAGGCCGCTGGCGGAGATCATCAGGAGATTTAGAGTTCGCTGTATCAGTACATTGATGATACGCAGCTCTCTCTCTCTCCTTTTCTTCTTCTGCAGTGGAGGCAGTTTGCTCCCTTGATCTGTGCCTGGAGGCAGTTTTGGAATGGACAAGGATAAACAGGCTCAAGCTTAACCCGGAGAAGACCGAGGTTCTGTTCTTCGGGGCGTCCTCGTCTAGGTACAATCTCCCCCTCCCTAGCCTGGGGGGTGTTTCCCTACAGCCTATGGACAGGGCTAGGTATCTGAGCGTGGTCCTGGATTCAGCCCTCTACCTGGGAGCCCAGGTGAAGGTGGTCCCCAGAGCCGCTTTTTTCCAACTCCGCAGGATTGCCCAGATCCATCCATACCTCAATGAGTCCTCCTTGAGAACAGTCATGTAGGCCCTCGTGATTTCAAGGATTGACTACTGCAAGGCACTCTATGTGGGGTTGCCCTTGACCCTTGTCCAGAGACTCCAGCGGGTGCAAAATGCGGCGGCCAGACTGGTGGTGGGTGTCCGTAAATACAATCATATCACCCCAGTTCTGGCACACCTGCATTGGTTGCCCATTGCTCTCCGGATAAGGTTCAAGGTCTTGGTTTTGGTTTTCAAAACCCTCCACGGCTTGGGACCTGAATACCTGGCGGAGTGGATCTCCCAGAGATCAACTAAGACCAGACCTACTTGATCATCGCAGGCGTGCTCATTCAGGGTGGCCACTCTGAGAGAGGCGTGGAAATTGGTAACCCATAGCTGCGCCTTCTCTGTTGCTGGCCCCTCTCTATGGAACCAACTTCTGAGGGAGCTGCACCTTGCAGAGTCCCTGCCCGCCTTTAGAAATGCATTAAAAACTTTGCTTTTCAAGGAGGCACATGGTGACCTCATTTCTGTTTAGTAATTTTTTTTTGGCCCGCTGCTCTCCGCCAAGGGTGTTCCCTCTTTGCCACTTTTCTATTCTATCTTGCCTTTGCTTTCCCATTGCTTCTGTTGTTTTATCTGTGTTTTTAGCTGTTTTTAAATTGGAAACCACCCTGAGTTCCTTTATGGAAAATGGAGCGGTATAGAAATGGACCAAATAAATAAATAATTAATAAACAGCATTTGCACAAAAATATATCTGAGTTGTTCAGAGGTCATGTTCCAAAGAGTCAGACCTGAACTACACGATTACATGTAAACACATTTTGACTAAACATTAGGAAGAATAATCTAGAAATTGGAGATGTTTAGTAGTGTAGTGGGCTATTTTTCTTTGGGGTTTTTAAAATTCAGATTAGGTGGCCATCTATCTGAGATGCCTGCTTAGATGCAGGA
This sequence comes from Phrynocephalus versicolor, assembly GCA_023846285.1. Lineage (NCBI taxonomy): Eukaryota > Metazoa > Chordata > Lepidosauria > Squamata > Agamidae > Phrynocephalus > Phrynocephalus versicolor. Next base: position 8,629 of record JAHTLZ010001362.1, on the reverse strand, counting down.
GATTGGATTCAATGATGCTTGGGGTCCCTTTCATCTCCAGTATTCTGTTATTCAAATGTCCTATTCTACTGTTTGTCTGAATGTGTTTAGGGCTCAAACACCAATGGACATACCTAGCATCTGGGTTGGATGACAAAGTATGCATACAACTCTGCTCAATATTCTTAGACAGGCTTTCAGGCTATATGTCTTGATTAGTTCAGGCTTTATTGTTCAGTGTTGTATAATCTCTATTACATGGGTGAAAATAAAACTATATGCTTAATGCGAATTGTGAAAATCAGGAGTGTGCCTTTTATTGATGGGAATGGTTTATTCAAAATAATGGAATTCTCCATTCTTGGACAATTATCTGCCAGACCAGTACCTACATGCCCCACCCACACCCAATTGTGCCCACCTAGAGAAAAACTGGACTGGAAGGCTTAATGGCTTAGGGTAGGCTAAGCTCTGGCCCAGTTTCCCTGTGAGATGAAGCCAACCTTGTCTTGCAGACCTGCCAAGAAGGTTGGTTTAAGATTGGCATGCCATGGTCCAGGGCATTCAGATGGGAGGATTCTCCCCTCTCTGGTTCAATGGAGGGTGAACGCTGGCCTTCACTGTCTACTGTAATAGCCACCATTCACTGCCAAGAGACAGCTTCATATGAATGGAGAAAAAGCCTTGGGGAGGGGGGAGCATTCTGGCAATACAAAGGCAAAGGCTGTCTTTAAAAGGGAAAAGGATATTATTTATTTATTTATTTATTTATTTATATATATTTATATACCACTCCTTCTTCCAGGACGGGAACTCAGGGCGGTTAACATAAATAATTAAAAGGATAAAAGGCGGGCAGAGAACAGGAGCAGTCACAGTAGCAGTCCAAGCATGCATAGGTAAGCCGGGGCAAAAAGAAACTAGTCGTTGTTAAAAGCGTCCCTGAAAAGCAGCGTCTTCAACCCTTTCTTAAATGACGCCAAGGAAGGGGCCTGCCGCAGGTCGCTCGGTAAGCTGTTCCAAGCGGACGGCCCCACCACCGAGAAGGCGCGCCCACACGTACTCGTCTTGCGGGCCTGCCCCGGGGGGACGGTCCGGAGCGAGAGGGCCAGAGATGAGCGGGTGGGTCGGGCCAGATCTAATTGTCGGGAGAGGCGCTCTGCCAGATAATCTTATTCGGGAGACAACGGGCAACCAGTGTAGGTGAGCCAGGATGGGGGTGATGCTGTCAAAATGGCACACACCAACCACCAACCTGGCCGCCGCATTCTGGACCCGCTGCAATCACTGAACAAGGTTCATGGGGAGCCCTATGTAGAGAGCGTTGCAATAATCCAGCCTCGACATGACCAGTGCCCTGTATCACAGTCCTCAGGGAGCTCTCGTCAAGGTACGGGCGAATCTGGGCGATAAGCCTTAGATAGTAAAAGGCCGACCTGGTCACGGCTGACACCTGGGACTCCAGGGACAGATCCGGATCCGGGATGACGCCCAGATTCCTCACTCTTTGCGCCAGCTGGAGGGCGGACCTGCCCAGACTGGGAAGAGGGCCACAGTACCCATCCGGGCCGCCCCCAAAGAACATAACCACGGTCTTTCCAGGGTTGAGCCTGAGTCTGTGAGTCCTGGTCAATCCAAAACCGCAGCCAGGCAGCGATCTAGGGTCTGGATGGCCTTCACTGCACAGGTGGAAAAGGAGAGATAGAGCTGCGTGTCATCAGCGTACTGATGACAGCAGACTCCATAACTCCGGATGATCTTGGCCAGCGGCTTCATATAGATGTTAAAGAGCATGGGGGAGAGGGACGACCCCTGAGGCACCCCACAAGAAAGTGTCCAGGGAGCTGACAACTCACCCCCCAAGCTCACCTGCTGGGTGCGGCCCTCAAGGAAGGAACGGAGCCAGCCAAAGGCCAGACCCCCAATCCCCACCTCCGAGAGCCGCTCCAGCAGGATACCGTGGTTGACGGTATCAAAAGCCGCTGACAGGTCGAGAAGGACCAGCAGGGTAGAGCAACCCCCGTCGGCCCTTCTCAACAGATCATCGTGCAGAGCGACCATTGCTGTCTCAGTCCCATGACGCGGCCTAAACCCAGATTGGAAAGGATCCAGGATATGGTTCTCCTCCAGGAACGACTGGAGACGCAGGGCGGTGACCCATTCGACCACCTTGCCCAAAAAGGGAACATTGGCCATGGGACGGTAGTTGGACATGTCGTCCACAGCCAAGCCAGATCTTTTGATAATGGGCTTCACCACCGTCTCCTGAAGGAGGCTGGGGCAATTAGGGAAGCCCATTTTGGCATACTCCCCCCTGCGATCTTAATCAGCCAGGACGGGCAAGGGTCAAATGGAGAAGCCGCAGGTCTGCATTGTCCCAGGGCCCTGGAGGCATCCCCAGGTGTAACAGACCCAAACTCAACAAACCGGGGCGACCGAGGTGGCCCAGTACCGGCCACAGCGGGGACTCGATCAGAGCAACCGGCGTCCAGCTCGGAACGGATGGCCTCTATCTTAGATTTAAAGTGGGCTGCAAAAGACTCACTAGTGAAATCACTAGGAGGAGGCCCAGGTGGACCGGGATTGGTGAGGTCTCGAACCACCCGGAACAATTCCGCCTGGCGATTCGAGGCCTCACCAATTCTCAGGACAGCAAAAGATCTCCTGGCTTCCCTTATCGCTCGAGAATAGCGACCGGTCAACACCTTAACCGCAGCCCAATTCGTAGCCGTTCGAGCATTCCGCCATCTGCTCTCTAGCCTTCTCCGCTCTTGCTTCATTGCCCTCAGCTCCTCGGTAAACCAAGGGGATGAGCGAGCTCGACACCGGATCAGGCGCTTGGGGGCAATCCGGTCAGCAGCCCCGGCCACCTCCTCATACCACCTTTTGACCAGGGAGTCTACCGGATCGTCATCCAGACTGTCTGGCACAGCCCCGAGGGTCTCCGAAAACTGCACAGGGTCCAGATGGAAGGGCCCTGCTCCCCGCGGGGTGGGGTGGCGATTGACAGGGAGAAGGTCAGCAGATAGTGATCTGACCATGACATGGGTCGGGTCAACAAACTCCCGACCCCCAGATCAAAACCCGCCGATGTGGAGGCAAAAACCAGGTCCAGGGTATGTCCACCCTTGTGAGTGGGACTGATGACAAATTGGGACAGGTTCATGGAGGCCATGGACTCCATGAACTCCAGAGCTACTCCCGACAGTCCAGCCTCGGTATGCATGTTGAAATCCCCCAACACCAAAAGGTGTGTGTGTGGGGGTCTCACGAGTGCCGCCGAGATTAACTCAGAGAGCACTGGAAGGGAGAGTACAGGGTCACGGGGAGCACGGTACACGAGCACTATTCCAAACCTGTCCCTCTGTCCCACTACAAGGTGTAGACATTCTAAACCTGGACTCACCAATATCGCAGATCTGCTGACATAAAAAGAGTCCCTATACACAATGGCCACCCCACCCCCGCCCCCTGCCTGCCCAGGTGCTGCACACAGTAGCCCTGGGGGTGAAGCAATGAGAGAGAGGCCCCAGGTCTCCGTGAGAAATGCCAGGTCAGCTTGCTCATCCACGATCAAGTCGTGAATGACAAGAATCTTGTTATGTACCAACCTGGCATTAATCAGCAAACAGGACAGATCGGGGGTACGGACTGAGTGGATCCCTGACATGTGGCAGTGAGCCAGCGGGTCAGAATGTCGGACAGGCCATAAATGCCTGTCCCGAGTTCTTCTTATCCGACCGACCCGCCGGCCCCAAGCGTACCTCCCACAGCCCGACACCACCCTGATATGGCACCCTGCAGGCTCCATGAGGTAGAAATAAAAACCACGAGGGGTGCAACTAGCCGGACTAATGGTAGATAAAACCACCACAAAGTAAATAAAAACTAAGCTAAGCAAATACAACAACAATACAAAGCAAATAAAATACAAAATAGCACAATTCAAAACAGTACAGTACAATACAGCCACCAATAAAAGGAAGGGAGGGAAAAGGGAGGGGGGGGAATTAATAAACAGACAGAAACACGGGCACTTAGCTAGCCGGCAAAGGGAAGACAAATGGAAAGGGGGAGATTCGCAAATGAGTAAGATGGAAATTCACACTCGTTGTGAGGCCCGACCTAACGGCCCTGCCATAGGGGTCCCCCAGATGGTTACAGCCCCTAAGCTGGTGAGGGCGGGGGAGGCAGGACCACACCGGCGGCCGACCTACTGCCCGAGACCACGGCGGGAACCCCCAGCTGGAAAAGCGAACCCCCCCCCAGCCAGAGCCGGGGGAGAGCAGGGGAGGGCGCCAGCGGCCGGCCTGCTGCCCGAGCCGGGCCAGTGGCTTCGGCATAAGAAACCCCCAGGTGGTAACCCCCCGGGCAAGCCAGGGGATGGGAGGGAGAATGCCAACGGCGACCTGCCGCCCGTGGCCGCAATGAAGTCCTCCCAGATGAAAAGAAGAGCCCGCGCAACCATAGTCGGGGGATGAAGGGGAGCACCGGCGGCCGCCCTGCTGCCCGGAAAGTGTGGAATCCCCCCCCAAAGACGGGGGGCGGGAAGAACACCGGTGGTCGACCTGCCGCCCGAAGCAAGCCAGCAGCCTCGGCACCAAGGTCCCCAGATGGTAACGCCCAGAATAAGTCGGGGGTGGGAAGAGCAGCGCCGGTGGCCGACCAGCTGCCCCAGCCCACGATGAACACCCAAGATGGAGAAACGACCCAGCCATGGTCGGGGGACGAGGGGGGAAACGCCGGCGGCCGCCCCGCCGCCCGAGTCACACCGGTAGCCTCAGCACGGGACTCTCCCTGATGACGACCCCTCCCAGCCAACCAGGAGGGGGGAAGAAGACGCCGACCAGCAACAAAGCAGACAGGGGGAGGGGTGGGATCACCCCCGATGAAATCCACAGTGGCGGTCACTGTGGATTTCATCTTCCAGACCGTCGGGGCCGGTCTGCCGCCCTGGTCAAATGGTGACTCCGTCGCCACTCCCGCCACCGAGTCCCAGCTTGCCGGCCAAGCCATACACCCAGAGCTGAGCCGCCGCCCAAACTGGTGACTCACCCCAAGAATGGGACGGCTTCATCGACCCGGCTCCGGCTCCGGCAGCGAAAAGGCAGCAAAAGACAGTGGCGGCCGGGGAACTCAGGGGGGGGGGGGGGAAACAGCGCTGTGAATGCTGTTAATACTCAACCCCCACAAATCCCGCAACTCCCAGCCGGCCAGCGTCAGCCCGAAACTAAAAAAACTAAAGGACCATAGCATCTAAAACTCGACCAGAACAACCACAACAACAACACAAACTGGCAAAAATAAAAATAAAATAAAACTGAGCATAGCAAATGCAGCATTACAAAACAAAACAAGAGCCCCGGCACAGACTCTGCAGCAGCTGCATCTGTCTTGCCGCCATCTTGCCGCCCTCCCTCAATGAAATGTTTAAAGAGAATTAATAGAATCCAGTCACGGGATTAAAATGTTTTCCTGTGTTAAAAAGGAGCATCTGAAGAATCAGAGGAATAGATTTTGATTTTTCCAACAATATAACTATAACAATAACGATAACTATATATTCAGATTAACCTCATTGGCTACGATACTGCCACTGCGCAAATCATTGGGTATTCTTATAGCAAATAAGAAGGTAAAGTATTTAGGGGTAATGATAATTAAAAATGTGAAGAAAATATTTGAACATAATTATAAAAAAATTTGGAGTAGTATTCAATCAAAGCTGAGAACATGGGAGAAAAGGAAGGACTCAATTAGCACAAGAATTGCTTTAGTTAAAATGTTTTTGCTACCCAGATTAATTTACCTTTTTTATGTGTTGCCTTGGCACATACCGGAACAGATTCTGAAGGGGTGGCAAAGGTCAATAGATAGATTTGTTTTTGCATCCAAGGACACCTGGTAGATATAGGTACCATAGGATTCAGGATGGAGGATGGGGGATTCCCAATTTGATTTTATATTATGAAGCTTATCAGCTGAGACATCTTATGATTTGGTTGGAGGGAGAACAGGGGGAAGATTTGGGATGTATAGAGCGGGAGAATTTGGAAGCAGTAGGAGGGAAAATAAGAATCTTCGAAAGGAGGATAAAGAAAAGAAAAGAAGAAAAATTATCAACATTTACGGGGCCTCTTTTGGTATGGGAGAAGTGGGGGGGGGAAGCTTTTCCCTGACCTCTCTCCACTTACCAAAATATGGTATTATGATAAATTTGCCCCATTAAGGAAGCTCATCCCAAAAGAGGTAGGGGATAAATTAAAAGAGATTTCAATCCAGAATATGGATAAAATCTGGGAAACAGAAAAATGATGGAACAGGAAAGTGGAATTTGGAATAAGATTAATTGGTTACAAAAAAAAACCAAATCTCCTCCTTGTTTAAAGAGAATGAAGTTAAACATTGTGGTAAAAGAAATATTACCCCCTTCAAGGAATTAGTGAAAGGATACAGGATAGATAGGACCAAAATAGTTTCAAAATTGTATAAGGTTTTATTAAATATGGGGGAATCACTAAAGGAAAGTTTAAAAGAATATTGGGAGCTAGATATCCAGGAACCAATCTTAGATGAAGATTGGGATAGAATTTTTCAACAACCGCCCTTTGTTACGACCTCTAGGATAATCCAGGAGCAGGGGTTGAAGCTGATACAAAAATGGTATTACACACCAGTAAGGATGTATCATATTACAACGTTAGGAAGTAAATTTGCTGGAGGAAGTGTGGAGTAATGGGAACCTACAGTCATATGCGGTGGGATTGTCCTCTAGTTAATAATTTTTGGAGACAGATTGGAAGAGAAATAACGAAAATTGTGGGAAGGAAAGTGGAAATATCTAAATTAATGGTTCTCATTAGCCTGGGTAGCACAGAGTTAAAAACAAAAGAGGAATGTAAATGGGTAAACCTGATGGTAATTGCAGCTAGACAGGTCATAGCGGGTAATTGGAAAAATGCAGAAGAGCTAGGGGTGAATCAATGGAGGAAGAAATTAAATAATATTATAATTTTAGAATACCTAACTATGAAGATATGCAGAATGAAAGGGTTTAAGGTCAATGAAAAAGAAGAGGAATGGTTTGAGAAGTTATTGAATTATATGAGTATGTTTGACCAATTTGGGGTAATTAAAACGTTAAAAGCTAAGTAAACTTTGCGGATTGTTAATTGTTAATAGATATAGAGATGTACATATGGTTAAATTGTTAATTTGAATTTGTTTTATTTTCAATGTATATCCAATGTATCAGATGCCTGGGGGTCACTGTTTTTGTCTGGGGTGTTGGTGATTTGTTTTATAATAAAATTAATATATTAAAAAAAAGATAACTATATATTCAGTTCTAGTGGCAAGCACAAGGAACACACTCATAAATAATTTCATAGAACAGGGCCATTGTTTAAATATTCAGAGAATTCTATATAGGAATCTGGGATTTGCAAGAGGTTTACTGCACTATAGTAAAAAAATTCTCAGATTAATATGTAAGGGTGTTGCCCAGAGGTGTAACTGCGGTTTGGAGCGCCCGGAGACAAATTCAGTTTTTGTGCCCTCTCCTGCCCCCCATGTCTCAGTCACCCAGCAAGGGGGGCAGATCCTGGGGGAACAGCGGGGGAGGGGAAGAAGGGTCTCTCCTTCTCATGCCATCTTTGGGGGGTCTCCCTTCCAGACAAGGCTCTCCTGTGCAAACTGCACCGTGCGCAGATAGCGAGGGCCAGGAACAAGTCCCACCTCAAGGAAGCCCTTAAAAGGGGGGGAAGGGAGTCGAGGATGGTTCTCTACCCATCATGTCACTGCACCATTGTTCAGCAATTTAGTAAAAGCTCCAAAGATGCTATGTGCCATCCAATAACTTCTGACATGTGGTAACTATAAGAGTTACTGACTTCCATAATTTCCTAGCATTAACAGATCTGCTGAGATCTTGCAAACCAGCAACACTTTGTGTCATATTTGCTCTTCCTACTGCCCTGCCTTCCTAGCAATACAGTACAGTGGACCCTTGTATAACAAATGGTTTGTATAACATAATATTTGTACAACATAAAAAATTCTGGAGATAGGGGAAATTTGCTTAACAGAATCGCCTATGGGGCAAGCTATACAACATAAAAATGGGATCACTCTGTTTTCAATGCATTCCTATGGGAAATTTGTATAAAGGAAAATTTGCTTAAAATAATTTCATTTGGAACAAATTAATTCCTTTATACAAGGTACCACTGTATTAGGTTTTTCAGAAAGAAGTTCTCAGTTTTTGCAAACTAGCAGCAGTGGTTTCTCTATTTAGTCAACCCATCTCATGTTCAGTCTTCCACTTTTCCTACTGTCCAACCCCACATCTCTAATATAATCTTTTCTGGTCACTGTTACATTTCCACTATATGTGCATGGTAGACTAGGCTCAGGTTACTCAATTTAACTCTAGTGGGAGTTCAGGCTTGACTGAGTACTCAGTTTTCTGCTTTTCTGGCTGTCTTTCTTACACATTTCAGTTGAGTTTACTTTTGTTCTTCTCTTTCTTCACTGTCTCTTTTTCACATAGCATGGATGATTTTGACTTGGCTTGAAGTGACACTCTTTGACCTCTCCTTTTATATTATTTCAAAAGGCAAAGGGGCATCTTTTGGAAAACATGCACACA
>JAHTLZ010001361.1:0-13748 GCA_023846285.1 Phrynocephalus versicolor | reverse complement strand
CCCTCGGATCTCCTCTGGGGCGGACGGTTGCAGTGTTGGCAGTGGCTCGGTAGGAGGCTGGGTGGGAAGAGAGATGGTCACCATTATGTCTGTCTGTCTGTCTGTCTGTCTGTCTGTATCCATCTATCTATCTATCTATCTATCTATCTATCTATCTATCTATCTATCTATCTATCTATCTATCTATCTATCTATCTATCTATCTATCTATCTATCTATCTATCTATTTCTATTCTAGAACATTCGAAGCTCACCTCCTTGGGCAGAGGGTGGCATTCTGCCGCCACCACCATCATTTGGTACGTCTCCTCTTCTTCCTCTTCTTCCTCATCTTCCTTCTCCTCTTCCTTCTCCTCTTCTTTCTCTTCCTCCTTCTCTTCCTTCTCGTCTTCTTTCTCCTCTTCCTTCTCTTCCTCCTTCTCTTCCTCCTTCTCTTCCTCCTCCTCTTCCTTCTCCTTTTCCTTCTCCTGTTCTTTCTCTTCCTCCTCCTTCTCTTCCTCCTTCTCTTCCTCCTCCTCTGATGTGAATGGCCTGTAAATAGGATATGGGGTTATCATGTATTTATCAACCCAGTTTCTGACTTTGGGGGTGGTGGTGGTTCATATTCATCACTGTATTTCTCCAGGCATTCTTTCCTAGTAGACCAAGGGAGAGGGGGCTGAATCGACAGGGGGATGGCCTTCAACCCCAAGGGAAAGGGGGCCACCCTCCTTGCTCAATTGCATGCAAAAGTTATCTTCTGGTTACATCACAATTGTTTCTGCTGTCTTTTCACATCTTTTATCAATGAAGCACAAGAATTCTAGGCACAGGGAAACCATTGGACAAGATCTTTCCTGTCGGGTTGTGTTTCCCAGAGCCTAGAACGTGGTGGCAAACCTTCCGATGTTTGACTTTTGACTCCAAGTCAAAGTGCTTATTTTGAGTGACATATAAAGCCCTAAATGGCTTAGGACCTAGATCCCTGAAGAACCGCCTCCTTTCATATGTGTTGCGTTTAAAATAAGGGTAAAATCCTATTTTCAGTCAGGCTAGTCCTGCTGAGTTCCGCTGGACCCCCAGTTGCCAATAAAAGTCCAGCGAGAGAGAGATCCTGTGGTAAATACTGTATTTATTAGGCCTAATAAAGAACAGCAGGTCAGCATCCATCCAGAGACAGAGCAAAGATGTCTGACCCCCCTGCACATGGAAAACCCCAACTTTATAGATTACTACCCCCTTTCTCCCTCCAGGCGGTACCAAGCTAGAGATTGGCTGAGGGAAGTTTGAATGTTCCAATCAGAAGGGGTTGGGGGTGGGTTGGGGGCAGTCCTGGGTGGTCCCTGGCAGCTGCCAGGGGCTTAGGCAAATGTTAATGGGTTTGGGCAAGGTGACACAATAGGCAGGGGAGTATGTTTTTGTTTCCCAGATGTCGGTAAACAGAAGAGATCAGTAAGTCAATAGTGGGTGAGAGGGAGCAATTATCAAAACCAGTGGGGGGCAGGAAGGGCTGATGGGATAAACACAATTATTTGAGTGCACAGAGATACAAGCCATTGTAGGGTTACATTGAAAGATACAAGGGGTGTAAAGGCACAAGGATGTAAACTCTTATTGAAATGCATATGGGTATTTTGGTGGTTACAGAAACTGTAAACATGAGCATACAAGTCCTTCCCAGGTGTAAATGAAACAATGGAGAGTGTCCTCAGGCTTTGATGACAATCTGGAGTGGTAGACAGAAATGTTGATTCTCTGGAGAGTAGTTGCCGGGTACGTGTGGAGGCCCTGATGAGGATGGAAGTTTCTGGACACCTCTTGCCAGCCTGTGAAGTTGCCATCTTCTTTATCCGTGCTCTGGTCTTCCTTGCCCCAGTTGTTAGAGTGTAGGAATTGTAGGATAGGATAGGCACATGCCATGAGCATATGCAGGGTAGAAGGATGAAGGTATGAACAAAGGAAGTAAAGGAAAGGAATTGGGGGGGGGGACAGAAAGGAAGAAAGCATCCTTCTTAGTTGGGAGCTTATGCCTGGCAAGGGCAGTGGGGCTGAGCCCCAGATGATATGGGTGCCCTCGGTCTAGGGGAATGATTGCTGCCAGTCCTTGATTTGAAATGGAGGTCACTCCCCAACATGGAGGCAGCGTGCACCCTTGTCCAGGCCTTGATATACGTGAAGGGGGAAGGAATTGGGGGAATGGAGGGGTAAACCTTTATTTGGGGAATTGAGAGAGAGAGAGAGAGAAGAAGAAGAAGAAGAAGAAAGGAAGGGAGGGAAGGAGGAAAAACTTCTTGGTGCCTTTTTGGCTGTTTAGGGAACGATGCAGTGATGAGAGGGGGTTAATATGAGATGATCCCCCACCCCCACCCCCACTGTGCCAGGGTCTGGTCTACTGGGGAGTAGGGGGTTGCCCCATTCCCTCTACTTTCCTGAGGCTCGGGGGGGGGGACATGTCCAAGGGAAACAAAGTATTGAATCCACTGTCAATCACCCCCATCTTTTGTTACCAAGCCCCTTAGCTTGTAGGGAAAGAAACTGGGGCTTCTCAGCCATTTCTTTTGCCCGATATGGACCAGGTTTGTTTGCATTGTGCTTGTGATGATGTCAAGGATTGCAGCCGGATGTGGGGGTTTAATTTTGTCTTTGCCTAATTGACGTGTGCTCGTAGGAGCGGGTGCGGGCCTGCCTCCGCAGACACGTGTCTGCTCCCAATTCACACACACACACACACACACACACACACACACACACACATGTTTTTTTTCTTTTTTCTGTGTCCTCTACATTTCCCCCCTTTTTCACATGAGGGGTGCCTGGCATGCTGCCAGGCATCCCCTACTTGGGTGCTGCGCCTGCCTTGCCTTTCCGGTTGGACTGGCCGCCTCACTTAATGAGGGAATAACGAGAGGTCACAAACATTACCGCACAACGGATTAGGCCACGAGTCACCACCAAAAGCACAAGAAAGCCAATTATTATTAGGAAAAGCTCCAGACTTGGTGTGCGCATGCCCTGAGAAGCAGACGCCGTTGCTCCCCCGCTCCGTATAAACGAAAGATTTATGACCTAAAAGAAAGCAATTAGCTTGCTAAAAGTGTCTGAAAATAGCTGGAACTGTGCCTAAAGCTACGAAGAACAAGGAGCTTTGGAAAAACAGCAGCTATTCGGGTAAGGAGAAGCTATCAGAACTCTTTAGATAAGAAAGCCTAACTGTCGAATGGCGACTACAATTAAGGCTTTGTCAGAGCAAATGGCTCAATTTCAAGCTCTGATGTTAGCGTCACAGGAGAAAATAACTAAAGACATTGCTGAGATAAAACAAGAGATCCAACAGATTAATACAGAAATGAAAGGAATCCGGGATGAAGCAATGCAAGCAAAGCAAATGGCCTTAAAGAATACAGAGCAAATAACACAATTAAAGAAATTAACTGCAGAACTCTCAGATAGAATGAGAAGAGCGAACCTAATAATTTATGGGATTTCAGAAGATATAGACCAAAGGAATTTGGAACAATGTATTGTGAACTGGCTCTCTGAACAAGGTATAGAGCTGGAAGGAGAACTGGAGAGAGCACACAGGCTGCAGAGAAAAAGAACAGGGGGTGAACCACGCCCAGTGATAGTAAAGTTTGCAAGAGAGAAAACTCAACAGCAGGTATTCCTGGCCTTAAAGAAAATGAAAGGACTCAATTTCAAGGGGAAGAAAATCTTTGTTAGAAGAGACTTTTGCCCGGAGACACTGAAACAAAAAAGTCTCATGAAACCATATGCCCAGAAGCTACATCAAAACAATATAAAATTCAGCTGGATATACCCAACTTCCATAGTCATTTTCCAAGAGGGAAAGAGATTACTCGCGAGGAATCCACAAGAAGCAGCAAAGCTACTGGAGAAACTGAAGCTTGATATCAGAGACCTGGAAGACCAGACATTAATGGACGAAGGAGAAGGAGAAGAAGGACCCTCTACGCGCAAGGAAAAGAGACAAAGGATGCATTCAGATGAAGGACTTTAACGGAAGTGAAAGGTCATAAATAAATATGGGACTAATAATGGATTTAAAAGACTGAGGGGGGAGGTGGGCACACCTGGAGGTGTAGAGAGAGGATGAATTTTTTTTCCTCAAACAGAAGCTCTACATCTAGGGGAGGGAAGGGAGGGAAAGAGGGGAGAGGGGGAAGGAGGGGGAGAATGGTTAAAAGAATAAAAACAAACTCTCAGCGTGTGGGGGGAGGGAAGCCTAGAATAACAGAATATGGGTAGAAGTCTGAAGGTGCTGACACTGAACGTTAATGGGTTAAGCTCGGATTTAAAAAGATATAGACTTTCCAGCTTTACAAAACAGCACAATATAGATATCTTGTTCCTGCAGGAAACACACAAAGCAAAGAGAGACAAGAAACCATTGTTAAAAGATCCAAGGTGGAAAGTAATAGCAGAGGCAAGAAGCAATTCTAAGGCAAGGGGAGTAGCTATTTTGGTACACAGGAAATATGATATTAAGTTAAAAGAAGTAATTCCAAATGGGGAGGGTAGATACCTCTTAGTTAAATGTTTATTTGAAGGCCAAGTAATAACATTAGTAAATATATATGCCCCGAATAAAGGGCAAAAACGATTTCTGATAAAAATCCTTAAAAAGATACAGAAATTTGCAGAAGGAGAAGTAATAATAACAGGAGACTTTAATATAGACTTTACGAAAAGTAATATAATTAAGTGGAAACAATGGGCTTTAAAAGAAGCACACGAAATACTAGGCTTAACTCCACAACCAACATATTTTTCCAGCAGACATAAAACAGCCTCATGCTTGGATTACATAATTCTTAATGAATCTAGCAGATGGGAACTAAAAGGAATAACCACACATCCAATATGGATATCAGACCATGCACCCATTAGTGTAGAAATAGAAGTAAATGGAGATCAACCCAAAAGATGGTGGAGATACAATAATATGATGATGTCTAAAGAAAAGGATAAAAAATATATGGAAGACCAAATAAAATTTTATTTTCAGGAAAATAGAGGAACAGTCACCACAGACATATTATGGGATGCTGCAAAATCTGTCATTAGAGGGTATTGCATAATGAAAGAGAAGGAAATAAAAAAAGGATGGTACATGGCTAAAAAAGAGAAGATACAAGAATTGGAGGAACTGCAAGCACAACAATTGCAGACATTCTGTCAGGCTAGAAGTAGGAAAATTACAGAATTGAAAAAGCAATTAGACTCCCTTGATTTAAAATCACTTTGGAAAAAACAAGTCATGGTAAAGGATGAATTTCAGAGAAATACAATAAGATCAGTTAAAAGATTATCAAAATATTTAAAAATTAAGAGGGAAAAGCAAAAAGTGAAAGCTATTAGAATAAACAGGAATATAACACACAACCCGAAAGAGATTAAAGAAGCCTTTATGAATTTTTATAAGACTTTATATAAGAAAAAAGATACTGGAGAGTATGAAGAATTAATAGAAATTAAACTCAAAGAGAAAGAGAAAGAGGGCCTTGAGGCAGAAATAACATTGCAAGAAATAGAACAGGTAATAAAGGGATTAAGAGTAGGTAAGTCACCTGGTACAGATGGGTTTACACCAGAGTTTTATAAGGAAATGAAGGGAATCTTGATACCAGAACTGCAAGAAGTTTTTAATAATATAATAAAAGGAGGGAAGGCACCTAACACGTGGAGGAAGGCAGAAATAACAATATTATTAAAACCACAGAGGGACCCAAAGGAACTGGGTTCTTACAGACCAATAAGTCTACTAAATCAAGATTATAAGATTTTTGCCAAAATAATGGCAAATAGGCTTAAAAACATTATCCCACAATTAATAAAGGAAGATCAGTATGGGTTTGTGAAAAATAGAAGTATAGCCCACCCAATTAGGAATATACTAAATGTATTAAGCCATGGTCAAGGTAAGAAATTAGGACTACTTAAATTAGATGTATATAAAGCCTTTGACACTCTGTCTCACGAATTTTTATGGTGTATAATGACGAAATATGGTATGGGCCAAAGGTTTATAAAAATAATACAAGAAATCTATAAAGACAGTTCAGCCGTAGTCCGAATAAATAGTGAGCACACTGAACAATTCCCTATTACAAGGGGAGTAAGACAAGGCTGTCCACTCTCACCCTTTCTATTTATAATGGCAATAGAACAATTAGCCGAAAGAATTAGAAATTCAGGAAGGATAGAAGGTTGTAAAATAGGGAAAGAAGAGATGAAGATCAATCTGTTTGCGGACGACATAATTATAATAATGTGCAACCCAAAGGAAGGAATTAAGGAAATTAAGGTGATATTAGAAGATTTTGAAATAACTTCAGGTTTAAAAATTAATATGACAAAATCAGAAGTAATGTATCATAATGTGAGTTTAGATGAAAAAAAAGAAATTAATAGACTAATTAAAATAGGATTGGGAGTGAAGAGATTTAGATATCTAGGTATAGAAATATTTCAGAATATTAATAAAATAGTGGAAGTAAATTACAATAAAGTTTGGAAGAAAATAATAAGAGATAAGAAAAGATGGAAAAGAGACCCTTTAAATGTAACATCTAGAATTAGAAGTGTACAAATATTTTGGTTACCAAAATTAATATACCTATTCCAAGTCCTACCATTAGAAATCACCAAACAAAGAATAGAAAAATGGAATGTAAAAATAAGGAAATGGATTTTTGGCAGTTCAAATACTAGAATCTCTAAAAGAACAATCCACAGACATAACTCAGAATTAGGGTGGGGCGTACCAGATATAGCAAGCTACTATGAAGCCTTTCAGTTGAAAACATTCTTAGAAATAGAAGGCGAGAACTCTAAATGGGTCAGATTTGAAAATGAGGCAAACAAAGGGGTAGGAAAATTTGGTATATTTACAAATAAGGCAACTAGAGAAGATGAATTAGAAAAGGGACCTAGGAGAAACACTTTGAAAATTTGGAAGAAGTGGCAACCAAAATGGCTAAAAGGTATATCCAGATGGGCACCAATAGAAACATTAGAAAAAGACAATACAGATTCTGGATGGTGGGATTTACTCAGGCAAAAAGGATTTAGCAGAATAAAAGATTTGTACAATGGAGAAGTGATGAAAACAATTTCAGAGTTAGAGAGGGAAATAGGCCCACAATATTGGCTAAAAATAGCTGGCCTATATAAGAAGGCTTATAAATTAATTGAAGAAAGGGACATAGGTACAGAAGAACCAATAGAAGAAATATACAGAATAATGAATCAAAATAAAAGAGGACTAGCAGGTCTCATATATAAGAAAATGACTACGGACAAGGATCATGCAATTATGCAATTACAAAAAAAATGGGAGATAGAAATGCAAATATCAGAACAAAAAGCTATAAGATTAATGAATGGAATTACTAAAATAAAACTATTCAAATTTAAGGAACTAGAACTGAAATTTTTTACTAAATGGTACAGAACCCCAGCCATGCTAGCAAATATGTTCTCAGGACTAAATCCCAATTGTTGGCACTGCAAAGAAACAAAAGGATGGTATTCTCACATGTGGTGGGAGTGTTCGGAAGTTAAAAATTTTTGGGAAATGATTGTTAATAAAATAAATAAGTTACTCCCAGTAAATATAAAAATAGATGCCGAACTAATGTGCTTAAGTTCAATTGGAATAGATATAGTAGAAAAGAAGCAGACAGAACTACTAAAAGCAATGGTATTAGCAGGCAAAGCAGTCATAGCGGCAGGATGGAAAGACAAGAGAAAATGGACTGAAAAGAAATGGCATAGCTATTTGTTTGATATTATTCAATCTGATGTAATTTTTATTATCGACCAAGACAAGCCGTGGAAAGACAAAATAGAGAAAATCAAGGAGAAATGGACTGTGTACCAGAGATGGATAGAGGAAGAAGAGAACGAAGACGTTCGGTGGAAGCTCCAGACCTTGTGCCCCTGGCTGAGAGAAAAAGACTGAAAATAATGAAATAGGGGGAGGGGGATGATAAGTGGGGAAAAATGTAAACCTTAAAGAGGATAAAAAATGTATAATTGAAGAATGTTATTAATAAAAAGACATTAAAAAAAAAAAAAAAAGGAAAAGCTCCAGTATCCAATTGATATTAAGGAAGCCACCCGGATAACATTCCCCACAAGAAGGGCCAGCATTGGGGTAAGATTTCTGTATGTCATAGGCGACTTGGTGAATTTTTATCGGTCTATATTGGTTTACTCATATTTACACAAAACAGAAGCAACTCAAATTCAGAAAAATGCAAAGACTGCCTAGGGTGCTGAGCAAAAAGTCGAAGGTGATTTTATGCTGAACCAAAGTGACTGCATGGATTCCACCTCCACTTGTAGAACAGATGCCGTGTCTGCTGTGACATGAGTGAGGGCTTCAAGTTGGCAAGAGAGTCACCTGATTTGTCTTACATTCAAGCGACACCCCAAGCAGGAAACATGATAGCCCCAAATCTCTGAGCCTCAGAAAGGCAGGTGTGTTCTGGGTCAAAGCCGTGGCCCTCATTAAAGGCTTGCCTGGCTCGTCCCTGGTGAAGGGGGCCTGGCCAGGCAGAAGCTGGCTGGTTCTTAGGGTAAAACTGAATGCCAGCCGGGATCTCCCCAGTTGACAGAAGGGGACCTATACCAAGGGAGAGGCATAGGTCAGGGTCCTGTGTGTTGTCTGATTATGCCAGAGCACACAAACAGGAGCCAGCGGCCAGTGCTGGTGGTAACCAAGGGAGAATTGGTCCGGATCCAAGACTCCCCCCTTTTTCTGTTCCCCAAGGGCCATGGAGTACAAGTGTGTAGTATTCCACTTCTTAGGGTCCAAACAGGCAGCTGGCACAACTGGCCACCCTTGTCTATGGTGGGTGGGGCCTTTTGTATAAATCCAACAGTCAGTTACATTGAACATTTATGTAGTGTTGTGTACCAGCATGCAGAGTGCATTTCTCCCTCATTCTGCAGATATAGGATGGAGGAAATGTAGGAGGCTCCCTAGGAGGCATAGGGGAAAAACATGTAGGAAGATGATAGGTCGGGGAAAGAGATTAAAAACAGAGGGTGAAGGGACAGACAGAGATGGCCTGGAGGGGTACACTTGCCATTTGCAGAGGCTTTCTTGGGCAGGCGCAGGTTCCGTCTCAGGTTCAGTACACAAGAGTCAGCTCCTCGTCTCCCAGGGAAGAGAGCAGTGGTGGTGCAATGATGTGGGTTCTGATCCAGGCGGCCGCTGGTCCCTCCGTCGCTGGATTCTCAAGCGCAGGGGTCTCAACTGCTCACAAGCCCAGTCCTCTGTTGGTGGTTTCACGGCTTTAACCTTGGAAGGTGAACCCAGGATTTGAGTCCCTCGACTTTCACCATGGTGAGGGTGCTGAGGAGGACTTTGGAGTGGAGGCGACCATTTGGCTTCCAGGCGTCTGGGGTGCAGTTCTTCCAACAGGACCCAATCCCCTGGGTGGATTTCTGTGGGGAGATCCCTCCGGGGTGGGATGGCTTCAGCAACCTGCTTAGAGAGGGAAGAGAAGACCCCCTCCCGACTCCCTGGGGTAGGGCGGCAGGGGCTGATTCCCTGGGTCAGGCTTTCAGGCTAGGACAGCAAAAGGGGGCGATCATGCGGGGGTCTGAGTGGGAATAGTTCTAGGCAGGCGGTGGGGGTGGCTCAGATGAACAGCAATGAGCAGGGCTTTTGGCCGCTCGGGTCCCGTTTCTTGGCAGATTTGGGCCAGTTGCCGTTTAAAGTTCGAGCCTCTCAACTTTTCGGAGGCTGGTGGCCAATAAGTCGAATGTAGGGACCTTTTAATTTGGAAATAAGTGGCCATCATTGAATAAATTCACAAGGAAACCCCAAAAGATTCCACTTAGTCCCAGCCCTGGGCATTTCTGTGAATTCAGCCTGCCATGCCTCCTCTGGACAACAGGCCTGCCCAAGAAACCCCTGGGGTCTAAGTTTAATTCCCCATGGGTTATTCTGTAGGTAGATGAGGCAGGAAGCAGCTATGCCTTTGTAAACCAATTGCAGCTCAGGGTGGAAGTATCAATGTCTTAGCCAATTGTACAAAGTTTTCCCTGAGGAATACGAGCCCCCATGGAACCATTTAGCTAAATGGGGGCAGTATTGCTGAGGATAATTGCCCAAACCCAGTGATCACCCACCAGCCATTCTCCCACTGCCCGCCAGACTGTAGGAAATTCAGAGAGGAGTACAGAGGAGCAGTTCTTTGTTCAGGAGGCGGGGTGGGTGGGTAAGAGGGTTCCGGTTGCCCTGAGAGATAGGTGAAGGGATAGGTTCTGCCAGGCACATTCCAGGCTCCCCCCTTTTCAGGTATGATAGTGTGCTTGGCACATGCGTTGGTGGAAGGGGTCACATGATGAAGGGGCTATGAGTACAAGAGGGTTAAGGAGGAGGGGGTTAAAAAGGAGGGGAGAGCACACTGGGTGCCCCACCACATGGCAAGGACATTGATATTGGGGGGGGCGCAGAAAAATTGGAAAAAGGAGCACGTGGGCATCTGGAAAGGGGGACCCACAATACCATTCATCCCAGCAGTGGTCACAAAAGGGAAACAAAGAAAACAAAGCCAGGGTCTGAAAAGGGGGAAGTAACCCTCCCCCCTTTTTCATTTGAGGAAAGAATGTCCCCATTCCTGTGAGGAACTCTTAACCAGCGAAAAAAGAGGGAGGGGTAGGCGGGGAAAAAACACATGCCTTCTCTTCTTAGAATGAAGAGGGCAAAGAAACATTAGAGCCACTTCTTCAGGGCCATGCCAGGCTAGGATTAATCTAGCCATCTTTTAAAATTGAGGGAGCTAAAGGGTGGTCTTCCCCAGAGCCAGCCCACCCATTTAGGAGGGGGGGGACTTGCCTCTTTGTGCAATAGGCTTTTTCCCTCAGGGTGGTGGTGGGAAGAAAAACATTAAGACACTAAACACTAAATACACACATCTAGCAACCAAAACACAACAAGGGAAAATGCTTAGGATTCCAGCCTGGAATTACTGCAGGCTGGAAAAAGGGGGGGGCACCCCTACCACCCATGTGCAGCTTAAGACCATCCAGCACATGGAGGGAGTGAAGGGGCATCTTGCATGGGCACATATACACACATATACACACACCATTCCTGCTGCTCAGAGAGAGAGCGCACTCTGCAGAAGCTCAGAGGCACCATCACTCTCTGACCCCGAGGAGGAAAACAAGGAGGGAAGAGAGGGAAGAGGAGGAGGGCGCATCCACATGGCCCTGCATGCTCCCATGCGCTCTCCACACATACACACACAACAAAACAAGGGAGTATAACAGCCAAAGTAAGGGAGAGAGCAGAAATCACAGGCATACATTAGCACATGCAATAATTGCAAGACCATGTGACCCAGATTCGAAAGACATTCATGCAACGCCCCCCTCAAAGGGGAGGCAGGCAACGTGCCCCCCCTCCCTTTTTTCTTCTTCAAAAAGACAAAAACAGTAAAGGCAGCTCCTGAGCCTCTCAACAAGCTACCCTAGGAAAAATTCAGCTAGGCAGGCATTGTGCCTCCCTTACTTTCATCGAATATAGGCAGACAGATAGATATATAGATATATAGATATATAGATAAGATAGATAGATAGATAGAATGGTACCTTGCACAAAGGAACCAATTTGCCCCAAATGAAACTATGTTAAGCAAATTCTCCTCTACACAAATTTCCATAGGAGTGCATCGAAAACAGAGCAATCCTATTTCTGTGTTGCACGGATGTTCTCATAGGCTACCACGTTGAGCCAATTTCCCCTATCACCAGAACCTTTATGTTGTACAAATCTTCATGCTACATTAGCTGTTTGTCACACAAGGGTCCACTATAGATAGATAGATAGGTAGGCAGAGAGCAAGGGAGGGAGGGAGAGAGGGAGAGAAAGAGAGAGAGAGAGAGAGAGAAAGGTGAAGAAAGCTCACCTTCCCTTTTTGGATTGGAGCTGAATGATTTTTCCTCTGTAGGAGAGGAAAATCAGTCGAGCTCCACATGTGCTTGGGCAGGGGGGTTTGGATATTTTCAGAATAACCAGGTCCACATACTTTTGCTAGAGCCTCCTTGTAAGGAGGCCTCCCCTGGATTCAGTAATATGGACCCAAGGGGCAAGGAGGTTAGTTTATGTACATAAGTAGCCCCAGGGACCTGGCAGAGGAATATTGTCTTGTGTGGGGGGGGGGGGGAGTCCACACATGAAAGTGCCGGGGTTTCCTGAAGAGAGGGGCTTTTTGGCATTCCAGCCGTCTGGTCAGCTCTAAAGACAGAGGTGAGTCTCCCCAAGGGGGCTAGCACTTGAATTCCCTTGGGGCTGAGATAGGAGGATAGAGAAGGCTGGTGCTCTACTAGCACCCCCTTCTAGAGATGATGGGGATGGGATCGGCTGGTGATGGGCCAGCCATGTGGCTGGCACAGGAGAGGGTCAGATGGAGAAAGCCTTCCCCCCTCCAAACAGGATCTGTTAGGTGGTTGGGCTTGCATTTGGTGGTGCTAAGGATGCAAGTTTTCCCAACCCTTGACAAACTGGGGTTTTGAGGCCACCTTGCCGGCAATGCCTGCCTCTCTGCCCAGACTGTAAAAAAAAAAAATAATCCCCTCCCGTGGCCATCGGGAAAGGTCCTGGCCAAGGTGGTATAAAGGCCAGTGTTTCTCTGCAGAGTTTTGCTAGCTTAGTCCTTTTTGCCTTTTTTCCTTATTTTTTTCTCTTATTTTCTTTTTACATTTCAGTCTCTGGATCCACCACAGCAGAAAGGTGGTCCAGGGCGCTCTTAGGGGAGTCTTAGCACTCCCAGCAGCAGAAAGTTCATTCCCCATTCTCGCAGCTAAACAGGGACCAAACTGTTTACCTCAAAAAAACACAAAAAGGGGAGTCTTAGCACTCCCAACAGCAGTACCCATCCTCGCAGCTAACTTAAAAAAACTCACAACAAGACTTCAAAAAACTCACAACAAGCCAATTCACTACAAGCTTTTGGAAAAAGCCAATTCACGGGTTACGCTGGTCTTGCCTTCTTGACCAGTTAACCCAATCGATCCGGGAGAAGTTGCTCGGCAGCGTCTGGACGCTTTTTGGGTCCAGCTCGCCTGTCGGGGGTTCGTCAACCCCCTTCTCTCTCGAGATCGTGCCCCCCCTTTCGTTCGTGACGAGCCTGCCCAGCAGAGCTCCCCCCAAGCAAGTCTAAGTCCAACCCAGCTCCTGCTTGTGGCACGAACGAAAGCCTTATCAGTGTGATAGTCCTGCTCCTACAGCAACCTCTACCCCCCAATCTGAGTCCAACCCAGCTCTTGGGGACACACCTAAAGGGGGTCAGGGGCGTCCCACACTCTTACCAGTCTTCTGTTTCCAGTCCAGGCTCCAAGCCTCGACCTTCTCGATGCTGCGATGTGTGTTCCGCTGAAAAGGAAAAACCCTAACAAAGGATGTCTCTCACCCCTCGTTCGGAGCTGGAAAAGGGTCTGCCAGGTGAAGCTCAACTGCCCTCTCTCCAGCAAATGGCTGGTGGCGCCAAGAGAAGGTGGCTGAACAACTCCCGGTTTTGCCTTTCAGCTGCTAGGAAGGGCAGCTCCCAAAAACGGGGCTAAAATAATTTGATGCAGCCCCTGGAGAGTTCAGGGAGATAAGCTCCTTCCTTGCCCACCCAGGGACGCCAAAATGTTGCGTTTAAAATAAGGGTAAAATCCTATTTTCAGTCAGGCTAGTCCTGCTGAGTTCCGCTGGACCCCCAGTTGCCAATAAAAGTCCAGCG
>JAHTLZ010001359.1:0-11966 GCA_023846285.1 Phrynocephalus versicolor | reverse complement strand
ATGATGATGATGATGATGATGATGATGATGATGATGATGATGATGATGATAATAATAATAATAATAATAATAATGGTGGTGGTGGTAGCATGGTAAAAAAGGCAAAGATGGAATTGTACACTCCATTTTTCAAATGATTTACCAGGATCTGGAAGTTGAGTCATGACAACTGGAATTCTTGAGAGACTGAAACGTTTCGCTGCTCATCCAAACAGCTTCGTCAGTCTGAGGAAAGCTAGTTGCAAGCCCTCCATTTTATAGTTCACTTTGTCTTCATGTCACCCTGGTCTGAAATAGGCTCATAAGATTAACAATGGCCTGAATAGGCTCGTTAGGTAGACAATAGTCTCAATGGGCATTCTCAAGGGCTTTCACAGCCAGGATCTGATAGCTGTTGTTGAGGGTTTTTTTGGCTGTTTGGCCGTGTTCTGGAAGTTTATCTTCCTGACATTTCACCAGACTCTGTGGCCGGCATCTTCAGAGGGCAAGGAGCTCAGGGAACTAGAAGTACCCTAGAGCACAGAGAGAACTCCTAGTTCTCCTAGAGTACTCCTAACTTAGGATATTTACTCTTAGGACTATTTAGTTCTCCTAAATACTCCTAGCACATTTTGTCATAGGTGTGCAGATGTGGAGATACAACAGTCTTGAAGGGAAGCAGGGCTAACGACCTCTGTGCATGCGCTGGCCTATCAGCTGATAGGTAGGCACATGCACATAGAGAGCAGACCCTGTTTGCATTTATTCCCTGAGGAGGAGGTGGCAGGACCGGGTAGAGGGGCAGTGGGAAAGGGGTTGACAGGCATCAGAGGGAGTCGGCATTAGATTCCCTTCCCCTCATGCATGGTTAAAAAACCTAACAAAAAACAAGCCCCCACCAACAAACCATGAACTGGCTGGTTTTCCAGGGTAGCCACAATCCACGAATCACAAACCACCCTGATTATCATTTTCCAGTTTGTGTCTATCTCTAGATTTAGTCCAAGCACTACCTTGTTTTGAGCCTCCTCCTGCTGCTATGTTCTGAGAGCTGAAATGGCAGCAAGCTGGTTGGGAGGAGACTGTATTTCCTACCACAGGCCAGTCGTTTGTAGCACTGAGGGATTTTGAGAGTAATTGAATAAACACTGTATTTTAATTATTTTAGAGAAACGGGGAAAATTCAGTTACTAACACTGTGACTACTGTGGCTAACATTGACTTTGGGGAGATATCGGAACCATAATTGAATGCATCTTAAGACATTTCGGTTCACAACAATAGTGTACGAATATCTACTGAGGCTATGCTCCATGCATGCAAAGTAGAGAGCTGCAGTTCACAAGATTTTTTTGGAGGCACTAGATTGGGATTTGACTCGCTATTTGATCCTGTTCTGTTGGAAAGGTCATTTTTTATTCTTTTCCCTAGCAAACAGACAACATATGGGTCATTGGGAACCTGCCACCCCCTGATGCATACCTATTTTCTCCAGGTCCTGTGAGGGGCTACCAGTTTGTTGGCGTGAGTTGGATCATTCCAAAGTGGGTGGTTTAAACTGTCTGCTCAAACTGTTCAAACATACTGGAACATTGAAAATTCCTCCTGCTCCTCCCAGGAAGTGGGGAGAGGGATAGGCGTACACATATGGAGAAAAGCATTATAAAGCAGTGCGGATGTATGATGTCTTTTAGAAAGCCATCCAGAGTGGCCTTGCAGCCAGTGGGTCAGGATAAAAATATAATAAATACATTTTAGGGGAAAAAATCAAAAATTGAAAGCTTCCTCCCAGAAGAAGGAGGAGGAGGAGGAGACAAGAGGGGACAAGGAAGAAGGATTTTTGCTATTGTTTTGTTCTTTGTACTTTTTTCTCTTTCCTTTCACAGGAAAGATGTATTAAATCTTGTGGTTGGATTTCCTGATCCAAACCCACCCAACAGAGGAATTGTATCAAAGGGCACCAAATGAAGGATCTCTTTGGACTCATACCTCCCTTTGTGATCTTGACTGGCCCTATTTAGCCTGATCCATCTCACTTCATTGAGTCGCACCTTTTATATCAAATATAAGATGCCAATCTTCAAAATGTGACAAGACTCTCTGACGGATTTGTTCCACCAGACTGGCACAGCTACTCCTAGAAATGTCAAGATTTTAAATATAGCGTTCTAAGCTATTTTTTAATGGCTCAACAGTGGAGTGGATTATTGTGTGAGGCTGTGGATTCTCCTTTATGGAAAGTTTTCAAACAGAAGGTGGATGGTCATCTGTTAAGGATGCTTTAGTAGTTGAAGATTTCCTATATGGGGTTAGACGTCATGACCCTTTGGGCCTTTTGGAATGTTTCTTGCCTTGTCATTCTATGATTCTTCTGAACAGTTTCTCCTTTAATACCTTGCCCCTTCCTCCTTCTCTGCTGCAATACCTATTTAGCTTTTATCCATGTGCTGACCTCGGCTGTTAATGCTGCTTGGTCAGTGCTGGCTTCATGCAGAGAGTCCAGTTACTCTCCTTCTCTTCATTTACCAGGGAGCTGCTCTTCCAAAGAACGGGAAAAGTGCACCGTGAGCCCCATTAACTGCGTGAACTCTTTTGTAATTACTTAGGCTTGGTTGGCAGTCTGTGTGAGGAAATCGGAATTAGAGAAGAATATGCAACCACTGCAGATGCATGCTTGAGAGTGAAACACATCCTGGAGAGAGAGAGAGGCCATTACTTCACGTCCCTCTCATTGCTGTTTGCTGTCCCACTTGGGACCGGTACAAAAAAAAGGTTCCTTTACGCACATAGCGTGACAGCAGAAACTCGTCCCGACTGAATCGGGAACAGAGCGTGACGAGCCGTACCTGCCCCTGGGCTGGGGAATTCTGTTGTCACGCTTTATTCCTGCTTCCTGTTCCGAGACAAGGGACGGGAAGTAACAGCAATGGCTGTTTCCCCCTTTTGCTCTAGGAATACTCTGACATCCGAGAAAGCCAACTGGAACTCCTGCGCCAGGCCAGGCTCAGCTGCCCGCCTGTCCCTGCCAGAGAAGGTGGCTCTTGAAGGGACAGTCGGAGAGCCACTGTCAGGCGTAGGTCCTTCCTCCTCGGGTCCTGGAGGTGGGGCTGACCTTTCCTTGGCTGTTCGCCTGCCAGCCCACAGACTACTGAGTTCAGGGCGAGGGTGTCTCGCACACTACTCCCACACGGCAGGGATTCTAAATATTGAAAAATGGAAGCCTGACAATTAAAAAAGGCTAAACGAAGCCAGGGAAATCCATTAGTTGTCACGAAACAAGGACATCAAGTAACAGTTGTCATGAAACAAGTAATCACACCCACGGGTAAACGAAAACAGGGACTGAACAGGGACAAAACCACGTGACCGCGAACAACGCTGTCACGGAACGAACATAATCATGGAACGAAGTAGGACGTGAAGTAACCGCCAGAGAGAGAGAGAGAGAGAGAGAGAGAGAGAGAGAGAGAGAGAGACAGAGACAGAGACAGAGACAGAGAGAAATAAAGTCAGCTTTATTTGGAGAAGGATACCTTTTGATGCCTAAATCAAGAAGTAAGCAGGTCTGCAGGAAGTAATGGCATCAAAGGTACCCCAAGAAGTCCTGTTGTCAATGCTTGCAGCCAACAGAGTTGGGGATTTTTTTTTCTGGCTGGCCTTCCTCACTCCCTCTGTTGAAACACCTTGAAGTGCACATTGCAGAACTGAGCTTGGCTGAACCCCAGGTATATATATATATATATATATATTTATTTATTTATACAACTTATATGCCGCCCACTACCCAAAGGTCTCTGGGCGGCTTACAATTAAGATGAACAGTTAAAACAGTTAAAACATTAAAAGGGCAATGGACAATTAAAACAATAAAAACATTTAAACACAAAACACTAAAATTGTCACCAGGACCCACAATCTATGTTAGTTAAAAAAAACTTCAGAAACAGGAAGGCGCCAAAATGTCATCAACGTTGGCGCCAGGCAGGTCTCACTTGGGAGGGCATGCCATAAGTCTGGGGGCACCTGCCAAAAAGGCCCTAGACCTACAAGCCATCCCCTTCACCTCCTTGAGAGATGGCTCTTTCAATCGCTGGAGCCCAAAGCAATCAGTTCCGCTCTGAGGAAACAGAGGCTTTTATGCCTTGCTATAAAGCAGCGCTTCCCAGCCTTGGGTCTCCTTATGTTCTTAGACTAAAACTCCCAGAAATCCTGACCAGCCCAACTAGTGGTTAAGGCTTCTGGGAATTATAGTCCAAGAACATCTGGCGACCCAAGGTTGGGAACCACTGTCATAAAGCAATGCTCCCGAAGGATTTTGATGGGTTTGTAGGGAAAGCAAGCATGAAGGCGGTGTCCCCTCATCTCCCACATCAGATTCTGGAGAGTTTGGGCCACCCTTATGACCCTTATGTTCTTCTCACACTTGAAAATGTTGTTGTAGTACTTTCTTGGTTAAGTGCCTTACATACCATGTTTGTCCCTGTGGTGATTACCAGATGTGTTTTTTCACAGCCAGATGTGTTTGTGCAGGAGGGCATAAAGGGTTAATACTGCAGGCCAATGAGGGAGTGTGGAGGCCGAGACCACATGTTTACAAGGCTCAGCCTGAGGGTCCTGAGAGTCAGATGAGAAAGAGATAAAATGAGGCAAGAGCTAGGCTGATACTACATGTCCATCTCATGGCTGTTTGTGGTCCTGCTTGGGACCGGTACAAAGTAATCTAACTGCACGTCCATTGTGGGACGAGGGGAGTTCGTCCCGACCATGCCCCCTGAACTGCAATTTAAGCGGGACGAGAGATTCCCCTCCCTGGCCTCGGGAATCTGCTCGTCACGCTTCTCGTTCCAAGGCGAGTGCCTGTGAGGTAAGGCTCATCACGCAACGTGCCATTCTCCATCTAGTGGCAGGAGTGCGAAGTGCCATTCGCCAGTACATTCCCTATGGAGTCAGCAATGCAGTGCAGAGAGATTAAAGACAAATGCATCAAACTTAGCTCCATAACACATTGAAGGATAGGCTTTGGAGAATCGAAACATCGAAAAACGGAAGGTCGGGCTGGGAAAAAAAAACCAGAGAACAAAGGCATGGAATTTCACCTCTCATCACAGAATGAGGACATGCAGTAACAGTCATGCCGGTATCACCCATCACGCCCGTGCGTACACGGGAACAGGGACAGAACCGGAAGAAGACCATGTGACATCAACACGCAACGAACTTCCTCCCGGGACAAGAATGGATGTGAAATAACCGTCCTAGAGAGAGATGAGAGTCAGATGTGAGATGAGAAGAGATGAGATGTGAGATGTTAAGACAGACTGGAGAGGTTTGAGAATAGTAGAAGGACAGAATTTGAGTGTAATCTGCTTAGTGGAAGTTTCAATTAAGGGTGCAAAAGAAAACAAACTGAGACAGCTTGTTGAATTCAATAAACTTTATTTTACTGTATTAATGTTATGACTTGGTTGAGACTCAGTTATTTCAAATGGGTAACCCTGAATGGTGGCAGCGAGAGTAAGAAGAAGGCTTGCACAGGCCAATGGCCCCTGAAATGAATGGGAGCTCTGTATGGGTTCGCTGCAGTACCAAAATTAGTGGAATCTCAATTCCTGGGAAGGTTTTCCCCATGGAACATCTGCCTCTCCTGCAACTGATAAAAGCAAGAACTTCATGAAGAGAAAGTTGGTAAAATAAAATGTTCAGTGGGACTTGGGATAGAAAGCAGTAGACCATCTCCAGACAATCTAGGAAACACCCACTTTCTGTCTCTTTGTTATAATGCCATTTTGGAAGCAGGGATTTTGAGTGGGAGTTGACCTCTTGATCCCCTCACATGAGCTTCAAAATGAGCAAACAATATGCATAGTGTGCTAATAAAGCTACTATATTTGGGGGACTAGAATAGACAGACTTTCCCATCATCTGAAGCTTTATCAACCTCTAAGCCAATGGTCCACAATCTTTATTTATTTATTTTATTTATTTTTGAGATTTTTTTTACCCCGCCCTTCTCCTTGGAAAAGGACCCAAGGCGGCTTACGGTCCATTACACTTAAGACATATTCAGTTTGAGAAACAAGGAATCGAGGGGTATCTTATAGCATATGTTCTTCTGAGGTGCATCTGTGAAGGTGGTGGGATGGAGAGAAAGGACTCTCCTGGTAAGATTCAATCTTTGAGCTACCTAGGATCCTGGTTGTATAGTGCTTTGTAGGTTCAGGTCAGCACTTGGAGTTGTACCCTATAGCTGTTTGGTAGCCAGTGGAGCTGCTTTAGTAGAGGTGTAATGTGATCTCTGTAACCTGCCTCAGTTAGCAATCTGGCTGACTGCTTTTCCCAAATTTTAGTGCTCTGCCTGATGTGCTTTTAAATGTTTTTATTGATTTGGTGTATGTTGTATAATTTACTGTTATTGATTATTGTTTAGTCTTGTTTCAGGACACAGTGGTTGAATGGCTGTACTCCAGCTAGAACTGGTAGCCAATTCATGATTGACTCAGCTGTCTATCCTTCCAAGTTTGGTAAAATGAGTACCCAGCTCACTGGGGTTGAGCGCAGTGTGTAGCCTGCATAAATAAATTGTAAAACTGCAAAGGGAATGTTTTAAGCGCTATGGAGTGGCATATAAGTAGAACACTTTGCTTTTTGCTTTTGTTTTAAACTGCTTAGAGTGGCCTTCATAGCCAGATGGACAGTACTAGATAAACGGAATGAATGAATGAATAAATGAACAAATGAATGAATGAACAAATGAACGAATGAATGAACGAACGAACGAATGAACAAATGAATACTGGCCTTTTTCCAGGCATAATTCAAAGGGCTGGTTTAACCCAATAAAGCCTAAATATTATCATCTCTGAGTGAGGCCTGTTGCTCCTGTCGCTTGTCACTCCATCCCATCAGTTTCACAGGCACGTCAGGTGAGGTGGCAGAGACAGACTTTTTGGTGCTGGTTTCTGTGTTATTGTCCTTCCATAGGCAGCCTTTTGATGGATGATGGTTATCAAAGAAGAGCGAGGCTGACTTTTTACTCCCTTTAAAGGGGTTTAACATTTTGTTTCTCTTCAGTGGTTGTTTCAGTTTGATGATACACAGATTCCTATTAGTTACACTCAACATCATAATGCAGTTGATGTAAATCTTGGCGATGAACCACTGCAAGTGAAGAAGTTCATTTAGAGATGTTGGCTGAGCTGGGTAACTTGCCCTAAAACAACAAATGGCTAAGTTCAATTCTGGCTGTGTCAGTAGTTGGATGGGATAAAGAAAGAAAGAAAGAAAGAAAGAAAGAAAGAAAGAAAGAAAGAAAGAAAGAAAGAAAATTCCCACCAAGATTTACATGAATTGTGTTACATTACAATAACAACATAGTTGGATTTTGGCCATAATATTTAATCTGTTTCTGAACTCGACAAGGTTTTCTTCACCAACAGCCAGTGCTTGTTGTACACAGTTGACTATTTTGTTGTTTGTTGTTGTTGTTGTTGCCTTGGATTCTTTTCGGGAGAAAGGCAGAATGGAAATATTTTAAATAAATAAAATAATCTGTTGTTGTCATCCTAATTGTCATCATCATCATTAAAGAACAGCAGAACTGGAATAGACCCTATGGATCATCACGTCTATCCTGTGTCAGGAGGGAAAAGAGAGGAATCAAAACACCCAACCATACCTAAACCACTGAGCTTACCAGCAGTTTCTGTGTTTTGTAGATCAAGCTGATCTATAATTTTGGCAATCATTTTTCCTATTAGCTGGGATATTTTTCATATTGTAGATCTGGCAGATGTGGGTAGGGTACCTGGAATGGTTACCACCTGCTTCCCTGACTCTTGCTCCTTCTGGCTAATTAAAGCTGTCAAGCTGGGACAAATACCATGGTAAAGGGAGGCAATAAACATTTCCTTATGGGAAAGAGCTGTTCTTTTCTTGCTGTTTGTAAATTCATTGGTTTTAATCATGCTGTATTGGGTTTTAATAAATATTTTTTTTCCATTGATAGTCCCCCCCCCTTTGTCTTTTCATTGGCCAAGTTTCTGTCACTTAAAATAGTACATCACACTAGAGTAGGCCCCCGTTATAGATGGGGTCGTGGTGAGTCAATTCCTCCATGCAGTTCAAATGGAATATGAATTTTAATTTATTTTTAAAAGAACAGTAATATAAAAGAATAGAGACTATCTAATAGTACAAAAGTATACAAATCTAAAAAAAACGTAATACACCCCAAAACAGAAGCAATAACATTTCCAATTACATAATAAATAAATAGGAGTGGGATTGAACAGATCCCAAACCATTGAGAAAACTTCAAATCCACCGTAGAACTCAAACTTACATTTTCCAATCCTAGCCCAACCCTTAATCCACTTGGTCACACAGGTTCTCCAACATTATCTGTAGTCAAAGAGGTATATTTTAATTGAGATAATGCAAAAGGTTAAACCCCTCTGTAGAGTTCCTGTGCTTTGCCCCCGGCCCTTTCACAGGCTATTGAAAAACACTGCTTCTAATGATAAAGGTTAACATGTTTAAGGTAAAAGGTAAAGGTTCTCTCCCCCCACCCCTGCTGCACATGCATGCTAGTCATGTCTGACTCTAGGGGCGGTGCTCATCTCCATCTTCAAGCCAAAGAGCCAGTGTTGTGCAAGTCCATGGCCATGTGGCTGGCATGGCTGCAAGGAAACACTGTTTTATCTTCCCGCTTTTATGGTGGTACCTATTTATCTACTTGCATTTACATGCTTTTGTACTGATAGGTTGGCAGGAGCTCACTCCACTGTGTGGCATCCGGTATTCGAACCCCTGAGCTGCTGTCTTTGTAGCTGACAGTTTTCAGTTCTCTAGCCTGCCGAGCCACCACACCCCTAGGTAACATGTTTAGGTACAAACAAAAGGAAGAATATAGCTCAAACACACTAGAGTTAGGTGACAGACAATGCTGAACACTAAACCTGTTCTCAAGTTTACAGACACTCAACACTGTTTTCCCTCACAGAAGTTCTAAAATCTTATGTCTAGTCTTTAACAGCCTCTCACGCAGTGTAAGTGGTGTCCAAAGTCAGCCCTTCAGATGTTTTGGACCACAACTCCCACAGTCCTTTGTCATTGGCAATACAGGCTTGGAATTCTGGGAGTTGTGGTCCAAAACATCTGGAGGGCTGCAGTTTGAACACCCCTGGTGTAAGTTCTCTATCATTCACCCAGTCAACCCCTATCTATCCTTTTCTCAGTAAGTGTAAGTCTTTCAGTCAGTCCCTATCTGCGCAATGTAGTGTTGGGCTAAGCCTTAAAACCACTCAGGTTCCTCCCCTAAGCTCTCCCATTGGTTAACAAACAACCAATCAACATAGACACATGTCATGAATTATTCACCACAAAGGGGTGAACGACATACCCTCTTCCTCAGTTTTGTGGTCCAATCCAAACCACACATGGCTAGCTGTGGACATTGGATGTTTTCCTGTGAAGAACTGCAAAGATTCTGTATGTGGACCTCTTGTAGATAGTTGCATGTATCATATTTCTGGTTTTACACCATAAGGGTTCTTGTGTTTCAGGTGATGAAGAAAGGGTTCATTTTTGAGAGGGGAAAAAAACCTTATGAATGCATTTATTATTTTTAAAGCCTTGCTTGACAGATTTAGCATGCTCATGAGACATCGCTTCTCTTCTTCCCCAGTATCTGAGTTTTATTATTTAGCAAATAATTAGAGCATTAATTTTCATTCCTAGTGGAATTTAGGCTTCACTGCTTGTAGATTTGGAACGGCAAAACCCGAATGTGAAGCCATTGCTCAATTTTGCATAATGAAGATGATTTGATCCGATCAATAATGTGGGTAAGGTTTAAAAGAAGTAGCTTATCTGTGTGTGTTTAGACTGTCTCAAGGTGCTAATTCCCACAGTTGGTTATAAAATTGCTTTTTCTCCTTCATTTTGAAATAAACGAATTCGGAGACCAATGGAGGGATCCAGTTAGTCAAGCCTGACTGACCAAATTGATTCAGACAGTTATATGGCATCTGATGTTCATTGCATTGACCTTTTTAATAAGATTTAGGTCTATTGGATCTGTTTGCCTCCCTGGTAAAATATTTTATGAATGGGAGTCAAATACTCCATCATTTAGATACACCGCTAGATACCAAGGATAAGAGACAATGGTGGTAAGGAAAGATTAGCTTTTGGATGGCCTCTCCGGGTGGAACATGTGTAACTTGTTAACTTGCTGACCTCTTATATTCTCTGTGCCCTCAAATAACCCTTTTTTTTAAAAAAAGAGAGAGAACAAGCTGCCAGTAAATAATAATAAGAAAATGAAAGCTATCCAACACAGATTTTTTATAAGCCATGGTAACTGCTGTACTGTACTTGTTTAAGCTTTAGCAATTCACCTTCTTGGAGACCTAACCTTGATGAAGTGGTCAGATTGCATCCGTTAAGGACCTTTTGCTCATCTAAGATGGTGCCATAATTAATCAGGCAGTAGGGTTACTGAGGGGGAGGAGCTCAATATATTTAATGGAAGTACTTAATAAAAACAAAACCCAAAGACATTAAGCAGGTTCTTCAAGGAAGCAATATCCATTCTGTTTCAAACAAGAGAGCCTGCCTCTTCCCAGATGCCTGTTGTGACACGAAAATGTACCATGTGAAGATGATGAAAGGGTACTTACATGATTAAGCCTTTTTTATATTCCTATGCACATATTTTAATAATTACTTGGCTAGCAGGTTCAGCACTCATAGATCTTTGCTGAGGTTGTGCTGGTCAAAATCCTATTGCTTACCACAATAGGTTGCACTACAGTAGGCCCATTGAATTGCTGGGTTTGGAGACTCATCTCCTCTGCAAGCTCCGTAGATTCAAACAGACCTACTCTAGTGTGACTTGTTTTGCTAAGGAATAGGTTTTCAGCCACTGAATTCTTGGTGGTTGATTCGGAGGTAAGTGTATATAGGATGGCAGGCAAGCTTTCTGATTCAACACCACAAAACCTATTACACCGTAGGGCATGTGGCTTAAACATAAGAACATAACATAAGAAGAGCCATGCTGGATCAGGCCAAAGGCCCATCTAGTCCAGCTTCCTGTATCTCACAGTAGCCCCACCAAATACATCTCGGAGCGCACGAGACTAGATATCTGTCTCCTGCTTCCACTCCCCTGCATCTAGCCCTTGAAGTACCCCGGGTTTAAGCCTGGAGATTACATGGTTTGTAACCTGTGATAGACTTTTCCTCCAGGAATCTGTGCAATCCCTTTTTGAAGGCATCCAGGCTAGATGCCACCACCACACCTTGTGGCAGGGAGTTCCACAGACTAACAACACACTGGTTAAAAAAAATGTTTTATTTTGTCTGTTCTCACTCTCCCAACCCACAGTGTGAGTGGATGTCCGCTAGTTTTGGTATTTTGTGAGATGGAGAAGAGTGTCCCTCTATCCACTTGACTCATGCCCTGCATTATTTTGTACGATTCATTAGATAGTTGGATACAGGGCATCTTTCAAATTTCCTAAAGTGCCACTTCTCTCCTGGTCAGATCAGTACAGGGATTGCTCCTCTGATGTTCTGTTGCCTTGAACGTTTAGTAAGAGTGGAAGCAGTAAAGCAGGGGTATGTGGCACGTGCATCATGGGTCCACCCTGAGTCTCAAGTGTGGTCTCTCCAGTAGCCCAAACATGGCAACTGAAAACAAAATGAACAGATTCAGATCTCTCTTCTAAACTTCACTGGCCACCTAGCTGTCTGACTTTTCTTGGACCCATCACTGTTTCTAAGTGGAACCTAACTTTTATAGGGTGGTTGAAAGGATAGAAATAGGGAGGATAGAGCCAAAAGCTTTTTTGAGGGAAGATAGGATAAACATGTGAGCAATAAGCAACCTTGTTTCTAGCAGTTTGCCACCCTGGAGAGGATCTGGAGAGGTGAAAATGGCAAGGGAAAATCATTAAACAGCCCTGCTTGCATCGATCCAA
>JAHTLZ010001357.1:0-20668 GCA_023846285.1 Phrynocephalus versicolor | reverse complement strand
CACACACACACACACACACACACACACACACACACACACACACACACACACCCCTCCGGAGGAGGCGCCCCGGCCCCGGGAGGAGGAGAAAACAGGGAAGGGGGAAGGAGGGGGGGCCAAAAAAATTTCCGTTGTACGGATTTTTCGTTATACAAGTGTTACGTTATACGAGGTATGACTGTATGTATGTTCGGGTATAAATCCTATTGGTTGTCTCTGAAACGTTAGCCTCTCTAACTTTCTCTGAATTACAGCCATTATTTCCTTGATTTTCATGCTAGTATCAGCACCACAAACATCTCCCCAACCCTCACCCCTGATATAGCAGCAGTTTGGTCAGTTATCTCTGTTTATGAGTCCTTCACATTCTATTCCCTGGGATAAGTCATCTGAGACACATTTCTCCACCTTTCCCAGTTTCTTAATATGTTTCCTTTTCTTCTGGCTCCTTGATTTAATACAATGCCACATTCTTTCAGCACTTGCCCATGTAATGTGCTGAAATAATACCCCTTGCATAATTCCTCTTCTACTTTGTTTGGCATCACCTTCTGGAATGTGAGCCGATGAACTCCAAAGTGAATTGAAATAAATCAGCATTGTCACAGAGACTGAGGTTTAATGCTGTGTCACCCTCCCCCCTTGTAAATAATTTCCAGATGTTGAGCACTGGGAGTCTGCCACATATGGGCCTGACAGAAGGACAAGTTGCTCCCTCTGTGGTCATGACAGCTACTGTTTCCAGGGAGGGCAGTGGGAGATCTCTTCCTGCTTTTTCACTGCTGAGCCCAAAATGATTTTGCAGGAGCTTTTCTTTTTCCTGTAGCAAGTGCAGCCATCAAACGCTTTGCAAAATGACTCCTGCACAAATCCTATAATACGATGCAAATCAAATCCTACAACTGAGTTCCCTTATAAATATGGGAGGGAGGTATGACTTCATTTCTCTTCTTCCTGCTTACCTGCTGTGAAGTCCTCACCTCTCAATGCTCTGTTTATCGGCATCCTTCAGATAT
This sequence comes from Phrynocephalus versicolor, assembly GCA_023846285.1. NCBI lineage: Eukaryota > Metazoa > Chordata > Lepidosauria > Squamata > Agamidae > Phrynocephalus > Phrynocephalus versicolor. The sequence goes on along the minus strand of JAHTLZ010001357.1, from coordinate 19,652 downwards.
TTGGCAGAGGCTTTCATCTGATCCAACAACTTGCAATTCATTATGGCAAGAACTGGGTAGTTGCTTACGTGTGGGCAAGAAACCCCAGCCTGGGATGGGCTAAAACCAGAAGCTTTACCAAGCCTTTGAAAGACTGTCAGAGCTGGATGATAACTTCGCTATGTCAGTAGTAGCCTGTCTCATAAGAAGTAGAGGCTTGATATTCAGAGCCACTACCTCTGTTTTACAAACATTTGAATGAAAGCACAGTATAAAGCTCCATGTTCCTAGCCCCATGTTTCCCTCGTTCCTCCACCCATCTTTACAATGAACGTTGCAGTGGCAAACTGGAAAAGCCAGCGTCAACTACAAGCTAATTCTATGCTCCTTGCATTTTGATGTTGTGTATTGCCTGTAGTGCACTGTTTCAGATACACAGACATAGCACATATCCATTCGGGCAGCATCCAAGAGCAGGATCAATGCACACTTGCCATGAATACTGGTAGGATAGGACAGAGACACACTTACCTAGGCTATAGGTAATATGGATAGCATATGTTGCTATGGCTAATGACTGAAATAGACATTGTCTCCCAAAGGCAGAGGGTTGGAACTACCCTCTGTCTGTGAAAACTGGCATCTCTTGAGCATCCACACATGTCATGCTTATTGGGAAGGGATGCATTATACCCATCCATTTGGTGGGGATGGATGCATTATACCCATCCATGTCCATTCCACAAGGATGGCAGACTCATAGATAGATGTGATCTGAATTTATTGTGTCTGCAGACACAGACATCCTCCCGAGGCTGACCTCAGTTCTGGCACAAAGTCCAACCACAGCACCCTTCTCTCAGCCACAGAGTTTTACTGCAGTGTTCTGTAGCTCCATCTGATGCAGTCAATGTCATAAGTGGCAGGGAAGCTGGGGCTAGACCCAGCCCCTGAGAGCAGAATGTAACTTGGGGCTCAGCCATGGTTTTTGGCAGGGTTTGATAGCAAAGCAATAGTGAATTGAACGGTCAGTAGGGTTTCCAGGCAGGATCTGAAGTTGCAACATCCTGGTACTGTGCATAGCCAAGGTACTCCGTGGAGGCACCATGAGGTCTGATTTCTGGCCTGTCTTTCAGATCCTTAAGTCAGTGTGCATTTTTGTGGGATGCCAGCAACAAGGTGAGTGGTAGTACTGCAACCCCACATGAACTGGTTGTGAGGAGAGATGGGGCAGAATTCATTTTGATTTGCCAAGTTGGACAAATCACGAATCATGAATTTATGATTTCCCCCCCTGGTGAACCAATGAATCAATTAGTCAATTTCTTTTTGCTTCAAACCCTATAAAATGACCCACAAGGCTCCTAGAGACACCAATATTTCAGGAAGGCATCCCCAGAGTCTCTTCTACAGGCCCGGCAAATATGGTCAAGTTGGGTTCCAGATGTCCATGATATATAACACCCCCCATAGCCCTCCCCAGGTACCTAGAGACACCAACATTTCAGAGCGGTTCTCCCAACTCTCTTCTACAATCCATCCAGGATTGGTGAAGATTGGGGTGCAAACATATGAGTTATGCACCCACTAAATGTGTTCACCCAGGAAGGTGCCTTTTAGCAATTGATTTGAGGAAACCCAGTTTACATCAAACTTGGAGAGATTGTACAGGAGAGGCAGAGAGGCAGCAATGAAATTGGAAATAGTCACCCAAGTTAATAATCCCTTTTAATTATTTGAATAAAATTTCTTGACTGAAAAAGCTATTTTGGCTGGGAAGCAATTAATTCCTTCAATTGCAGACACTAAAATGAGTAATTGTATTATGTTCATGGCAGAAACTTGAAACCAATGATTTACAAGACCACTCTAACCAAATGGGGAGAAGCTATTTGCAGCTGGAAAAAAATGGCAAGGCAGCAGATGGCATCTCTGTAAAAACAGTAAAACATTTTGGTACAGTACCAAAAAGTGGCTCCTTAATTTCTTTAATAGTTGCCTTGATTCACACACTCTTCCCCTGATCAGTCTCAGGTGCATTTCAAACATTTGGAGAAAAAAATCAAATGTTTTCAGGGGAAAAACTCAAGTGATTGCTGTTTTGAAATATGGTAAAGAATCCACTGACTCCCCCCCCCCCAAAAAAAATAAAAATCAGGCTGATCATGCAAGCTGGTGGATGACTCAAAATGATGGTTTGCTCCTGGGCAGTGCAATGACTCCCCCTTTGCATAATATCTACATCAACATACAATTCCTTCCTCAAGTACCAACGGTTTTATTTATGCTGATGGTCTTGCAGCTTTCAGACAATAAAACATCTTCCAACAAATGCATTAGACCAGTGCATATTTTACTAGAAATCAACATAAACACAAGCATACTAATAGTAGTAATCATGTACTCTCAAGTCAATACTGACTTATGGCAACCCTTTTCGGGGTTTCCCAGATAGAGGATAGAGAAAATTTATTTATATTCTTTTTGGGGATCCCAGAACTGTACACCTTACCCAAGGCTACAGGGGCTGGTTCTACTAACAAGAGATACCAGTAGGGAATCGAACTCTCATACTAAGATTAAAATGTATACTTTCCATTTGAGAAACAATCAAGTATTTTGGAAGTTTTAATTTGGCTGGGAGGGCATCCAGGTAGATACTCAGGTGTTACTTTGGATTAGTCACTGGTAGAGACGGGCACAACTTAGCGGTATTTTTGTTTTCGTTTTCGTTTTCGTTTTTCATTTCCGTTATGTAACGAAACGAAAAACGAAAAACGGCTCAGAACTGGAACGAAAACGGAAACGAAACGACTAATTTCGAGCCAATTTTCGTTTTTCATTACTGGAAAAACACATAATGGAGCTAAATGGGAAGAAACGAAAAATTTTTCATTTTCGTTTTCGTTTTTTGTTTTCGTTACGTAACAAAACAAAAATGAAAAATTTTGAAATTATCTCACGAAAACGGAAACGAGCCGAAACGGACCCCTAGCCGAAAACGAAAACGAACAATTTTTCTGAGTCGTGCCCATCTCTAGTCACTGGAAACACTGCCAAAATACGAAGCAACATATCTGCACCAGAAACATTATTATCATAAACTCATATAATGGTGAAGGTGGAAGGGACCCATAAAGCCACCAAGTCCAACACCCTGCTCAAATGCAGGAATACAAGTCAAAGAATAGCTGACCGATGGTTTTCCAAATTGCTCTTAAATGCCACCTCTTGAGGTCATTGGTTCCATTGCCCTTCTGCTCTCTTCTTTGAAAGCTGTTGGGAACCAATTGGGATATTCAATAACAAACACTAAGGGCACTTTTACACGACCCCTAAAATCCGAAGCAAAGGGCTCCCAGATGTGGAGCTTAAAATTGTTTTCCCACCAGCTCCGGAGTTTAAAAAAAATTAAGTACAACCATGCCCACCTAAGCGCGTCCCAGCGCATTTTCCAAGTACCTGGTCTCTGAAGGTGAAAAATTTCTCATGCGGATGTAAAGCAGTGAGTGCTGGGCTGTCCTTGCCTTCTGTTTGGTTTTTTTTTGCCCCCACCCCTTTAAGAGACTGCAATGCTTCCCAGGGAAGCTCCTGACGCAGAGCGGAGGTGAGCCTGCATTCTTTTCTCCTTTTTTTTCTCCCTCCCCTCACGCTGACAGGAGCAATGGCATGCGGAGGGGATGGGAACACAGCAAGAGGAGCAAACCCCTAAGATCTCTGGTCCGAATTTAAGTTGCCAGCGGATCTTAGGGGTTGTGTAAAAATGCCCTAAGAGCTTCTGCCTTGGCTCTATGGTACTCTGCCAGCTATTAAGGCAGGCTGGTGTGGTATAGTTCAGCCCGTGATGAGTGAAAATTCCAGAATCATTACTGGATGCCTGAGGCCAACCATAATTAATAAAAGCAGTTACCTAGCAAGCATTGTACCCAGTGACATATGAGCAGAGGGAGCAGCTAACAGTGAAATATTCAAAGTACAGTGGACCCTTGTATAACAAACAGCTTGTATAACATAAAATCTGTACAACATAAAAATTCCAGAGATAGGGAAAATTCCAGAGATGGGGAAAATCCGTACAACATAAAAATGGGATTACTCCATTTTCAATGTATTCCTATGGGAATTTGTATAAAGGAAATTTTGCTTAACATAATTTCATTTGGAACGAATTAATACCTTTATACAAGGTACCACTGTATCTACATCAAAAAATGAATATATCCATTCTTTGCTTCTCTTCCCAGTCCTCCCAGACTAAAATCGGGTAGGGGAGGGGTCAGAACATTGGTGAATTTTAGAATTGTTTTGGAGAAGAAGCAACACTTTCTTCACACCGGTGTCAATGTAGTTAGTGTGAACCATGGAAGACTGAATGTTCATTGCCTAAAATGCTATTAATGCTGCTTATTATTAGGTGAAAATTACCTGATGTACATTTATTATTTGTACTGTGTTGGCTTTGACATAAAAAAGGCAAAGAAAGAGTTAACCTCTGTGGAGCAGAAGAAGAAGAATCTCCTCAATTCATTCTGCTAACCACCACACATATTCCTCATGAGGAGAATATTACACCTAATAATTCATGTTCTCTTGGCACTTAAACTCCTCTGAAACGCCAAGGGTTTTCCTCCTATACGTCTTTGGAAAAAGTTCTTTGAATTTTTGATGCTTAATAAACAAATAACTGATGTTTCACCACTTCAGAAGGTCTCACCCTTCCTCCTTTTTGAATATTAAAAAAAAGCCACTTCAAACATTATATCCTTTTGCCTTTGGCCATTGTGTCATCTTTTAAAACAGGAATTGGTTTCTTATACGTGCTCTGACTAAATTCTGGTATAGAAGTTCCTTGATTTTTTAAATATGTGGCTTTTTCATGCTTTATTTCCATTAGCTCTAATAGAAGTCCCCTGTACAAATTTCTTGCACTACAGATATGGTATCCCCCCCATCTCTTACCCTCCTCCCTTAATTGGGTTTTATCAAGTGATACAAGGAGCTTTGTGGTTAAGACAGCTGAAATTGAAGATAAAATGGTGTGTGAACTAGAGAATCAAGGCAGAATCAGTGGTAATTTTAGAAGCAGGAGTTGCAGCAGCGTTTCTACAATGACCATGAGAACATCATGGCACTTACTTCACATCCTTCTTTGTTCCATAAGTAGTTTTGTACCATGACAGCGTTGGTTGTGATCACATGGTTTTGTCCCTGTTTGTGTTCCCGTGGTTGTGATAACTTGTCTCATGACAAATGTTACTTCACGGTCTTGTACCGTGACAAACACTGAATTTGTATAGCTTCCTTTTTCTTTCTTTCTTTCTTTCTTTCTTTCTTTCTTTCTTTCTTTCTTTCTTTCTTTCTTTCTTTCTTTCTTTCTCTCTCTCTCTCTCTCTCTCTTTCTTATTCTTTTTCAATATTTCACTTTTTTGAAAAGTCAAAAAACAAAACAAAACCCGGACACAGTTTCTGAGAGAAACAACTGTTTTGTTGCGTGATAGTCGTTACTACACGGTGTCTTGTCTCGGAACAGAAAGCGGGAACAAAGTGTGACAAGGGAAAACCCTACCCCAGCACCAGGTACAGCATTGTCGCACATAGCACCCATTCTGGGGGCGTGGTCAAGACAAATTTCAGTAGTTGTGTGACGGACATGAAGTAACATTTTTTGTACTGCTCTTAAGTGCAACACTAACAGAGACAAAACGGACATGAAGTAACCACCTATGTTTTCTAAATCAGAGCTGTGAAAGAAGTGGCCTTCTAAATGTTGCAGGGCTCCAACATTTGAATAGATATGCCTGGTGCCCATTGTTGTGGCAAAAGAAGGAAGTGCCAAAGCAGAAGGAGGTTTGGCTGCTGAAACCTCAGTGAAAGCCAAAACCTGTCCAGGAAACGCCAGTCACTTGGGAAGACAGACTTCATAGAATAATTGAGTTGGAAAGGGCCTATAAGGCCATTGAGTCCAACCCCCTCTCTAGAGTTGGTTTCTTAATGCATTCACACAACAGCACCATCACACATCTAGGTGTAGGAAGGGCAAGTCTGTACATTGCTTATTTGAAAGATTTTTTATTCATTCTTTTAAATAGCTACACTGGGTCTTCATTACATTTGGGAATGAATGTCCCAAATGTGTGGAAATGTGGAATATAATATGACTGATTCTCTTCTGGGATCTTTGATTAGAGAAGTCAAAGTAGCACTTGAGACTTTTAATGTCTCCTGCTTGACTATATTTGGAGGGTTTCTTCCTTGCTTCTTTCTGTGTGCAGCAAATGTGTAGCATTTTTATTTGGGGAAGGCAGTGAGTTCCACTAACTGATCTTTTGTAATTGTTAAGCAAGCCAGGGTATGAATCGGGGACATTTGCCCTAGCGCACCTCTTCTCCAATTCTATGTTTCGATGAGCTGCAGGAATGCCACAGAAGGAAGTGCTGCATCAATTTATTTCCACTAGAAAGAGGCTTTGGCAGATTCAGGCCCTGATCAGCAGTGAGTCAGACCCAGGACTAGAGATGGGCACAACTCAGAAAAATTGTTCGTTTTCGTTTTCATTTTCGTCTAGGGGTCCGTTTCGGCTCGTTTTCGTTTTCGTGAGCTAATTTTCAAAAATTTTTGTTTTTGTTTTGTTGCGTAACGAAAATGACAAACAAAAACGAAAACGAAATTTTTTTGTTTCTTCCCATTTAGCTCCATTAAGTGCTTTTCCAGTAATGAAAAATGAAAATTGGCTCGAAATTAGTCATTTCGTTTCCGTTTTCGTTCCAGTTTTGAGCCGTTTTTCGTTTTTCGTTTTGTTACGTAACGGAAACGAAAAACGGAAACGGAAACGGAAACGGAAATTCCGCTAAGTCGTGCCCATCTCTACCCAGGACCTTCTGGGCTGCTAGCTGCAATGTAAGCAACACAGGTTGTGCCCGCCTCAATCCTTGTGGACATAGACCCTTCTGGGTTGGGAACAGACAAAACCAAAACTAGGTCCAGTTCCTGCAATGAGCCACAGACCTTGGTCCCACAGTTCAAGATAGTTTTGTGGGCACCAGGATTGACTTCACTCGCCAAAATTCATAAGTACAGTGTTGTGTATTGATCTGTATTCCTATTATCTGTACTTGCTTATGTTGAAGTAACTGCCTTCCTGTTCCAAAGGGAGCAGGCCTATTGGTTTATTCAAGTTGCTGCATTTGGATCCTCAATCCTATTGGTCTCTGCCAAAAGGCAGCTTTGTGATTGGTTGTAATTGTTCCCTCCAAAATGTATCTTTTCCTAGCCAGTCCTGGCTCCTATAAATGTAGCTCCCTCTCCCCAGTCCCCAGTCTTGTTCTCTCCCTGAATAAAGAGTTGTTACAATAGAAGCTGTCTCCAGCCTGCTATGTCAGAGAGCTGAAATCACTTGCTGAATTCACTAAACCCCACGCTACTACATACAGTTTATGTGTGCTCGTGTGCATGTGTGTGCTCGTGTGTGAGACAGTGTGTGTGTTGGGAGGTGGGTTCTTTTCAGGAAGATGGCCAGGGATATTTTATACATGCATGCCCTTCCATAGCCACACCTCCTTGTTGTTGGTCCCTGACAGAGGGACATTTTGTGTGCATCCCCTCCTGGGTGGTATACCAAAGTTCAGGCAGAAATTGCTGTGTGAGTGTGGAGGCAGATATCAGGCAGAGTGTGGTGGTGACTGGAGAACCCAGGCAGGGCAGGGCAGGGCAGGGGACCCACTGCTTGTCTGTATTCTCAAGCCGCACTCAGCACCTCTTTAACTTACCAGATGCCCCAGCTCTGGGCACCTTGCCCTTTCTGCCTCACCCTGATAGTAGTAGCAGTGTTTCCCCCAACCTTGCGTGGAGAAGGCATGCCCACGGTGCTGACGGGGTGGTCCAACCCCCACCCCCCACCCCAATTTGCCTTCTCTTCCTTCTGGAAACTTACATGTGCAAGTATCTGCAGAAGCTCAAGAACAAACAGGCTCAGCCTCCAAATCAGTCCAGAGAGGATTGCTTGGTCCTGATTTTTTTAGTAGATACTGTACTTTGGATACAAATCGGATTGGCTGGTCTGCGGTACTATAAGCAGTATGCAAATCGGAAAGCATGGTCCCATTAGGAAAATAGTCTCTATCTGAAGTGGGATTAACAAACTGGTTCCCAATCTTGGGTTATCCAGATGTTCTTGGACTGCATTTCCCAGAAGCTTTCACCATCAGCTGGGCTGGCTGGGGGTTTCTCAGAGTCCCACTCCAATAACCACATGGGCTGTTTTTCTTTTTTAAAGGTACACACTTTGACACACATGGAAGAATGGGGAAGCAGGGCGGAGGGACCGGTAGGACTCCAGAGCTAAGACCCAACATGTTCCCTTGGAAGCAACCATGGACTTCCTTTCTTGCTGTTCTTCCTTTTTTCATTTCCTGGGAAAGGAGAAGGAGCCGTGGCAGAGCTGCTGCCATTGAGAAGTTAGGCATGGAGCCAGACAGCATTATATCAGTGCTATCTTTGCTTCAGAATAGCATTTTAATTTCTTAAGCAATACCTTCAAGGCATAATAAAGAGAGGTTTTATGGTCCTATTGTCTCCCTTGGAAACCCTGGGAACTATAGTTATATGACATTATGGTCATCTCGTGGTCTGTCTTCTGTGCACCTAGATAGAAGTTGACAACCACGGCCACCACCCTTGTGCACTTACCAAATTCAGATCCCTTTATGGAAGCTCTGAGTTTTAAGCTAGCATAAAACCACTGTACAACTGACTGACTTCAGACTGATAATAGACTGTGGCAAAAAAAAAAATATTAGCTGTCCTTGCCATGTTAGGAGCGTAACACACAATAAGTAGCAGTCTTGGCATCAATAGATACCCAATGTCAAAACATTACCCTTTTTGCCTGGTGTGCAAGAGTTTGAAGTGAACATGTTTATATATTTCTTTCTTGCAACAGATGAAAAATAGCCTGTTGTAAATGTGTAGAGCATCTCTAAATGAAACATAATGGCTGAAACCCTAGTGCAGTGATGGCGAACCTTTGAGAGACCGAGTGCCCAAACTGCGATTAAAACCCAACAATTCTTCGCAAAGTGCCATTACAGCAATTTAACCTGAATACAGATGGCTGTGAAGGGGCAATGTCATCGGCCCACAGAAAGGGCTCCAAGTGCCACCTTGGGCACCTGTGCCATAGGTTCACCAACACTGTCCTAGTGTATAACTCTGTATGGGTGTGGGGGTGAAGTCACCATCAATGGCAAACTGCTGCTGATTAAAAACAAATCACCATTAATTTAGGGTGATTTCAGGGTATGTGCAACTCGCACACAATGTGAGAAAGGCGTCAAAGTCACTTTTATCTCCATTGCACAGGTGGAGCTGGGCAACAGGATTTTAGCTGCTGTTTAACATACAGAATGTTGTTAAATACAGCTTACCATCGGGCTAGAATTGTAGTCTCTCTCTCTCTCTCTCTCTCTCTCTGTGTGTGTGTGTGTGTATACACACACAGAGAGACAGACAGACAGAGAGACAGACAGACAGACACACACACACACACACACACACACACACATTTGCCAAATGTTACCATAAATCACATGAAAATGGAGACCAGATGTTGCATAGCCAAAGTAGCTGAGATTATTGTGCTTAAGCTGTACTTGCATGGAAAATACCCACAGCAGCTTTTGAAAGCTGAGTTGTGCACAGACTAATGTGGCTACTTGAAAAGAATATTTATGCTCTGGGTTTTTTTTTATTACAAGATGTAACTCCTCTGGTTAGTCTGGTCTCAGATGAGTCAGACTAAATTTACAGATGGTTTGGCAAGAGGAAATATTTTCCACTAACTGATCATTTGTAATTGTCTGTATCCCCTGGGGAGGACCTTTTCACGGTTTCTTTTATTTCTTCTATTTTTTTTTTTTACAGTTCACAGAAGTCACTTCCATCCTAGTTACAGAGATTATTTTACATTTTCTATATAAAATGTTGAAGGCTTCATTTCACTTGGAAGTGCCAGAACTGTGCTCAACTAGAGAGTAGAGAAAGGTTTGAAGATGTATTAGGAAATGATAGTGAGGCTGAGGAAAGGAAGAGGCACTCAGAATTATACCTGTTGGCTACTGGAGAACACCAAAGAATTTCAGATGATCAGTCTACACTTTATAGACAACTGCAAAGCCTTTTGACCATTAATGGGACTATCCTGTGCATATCTATCCAGAAGCAAACTGCCCTGTATTCAGTATGGTTAACTCCCAGATAAGCTTGCATAGATGGTGGATAGAATGATGGACAAGGACCCAAAAAGACCTGGGTTCAAATCCTTGCTTGGCTATGGACACTCAGTGGGGCTGGAAGTGGTAAAACCATCCCTTCAATATATCATTTGTCTTGAAAGCCTTATTAGGGTCACTGTAAGCCAGTTCTGAGCTGTATGTTGACATGGAACACATAAAAGCATGCCTAGGTCTGCCGTTGGGGTTGGTGACTCTCCAGTGCCTCTCTCCATCCTCCCCATTCATCCAGTTGCCTTCCGGGGGCCATTCTAAGAAACCATGAAGGTGGGGGGGGGTGAAAGAGAAGGCTGCAAATACTTAAAACAAACACCTATCACAAAGTTGTGTGCACAACTCTATTTTGTATGAACACTTTTAAAATCCCAAAATGTACTTAATGTATTCCAGATCAACCAGAAAGGGAGGGCATGCGAATAAAAGGAAGGTGTAATCTGAGATAAAATTGCTGTTCATAGAGGTATAAATACAGAGTGGCTGTGCCAGGTTTCTGCTATAGATCTGTAAGGCTTCCATCTTGCCTCATCACACGGACTTTCCCCCTGGGGGGCTGCTTCATGTGTGATTGCTTAATTACTCTCTATAGAAGTGTATCCCCATTTTTTAGTCACCCCCCTTTATAATAGCAAAGTAACCTGCAATCCTACCACCACTTTTGCATTAAAAGGCATTTTAATAGGGTAAACAAAACACATGAAAAACTGATTTCTCAGAATATAATTCTAGCCTCATATTCAGTGTGGCAATACTACTTGCCTCTCCACATCGTGAAGTCCCTTAACAGTGAAGGTGGTAAGGATGAGTTCAATGGGTTGTTAACTTGAGAAGGGTGAGTATTTCCTCAGAAACAGAACTGTTGGCCTTTTTGTCTTCCCTTCAAGGAGTGGTTCCTCCACCACCACCACCTCTGCTTTCTTAAGATGGTGGCACTAGTGTGTAGCAGAGGAGGGGAAGTACAAGCAAGGGAGGAGGTGGGGCATGTGCAGAAGGAAACTAGGGATGGCATGTCTCCGTCCTCTGTCAACCACAGTGACATCCCAGAAAATATTATGAATTAGTGACCTCCCAAATGTCATTAACTCATTAACAGCTTTGGCTTATGTCAGTGTTGTTGAACCTATGGCACAGGTGCCAAAGGTGGCACTCAGAGCCCTTTCTGTGGGCACCCGAAATGCCCCTTTGCAGCCACATGTATTCAGGTTAAATTACTGTATTGGCACTTTGTGAAAAATTGGTGGGTTTTGAATCGCAGTTTGGGCACTCGGTCTCTAAGGCTGCTATCCCATGACTACTAAAAACCGCTACAAAGTGCTTGAAAATGCAGTTAATAAAATTGTGTCCCCATGACCAGTGGACTTTAAAGGGGGGGGGAATGTGACCACACCCACTTAAGCATGTCCCAGCAAATTTTGCAACTACCAGGTCTCAAGTTGGTACAAAGCTTGTCTCAGCTATGATGCGGATTTTAACCGGTACTTGAGTCCATGGGGACTCAGAAAATATGCATCAAAACTCTTTCATTCTGTTGTGTTGTGGTTCCCGCTCGTGGAAACACAAAAGATGCCGTTCTTTATACTGCCCCTGTGGGGACACAGGAACGACATTTTCAACCGTTCTGGAGGGAAAATCCGCATTTTACTTTGATCTGGATTTTCTGGCCATGGAATAGCAGATCACTGGCTTATGTCTTGCAAACTCACAGCTATAGATGAGCTTGAGAATGTTCATTTATCCACTGGGACCTCCAGACCTCACCATGTAACTCTGCAGGGTCCCCAAATCATTCAGAATGTGAGGAGGGAGGGGGAAAGCAGGTAAACAAGTCGTGGACATGAGGAAGAAAAGGACTAGGGGCAAAAGTGAAGGAGAAAGATGAGAAAGAGAGACTTGGAAGAGAGGGAAAGTGGAGTTTTAACTTTTAAACCTTTTTAGTTGTGTTTTTCTGCAAATTGTAAAGGAAACATATATTTCTGGGGGCTGGGGTGGGGGAGAAGAATAAATTTCCAAGGAAGTAAAAGTGTCATAATCTCTAGAGAAAAATAAGCCACAGGGTTAGAGTACACTGGTGGGGGACTTTCCCTTTTACAGTTCGCTAAACAGCAGCATTCCTATGGTAACTGGCCTTGCTCCTCTTCTAAACTGTGTGCATTTCTGTTTGGCACAGCACAGAAGCAGAAAGACAACACTGTACTTTCCAGCAATGTCTTCAAAGAATTAGAAAAATAACTGTGCCACCAGGCCAGTTCTGTTTCTCCATACATGAAATACATCAAAATGCTTTACTCTTCTTCTGAAGGTGCCCTGGGACTGTGTGATTTACCCCAGAGTTACACAGGCTGGCTCTTTTCCAAGGAGAAGCTAGTAAGCTAGTAAGGAGTGCCTAATTTATTTTCATGTGGTTTATGGAAAACACAGAAGAAGAAAAATACACACCACATGTATAAATTTTGCATTTTATTAGAAGAATATGGGGGTTATCATAGAATCATAGAGTTGGAAGAGACCTCATGGGCCATCTAGTCCAACCCCCTGCCATGCAGGAACCCCTTCACAATATTTCCGACAGATGGCCATCCAGCCTCTGCTTAAAAACCTCCACAGAAGGAGACTCCACCTCCCTCCGTGACAGCATATTCCACTGCCGAACAGCTCTAACTGTCATGAAGTTCTTCCTAATGTTCAAATGGAATCTCTTTTCCTGTAGTTTGAAACCATTTCCCCCGAGTCCTAGTTTCTGAAGCCATGGAAAACAAACCTGTTCCCTCTACAATATGACATCCTTTCAAATATTTAAACATAGCTATCATATCCCTCTCAGTCTTCTTTTTGCAAGGCTAAACATTCCCAGTTCCCTAAGCCGTTCCTCATAAGACATTTCCTCCAGATCCTCAACCATCCTGGTTGCCCTCCTCTGCACTCACTCGAGGTTGTCAACATCCTTTTTAAACTGAGGCACACAGAACTGGACACCCCTCCAGGTGGGGTTTGACCAGAGCAGAATAGAGTGGCACTATCACTTCCCTTGATCTAGACACTATGGTTCTGTTGATGCAACCAAGAATCGCATTGGCTTTCCTGGCCGCCGCATCACACTGCTGACTCATGTTCAATTTGTGGTCCACCAAGACCCCCAAAACCCTTTCACAGGTACTATTCTCTAGCCAAGTGTCCCCCATCCTATATCTGTGCAATTCATTCTTTTTACCTAGATGTAGCACCCTACATTTCCCTCTGTTGAAATCCATTCCATTAGCTTTGGCCCAGCATTCTAATCTGTCAAGGTCCTTTTGGATTTTCATCCGATCCTCTAGGGAATTAGCAACCCCTCCCAATTTGGTATCATCTGCAAATTTAATTAGCATACTCCCTATTCCTTCCTCCAAGTCATTAATAAAGATATTGAACAGCACTGGACCCAGAACAGAACCCTGGGGCACCCCACTGGTCATGTCTCTCCAAGCTGATGAGAGGCCATTTATGATCACCCTTTGGGTGCCATCAGTCAACCAATTACAAATCCACCTAACAGTAGCACTATCTATCCCACTTCCTACTAACGTCTTAGCAAGAATACCACGGGGAACCTTATCGAAGGCCTTGCTAAAGTCCAGATAAGCAATATCCACAGCATTCCCCTCATCCACCAGGCCTGCAATTCTATCAAAGAAAGAGATCAAATTAGTCTGGCATGACTTGTTTTTAAGAAACCCATGTTGACTTCTTGTAATGACAGCATTGTTTGTTAGATAACTGGCAGACTGACTGCTTAATAATCTGCTCTAGGATCTTTCCGGGAATTGAAGTCAAGCTGACTGGGCGGTAATTATTTGGGTACTCTTTTTCCCCCTTTTTGAAGATGGGGACAACATTAGCCCTCCTCCAATTGATGGGGACTTCTCCTGTCTTCCAGGACTTCTCAAAGATTATTGCCAATGGTTCTGAAATTACTTCTGCCAGTTCTTTTAATATCCTTGGGTGTAATTCATCTGGCCCAGGAAACTTAAATTCATTTAATGTTTCCAGATGTTCCTGTACTACCTCCCTACCTATTCTATGTTGCAATTCCCATCCTACCTCATCTACTCTTTGTCCCAGCAGATCTCTTTCTTCTTTTTTGGAGAAAACGGAGGCAAAAAAGGTGTTGAGTAGTTCTGCCTTTTCCTTGTCTCCTGTTAGTAACTGGTTATCATTGCCACACAGAGAGCCTATCATTTCCTAATTTTTCCTTTTGCCGCGGACATAACTAAAGAAACCCTTTTTACTATCTTTAATCTTCATGGCAAGTCTAAGTTCGTTTTGCACTTTAGCTTTTTTTACCACCCCCTGCATATATTAGCTGTTTGTTTATATTCCTCTTTGGTGCATTTCCCATTTTTCCATACCTTGTACTTGGTTTTTTTTAATAGTTAACTGAGTTGAAAGTTCTTTAGTAAACCACTGTGGTTTCTTTAGACCTCTCCCATTTTTTCTTCTTGTTGGAACAGTTTTAAATTGTGCCTTTAATATCTCGCTTTTCAGGCACGGGGTTGGACTGGATGGCCCTTGAGGTTTCTTCCAACTCTACCAGGAGTTTTTGGGCGTCCACCTGCCTCTCAACTGCCACGATCAGGCGATCCACAAATTCAGCAAACGGCTCCTTGGCACCCTGGCGAATGGCAGCAAAGCCGGCAACAGAGGAGTCAGTCTTGGCAGGTATGCAGCGCCAAGCCTTAAGGACAATTTCAGCCACATTGGAGAGTGCAGCCTCTGGCAGGGCCATCTGCTGGACAGCCGTTGCATAGTCACCCTCACCCATTAACATGGGCAGAGTAAAGGGAATGGGAGGTCAATGAGCCTGATTTTCAGCTGCCTTTGCTGTTGCCAATTCCTGCCACTCTTGAAGGCAAAGCATGACCTCGGTGGGGGTCAGAAGGGCCCTGATAATCATCCGCCAATCCATGGGGAGCAGCTTTTGAAGGGCGAGACCTTCCAGCAAACTAAGGGTGTAGGGAGCTTGTAGCCCATTGTCACGAATGCTGCGACGTAATTCATTTAACGCTTCAAAGGGAACTGGGGAATACAGATCAGCCTGGGCAGGAGCTGTAGCCCGCAGGACTGGAAAAGCAGAAGGAGCAGACTCCATGTCCAGGGCCACTCCTGAAACAGCGGCCGCAACAGAGGAGTCAGTCTTGGCAGGTATGCGGCGCCAAGCCTTAAGGACAATTTCAGCCACATTGGAGAGTGCAGCCTCCGGCAGAGCCATCTGCTGGACAGCCGTTGCATAGTCACCCTCACCTGTCGAAGCTCAGGTCACCCTATGGAATAGGGAAATGTCCTGGGCGGTTGACACGATCGCACCTAAGCGCCCTCTCCCCTTACGCAGAGCCCAGACAGCTCCTTGGTATACATCTGAGCTGCGGGCAATGAAGCAGGAGGGGAGACAGCTGGAGTGCAAGTGGAGAAAATATCACTGTGAGTCCAATCAAACACGGCTTAGAGCCCATTATCGGGCCTATTCCGTGGTGATACGGTTGGTGAAAAGGCATTATTTCGCAAACCGTATTGCTTCCTCAGAGTGCCGTCCGGCAGAGCTGTTTCGGGTGGTCCAGGACCTTCTTCAACCGAGAAATACGGTGGAGGTTCTGGACAACTCATCAGCCTGTTGTAACCAGTTTGCTGCTCACTTTGAGGGGAAAATCGCTCAGATTCGCAGGGAATTGGACTCCACTATTGATGCAGATTCAAGGGATGTATCCAGTGTGCCATGCTTAGGTACAGTTTTATTGGATGACTTTCAATTATTGAGACCTGAGGATGTGGACAGGGTGCTTGGATCTGTCCATGCTACCACCACGCCACTCGACCCTTGCCCTTCTTGGCTAATTGAAAGATCTGCCAGGGGGGTTCGCACCTGGGTCCAGGAGGTTGTTAATGCATCCTTAAGAGAGGGAGTGGTCCCCACCACCTTGAAAGAGGTGATGATTAGACCACTCCTAAAAAAACCAAACCTGGACTCAGGGCTGGTGGTTAACTACTGACCAGTAGCGAACCTCCCTTATTTGGGCAAGGTGTTGGAGAGGGTGGTGGCCGGACAACTCCAGGCACTGCTGGATGAAACTGATTTTCTAGATCCATTTCAATCGGGCTTCAGGCCGGGCTTTGGTACAGAGACTGCCTTGGTTGCCCTGTATGATGACCTTTGCTGGGAGAGAGACAGGGGGAGTGCAACCCTGTTGATACTCCTGGGCCTCTCAGCGGCTTTCGACACCATCGACCATGGTGTCCTTCTGGATAGGCTGGCCAGGTTGGGGGTTGGAGGCACTGCTTTGCGGTGGTTCCAATCCTTCCTGGCTGACCGTGTCTAGAAGGTGGTGCTGGGGGACAGTTGCTCTGCCCCGTGGCGTTTATGTTATGGGGTTCCTCAGGGCTCTATACTGTCTCCCATGCTGTTCAACATTTACATGGAACCGCTGAGAGAGGTCATCAGGAGGTTTGGGCTGAGGAGTCAGCAATATGCTGACGATACTCAGCTCTACCTCGTTCTCCACCAATCCAGGTGAGGCAATTTCTGTGCTGAACTCGTGTCTGGGCCAGATAATGGACTGGATGAGGGTTAACAAACTGAAACTCAATCCAGACAAGACGGAAGTGCTGTTAATGGGTGCTCTGCCGGACAGGTTAGAGGGCCATCTTCCTGTCCTGGATGGGGTTGCACTCCCCCTAAGGGACAGGGTCCGCAGCTTGGGGGTGCTCCTGGACCCTGGTCTAACTCTGGAAGCCCAGGTGGACTCGGTGGCTAGGGGTGCCTTCCTTCAGCTGCGGAAAATATACGAGCTTCGCCCCTACCTAGACGAGCAGAGCCTCATGACAGTTACGCATGCACTGGTAACATCCTGTATTGATTACTGCAATGCGCTCTATGTGGGGCTGCCTTTGAAGACGGTCAGGAGATTGCAACTGGTTCAGAATCGTGCGGCGCGGCTGGTAAGTGGTGGAGCCGCCAGGGATCACATCACGCCGATTCTGCGTAACCTGCATTGGTTACCAGTTGCTCTCCGAGCCCAATTCAAAGTGCTTGTTTTGACATATAAAGCCCTAAACGACTTAGGACCTAGATACCTGAAGGACTGCCTCCTTCCATAGGAACCTACCCGGCGATTAAGATCGAGCCAGGGGGGCCTTTTGAAAGAGCCATCCCTCAAGGAGGTGAGAGGGATGGCTTGTAGACAAAGGCCCTTCTCGGCAGCTGCTCCCAAGTTATGGAATGCCCTCCCTATTGAGATCCGCCTAGCGCCAACACTGATTACATTTCGGTGCCAGGTAAAAACCTTCCTGTTCCAGAAGGTTTTTAATTGATACAATATAGATTGTGGGTCCGCTGATGACAATTTTACGATAATGATTTTAAAGAAGGTTTTTATTACTGTTTGATGATTTACTGATATTTTATTTATAACTATTTTAAATTGTTTTAATTCTTTGATTGTAAGCCGCCCAGAGACCTTTGGGTAGTGGGCGGCATATAAGTTGAATGAATGAATGAATGAATGAATGAATGAATGAATGAATGAATGAATAAATAAATAAATAAATAAATAAATAAATAAAGGCAGCACTGTGTAATCGCCCGTTGTTTACAGTGAACAAGGCTGGAGAGGGGACAGGCGGTGGGTCTGGTGGCCGGTTGGGGAATTCGAGGGCTGGGTACGCTAGTGGTGGAGCTGACGGGAGTGCATGCAGAGCTGTGCTCACCGGCGGTGGCGGTGGGGTTTTGGGAGCCAGAATTGGTGAAAAGGCCGGTTTGGGAGGCAGGACTTGTGGAAAGGCTGGCAAAGACTTTTGTGCCAATAAAATATTACTCGGAGTGAGTCCTTGAAGGCACGCACGGACCTTGCACTAAGTGTGCTGGACCGGGGTAGTAACTCTAGGATGATCCTGAAAGTAGTAGCCAATTGTGTCCCATTTTCGAAGATCTAGTGTGCTGTCTGGAGGCACCCAGGGACACACTTCAGCAATGGTCTTGGCAAGATCCTCGACTTCCTTTAGAGAAGTCGTGTATCTATTTTTAGTGAGAAGATAATGCAGGTCCTTGCAAAACGTTTGTTGCGGGGAGGAAAGAGCATTGCCGCCCATGTTCCTAAGTGTCTAAGTTGACCAAAATCCACTCACCGGGATCCGAAGATGCTGGTGCGCCTGGACCTTGACCTTCCATTTGTTGTCGCCATTCCAATCTAAAGGTGGCATGAAATACTTTGTTGTGTTGTGGTTTGAAAGCATGCCAGCATTGAAACATTTTCCACAGTTATTTCTTCTTTCAAATTTTCATTTGAATAAAATCTTGCTCTTTGGAAATCAACAACTCTGGACAACTAATGAATGAGTATGAACAAAAAAAATGAATGAATTCAGCTCATCAAAACCAAAATGCACCCAAACCAACATATTAAGAAAAACGAATAAAGGAACTTGGTGGCAGTTGTTTAAAACAAAAAACAAGAGGCAGAGTGGCAACTTAAATTTTAATTTATTTACAGCCTGACAACCTGTAGGTAAAACAGGGTTTTGCTGAAACCATAAACCATCTGAAGCAGGTAACAACATACCACAGAGATGGTGCCATGGTTGAAAAGTTATTGTTCCCAATAGATATTGGGACCAACATATAAGTTGTAAAAATAAATATATAAATAAATAAATAAATATATTGGCAGGGATGTATTTGGGTAGTGAAGCCCAGAACAATGGGAAAAGCAGAAAACGAACAACTCATTCTTCCATGATTATTGCAGGTTCTGCGTCTCCCTGAATCATATTTTGTGAGGTTGACCATTATAGGAACTGCTTAAATAGCCTTTACTGAGTCTGTTCCTTCTTCTCCCACTTAGTCATGATGGCTCAAAAAAGGTTTTGCCTGATGCAATCCCAGAATACAAATTTTGCGGAGGTGTACATGTGGCAATCAATGGGGCCAAAGCCTATTTGGCAAGTGGGGGGAAGTCACATAGGTGGTGGTGGTGGTGGGGGGAACCACAACTGCTATGAGCTCAAGCAGACAAACTGAAGAACACTTAGAATTAAATGTTAACTGTTTGGACAGCCCCTCACAAGACCCGATTGGGAAATGCTGTCAGCTTGCATGCTTTTGGGGTGATGTTCTCTCTTTTGGAAGATATTGTCTGGGTTTCTTGTACTACAAGCAGTGAGGAATGGAAAAGTCCTGACGAGAAAATGTGGTTTTAAAGCAGAATGGGAATTCTTAAATAACGTGAACCGAGCAGTCTGAGACATTCCTGGCTTTTGATGTCTAATGAGTCAATGGTGTGGAAGTCTCCAAAAGGATCATAGCTTACGGATAAATGTGGAGTCCCCCTTGGTCCCAGGCTTCCAAGTTTAAATCAAATGCAAGTG
>JAHTLZ010001356.1:0-12935 GCA_023846285.1 Phrynocephalus versicolor | reverse complement strand
AAAACCCAATGATATGTGTGGACTCCTTATTTCGGGACTGGGGGGGGCAATGCTTAATCAGCTTTTACAACTGCTCTCCAACTTCCTGCCTCTAGCAAGACTCCTGCCCTGGCTGCAACATCATCCAGTAGACATGGGCACGACTTAGCGGAATTCCCGTTTCCGGCGATCCCGCGATGCAAAGCAAGTGGCACAGAAAAAAAGGGTTTTTTTTTTTTAAAAAAAAACCCGATTCCCGGCCAAAAAGCAGGCGAAAATATGCCTGCCTGAGAGTGCAGATACCAGAGGGGTGGTTTCTGGGGGGGGGGGAGTCCCCGGCCTCCCCCCCTCTCCTGTCCTGGGCTGCTCTGGTGGGGGAAATCCTCATTGTCTCGCAGTCGCTCGCAACAAGCCGGCTGCCAGACTCTCCGCCGGCCGCCGCAATTCAAGCGGCACAGAAAAAAAGTTTTAAAACCCCCGATTCCCGGGCAAAAAGCAGGCGAAAATATGCCTGCCTGAGTGAGGGCTCAGGGCACCTACCAGAGGGGTGGTTTCTGGGGGGAGGGGTCCCCGGCCTCCCCCCTCTCCTCCTGTCCCTCCTGGGCTGTGCTCGTCATCCTGCCAAAGTTGCCGCCTCGCCAGCTCGCCGCCATTCAAGCGGCACAGAAAAAAAAAGTTTTTTAAAGTAAAAAAACCCCTGATTCCCGGCCCAAAAAGCAGGCTAAAATATGCCTGCCTGAGAGGGCACCTACCAGAGGGGTGGTTTCGGGGGGGTCCCCAGCCTCCCCCCTCTCCTGTCCTGGGCTGCTCTGGTGGGGACTCGCAAGCAACAAGCCGGACTCGCCATGTCATCTGGTGCGGGCAGGGAATCGAAAATGGTGCGGCGACCACAATATTTTTTTTGAAATTGTGGTCCAAAAACACACACAAGCACCACAGAAACATGCAAAAATTGCTATTTTAAAACTGCCAGAATTTTTACAGTAGCAGTGGGTTTTTCTTGCAACAAAATGTCTCCTCTCTGTCCTCTCTCCATTGATTTTATTTTATTTTATTTTATTTTATTTACACCTGCGCAATGATGGGATGGCCATGGGAGTGGAGCATGAAAATTTTTGGAGCCATTCCACCAATCGCATGGCCAGTTGGCCACTGAGACTTCTGGGATGTGCCAAAAAGCCTACTAACCCTGCCCTAGCCCTAAGCCTAACTCTTACCCATATGCCACAGTAAACTGTCCTCTTAGTGGGTCAGAGAGGCACCCAAAGGTGCACCCCAATACTCACCCTAACCTAACCCGTAACTAGCCTAACCCTAACCCTTGCGCTAACCCTCTGTCCCCCTAAGCTAGATCTGTACTTGCATTGCACGGTACGCAAGTACACTTCCCTTCTTAGTGAGACACAGCAGATGCAGGGAGAGTCTGCCAGTCCATCACTTGTGGCTCTGGCTGACTCCTGCAGCAGCATTTGTGTGCCATGCAAACCCTGCCCACGAGCGCGTGTCTCTCACTGACTGATGCAGGGAAGGCACCCCAAAAAGAGGGGTGCCTCTGCCAGTCTGCTGCGTCTGCAACTTGGTATGCATATCCAATTGGCTATGCATGCCCTTTTGTAGCAGCACCGGCGGGTGAGGATAGGAGGCACCCACCCCAGAGAGGTGCCTCCAGGAGCCCGCTTTCTCTTCATAGCGGGCCAGAGGAGGCACCCACCCCACAGAGGTGCCTCCAGGAGCCCGCTACCCCCTCAAACCAGTATAAAGACAGACGAAAAACCAAAAAATGAAATGACAAATTTTTGCGAAATTTCGCAAAAAACGGAAACGAGCCGACACGGGCCGCCTCCGACACACGACAACTCGAAAATGTAATTTCCCCTAGTCGTGCCCATCTCTATCATCTAGCCATGGACTTGAAGAACATCATCTAACCAAGAACTTTAAAAATAACCCTCTGGTAAAGCACATCTTTTACCATATCTGAACGTCTGGGACCTGCTTTGTAGAAGAATGATTTACACTCCAAAGCTTGCAATGTTCTTTGCTTTTCATTTTTATTAGTGACCTATAAAGGTATCACCTGTAATCTCTTTCTACTGATTACTTAGGACTGGGCTCATATTGTTATTTATTTATTATCAAGGAACTCCAGGCAGTTAACAATAGGGATAATACAGAGCAAGTGTAAACACACAATACAACAATCAACAAAGGATAAAAAAGAATTGAAAGGAAAAATATCAACAAGATAGACTGAGAGAGGACAAAATGTCTTGTTTTCAACAACCAGCTCAGTTCTTGTAAACTCAAATTTGTGGATTCTTTTGGGGAGTAAACCCATCTCTTTTTGGTCTTCCTCTTTCCCTGTTGCCTTCAGCTAGATATGGGCACCAAATGAAAAACAAAACACTGTTTTGTCATTTTGTTATGTAGCAAATTTTTTCATTATGTCACAAAATTATAGAAACAATTTCATGACGAAATTAAACAAATCACTTTGCCCCCACCCCCCAGGCCAGAAGGAGTCCAAGTTAATAGGCTAAAAATCTAAATAAACTGAGCTAAATGGGTAATAAAACATTAAAGAACAAAGGGGGAAATATTTTGAGTGAGGGTAAGCCCTTGGCAACATGATCCCTATAGATGCAGTAGTTCATATCCTCTGTCCTTCCCAGGGCTCACATGCCATGCGGCATTACTTATTGCTCACACTGAGAGATGTAGAGAATTTTTGTAGGCTCTACACTACAGCATTGCCAGGACTTGTGAAAAGTACACAGTCCACAAGCAGTTGTTATTTTGTCAGGATTTGATATCTTGTCTGTTTATGGATGCTTTTTTTATATATTCATACATATATAGACACAAATACATAGGCCAGAATTCTATTGCCAATTAGATGTCAGCATAAATCAAACAATATAAATTACTGTAGCAGACTTTTGCTACTAGTTAAGAAGTCAAAGCACATATTTCTGTTCCTTCATCAGACTTAATGCATGACAAGATCTAAAAGTACAACCTCCCAACTAGCAGTAATTCACCACAGCTATTTACACTGTTTGACTTTGCTGTCAGGATCAAGCATTAGGATTCTAGTCACAGACACAAACACATATGGGAAAGAGTGTTAAGGTGAGATTTTTTTTCCTATTTAAAACAAAATATTTAATCTATAATTCTGAAGGCCAAAAATTATTATTTTTTCTTTCTCTCCTGATTTCTGTACCTGGCACACACTTTCCCCATAATTGTTTTGTGGATACCAAATGACAGTGTGACTCTTGTGGGCAGTTTGTGTGCTGTTCTCATCAATGTGTAAGAGGGAGCACCATAAATAAAAATGACTGACATCTGAGGAAAAGATCACCAGAATCCCTATATGTGGCAAAATTTCATTATCTCCATGTACTAGTTGCTGTACACTGTACCCCTCTCCTAACTTTATTCTGCAAAGAAACATCCTGTATGGATGTTTGGCCAAGGGTTACTATCTGGTCCAAAGATACAAAGTAGGTATGGCCCCTCTTGACTAAAGAATTAAATCAAATACAGGTTAAAAGAGAGGATGTTTTACGACTAATTGATAAATTGAAGATTATCAAGTCACCAGGCCCAGACGGCATCCACCCAAGAGTTATTAGGGAACTGAGAAATGAAATTGCAGATCTCTTAACACTAATATGCAACTTGTCTCTTAAAACGGCCACAGTGCCAGGGGACTGGAGGATAGCAGATATCACACCAATTTTTAAAAAAGGAAGGAGGGGGGACCCGGGAAACTACAGGCCAGTTAGCCTTACATCTGTCCCAGGGAAGATGGTGGAAAGCCTCATCCAAGAGAAAATCTTAAAACACATAGAAGAACAAACCTTGCTGAGAGAAAATCAGCATGGCTTCTGCAAGGGTAAGTCTTGTTTGACAAATCTTTTAGAATTTTTTGAAAAGGTCAACCGGCATGTAGATTTGGGTGAACCGGTGGATATAGTCTATCTGGATTTTCAAAAGGCTTTTGACACAGTCCCTCACCACAGGCTGCTGAGAAAATTGCACAGTCAGGGGATAAGAGGGCAGGTCCCCTTATGGATTGAGAACTGGTTGAGATCCAGGAAACAAATAGTAGGTGCCAATGGGAAATTTTCACAATGGAGAGAGGTGAAAAGCGGTGTGCCCCAGGGATCTGTCCTGGGACCGGTGCTTTTCAATCTGTTCATAAATGACCTGGAGACAGGGATAAGCAGTGAGGTGGCCAAGTTTGCAGATGACACAAAACTTTTCCGTGTGGTAAAAACCAGAGAAGATTGTGAAGAGTTCCAGAAGGATCTCTCCAAACTGGAGGAATGGGCTACGAAATGGCAAATGTGTTTTAATGTAGCCAAATGTAAAGTAATGCATATTGGGGCAAAAAATCCAAACTTTATCTATCATCTCATGGGCTCTGAGTTATCCGTGACAGATCAGGAGAGAGATCTTGGTGTGTTGGTGGACAGCTCCATGAAGGTGTCTACCCAATGTGTGGCAGTGGTGAAGAAGGCCAATTCCATGCTAGGGATTATCAAAAAGGGGATTGAAAATAAAACAGCCAACATTATAATGCCATTATACAAAACAATAGTAAGGCCGCACCTGGAGTATTGTGTACAATTCTGGTCACTGCATCTCAAGAAAGACATAGTGGAACTGGAAAAGGTGCAGAAGAGAGCAACTAAAATGATTAGTGGGCTGGGGCACCTCCCTTATGAGGAAAGGCTAAAACATTTGGGGCTCTTTATTTTGGAAAAAAGGAGCCTGGGGGGGATATGATTAAGACGTACAAAATAATGCAGGGCATGAGTAAAGAGGATAGGGGGAAGCTCTTCTCCCTCTCACAAAATACCAGAAGTAGGGGACATACACTCAAATTGAGGGCTGGGAGAGGAAGAACAGACCCAAAAAATATTTTTTCACCCAGCGTGTTGTTAGTCTATAGAACTCCCTGCCACAGGATGTGGTGATGGCATCTGGCCTGGATGCCTTCAAAATGGATTGGACAGATTCCTGGAGGAAAAGTCCATCACAGGTTACAAACCATGATGGAGATGTGTAATCTCCAGGCTTAAAACCAGGGTACTTCAAGGGCCAGATGCAGGGGAGTGGTATCAGGAGACAGATATCTAATCTCATGCGCTCCCAAACGCATCTGGTGGGACCACTGTGAGATACAGGAAGCTGGACTAGATGAGCCTTTGGCCTGATCCAGCATGGCTCTTCTTATGTTCTTATGTTCTTATGACTAAGAGTGCAAGTACACTGGAATTCCAAATGAAATGATTCAGATTTGCTATGATTTGATCCACAACCTGTATTATATTTGAAATTGCTATCGGTGCTTACACAGGGACTGTGGTTGATTAAGGAGTTCACATTCCAGATCAAAATCTGTTTTCTTTTGTTCCTTCTTTTGGTCCCACCTCTGTTGATTCTTCCCTTCTCTGGTACCTCCTCTGCTTCTTTTTTATGATTCATTGTTAAGCTGTTTGCTCATTTCAAAGTTCAGACGACCACATATCCTAAAAACTTTTCTCTAGAAAAATAACAGTCTAGGAGTACAGAACATCAGAAGATTGAACAGTAATTATGTAAAATACATCATAATTCACATCATAATTATCCCATAACAGGGATAATCACCTTCTCCTTCCTATTCAGTAGTCTTTTCTCTTACTTTGAATTCATGCAGGAATTACCTCATCTCTGACCTCAATTTTTGTGCCAATAGTTTACAATCATATATTAACAGAGGTTCCTGCATGTTACTTGAAAATAAGGAAAAATGGTAAAAGATGGGAAGGTGATTTTAATGAAACTTGCAGATCTGTCAATTAAGTAATTAACAGCAATGAGTTTTTTCTTCACTACAAAGAGGCCTTCCCACATGATCTGACAGGATTCAGAATGATCACCTGCCATCCTCATCAAAACTCTTTTATGTGTCCCCACTTCTGGCCTGAACATTGTATCCAAATTGCCAACATCACTGAAATACCTCCTACAGACACACCTTCATCTTTACAAGAAACTATCACAACTAACTGCATGGGTAAAAAACTCATTCACATTGTTTAGGCTTGAAAAAAAAAAAACAGAAGCCTCCTAGCAGTAGAAGGAAAGAAGCTGCTTTGGAAGCAAAAAGGGCTGGATCAATTTGAATGAGTCTTGGTATCATGTTGTCAGTAAAATAAAAAAAATGGGATTCATCCTTTTTATGAGAGCAAATCCTGCAGTAGTTAATCATTGAGTCACACTCTAAGCAAGGATTAAAACTTAGGTCTCCCTGTTCGAAATTTGATACTCTAATCATTATATTATATTGTCTCTACAATGTACGTGTTATTCTCTAAATGATGCTAAGGATGAAACCTATTGACAGAAAAACTACAGCAGTTGTAGAACACTACAAAGTTCTTGACATATGAACATATGGCTTAGAGATGCTTCTACCTATATGTGGATAAATTTTTAGCTATCAGGAAGCCTTTTAAAATATATGTTTATGGGTAATTTTTATATAAGAATTTTTCCTTTTCCTTTTTTCCCCTTTCTTTTTCTCTTCCCTCCCCTTTGGATAAACAACATCATTGTAAACCTACTTTTATTATTTTTCCTTCTCAGGAGGTTTTATGTTTTTTTGGGGGGTGTCCTTTATATATTTTATCTACCTTTTCATTTTTTTAAAAAAACAATAACAATTAAAGTGATTAATTTGCTTGCAATGCAAATCTGCATAAGACACAGATCAGCATAATATGTACATAAGACTACTTTATATCTGATTTTCAAAGTATGGAACTTAGGCCACCAACTTTACAGAAGTCAAACATATCATCCTCAAAGTCACATGGTGGCCTCACCTTCTATCTCTCTCTCCTATTTTCCTATGGTGGCACTGCAGAGCTGCAAACATATGAGCAGTTTCATGCTTTACAGTGCTCGCTGGTAACACTTCTAAATGGTTGAATAGCCCTGCCTCAATACTGCCTCACATACAAAGATCGCACTTTCTTCTCCTTCTGTACTGTTCATCTTGGGATTTGTCTCCCCCGTTTGAGTAGCATAGAAATTCCCTGAGACTCCTCTTGTCAGCACCCTGAGACCTGGCAACCATATTCCGGGTCAAGATGTGGTTGACAGCCTGGAATCATGGGTCACTGAAAAGAGGACAGGTGTGTATCTTCAGAGGGAAAAAACATTAATTTCCATCTCCTGCATTTTATTATAAAAGTCAGATATCTCCCCCCTTATATTGACAACGCCCATCATCAAAAAAAAAAAAAATCCTCAGGAAATCATAAAGGCAATTCATAATCATCTCATAATTTTTTAACAAAGTACCCCAAAAGTTCTTGATATAATTATCAAAAGGCTATATTTCTACTGGGGCTCAAATGTTTTCTGAATGTTTTTATGTGGTAAAGATTTGTAACATAGGCAGCTTTGAAGCAGCCAGAATACTCTTCAGTATTCTACTAGCTGCATAGATACAAATGCACAAGTACAGGTGTATGCTTTGTTTTCTTTACTCTCCTTCCCCTTTGAGGAGGCTTTTGAAATGGCTGTTTTATTTCTCCCCTCACAATTTTTTTAAAAAAAATTGCATGTCCAGCAGGTGTTCTTTCTAAGTTTCTTGAGTCTGCTTTCTGTGAGAATTAGGATGGTTTATTGGGAAGATCAGGAGCTGTTTCGCTGAAATGCAGGGAGGGAGAGTTAAAAATAAATGATGTGGCTCATTGTACAAAGAATTTTGTAGGCATGGCTTGTTCATGGCATGTGGTCTTAAACAAACGCACTTCCTAGATATGGACTAAGGTATAATTGTGTGTTCCAGACAAATTTCTTCTAATAACAGTTGAAGGGACAGTTGAAAGGACAGAAAGATGAATTGGCAGGGTGAGTTTTTGTATTCAAATGCTTGCTGGCTTTGCAGCAGAAAGTAAATATCTCTCGATAGCTTCCTGAGGAGCCTTCAGTCCACTGACAGAGACTGCTAATGAAGGAGCACATACTGTTCAAATAAGCCAAGTTTCTTTATTGTAGCAAAGATGCTGCAGACACTGCTACAGGAAGGTGGTCACACCAAAACTGGCATAGTGTACCTTAACAAATGCTGCCAGAAATTGTAGGGCTTTTGGGGGGGGGGAGCAGGGACTTTGATTTAATGGACAGATGCATGCTACCCCTTTTTGAACGGGACTATGTATTGGTGAAGCACAGCTTTGTTTACAATAGTACATAAATATTGTGTCCCAGCACTAAGCAGTGGCAATCGTAGGGATAATACCCTATAATCTATTTATTTTTAAAAAATGCAAATAAGCAGGGCTTATAAAAGAGTTTTTTAAAAATTACAAAAGAATAAAAAGGTTCATTCTCTGCAAATATTATTTGATACTGTTTTTAAAAATGCAGTTATTTCCTCTCTTCCCCCATCTTTCCCCCTAAAAGGGACCCAAGGCAGCTATACCAGAATATTTTATTTACTTCTTCCCATTTTAAAAATCATTTGAAACTTTGAAGGCTCCTTGGCCCAAACCCTGTAGTCCTAGTCATATGTTGATTTAAAAAAATGCCTACCATTGTCCCCAGCTTTGGAATGCTGTTGTTTGCTATTTAGTCATTTCAACTCTATTTCCCAACTAGTATACTATTCAAAAATACCAGGTGCAGTCAATCAGAATTATTGAAAACAAAAATGTATTAAATGTTAAATGTATCTGTATGCTGCTACTGCTGCTGCTGTTTTATTATTATTATTATTATTATTATTATTATTATTATTATTATTATTATTATTATTATTATTATTATTATTCACAGCTGCCAGGTGTTAAGCTAGAGTTGTCCAGCATAGGATGACTGGAGATATCTTCGTAGAACATATGCTGTTCCTAATAATGTTGCCATTTGTAGTTAACTAATGTTGATCTTGTCAATGATGAGGTTGTCCAGATGTTGATCCAGATCTTTTGGGATTGCACCCAAGGTGCCTATTAGAGATGGGCACGGAATGAACATTTTTTCATTTCCGTTACCGTTTGTCGATTCCGTTACGTAACGAAATGACAAACGGAAATTGTGATGAAAATGAAACGAAACAAACAGAATCATGAAAATTTTTGTTGTTACGTTTTGTTTCCGTTAATGGCGACGCGCAATGAAATGAGCTGTTTTAAATGTTAAAAAACACCCTGGACATCCATAAAAATGCAGCGATAATTATTTATATTGTCTGATAATACCTACCAGGGGGGTTGGGGTCCTTGAAACATTTGTTTTTGTCTTCTCCCATCGCAATGTATTTTTCTTTTCCCTTTAAAATGGATGTCGCCACCGGCCACAAAATGGAGGCAAGCCATGTGATGGGATCATGTTCAACCAATAGCATCCCCAGGTTGCAGATTGGGCGGGCAGGTCTGGCAGCCACAGAGGGCGTAAAAAGCTCTGGCAGCCCCCATCCTCCTTGCAGTCTCTGGTGGGAGTTAGGGTGGGATTGCTGTCTCTGAGACTCTAGCTTCAGTCCTGCAGCCTCCCTGTGTGCGTGCTTGCTGCGTACCTCTCGGTGAGTACCCTCCCTTGCCCCGCAGTGCAGTCACTCTGTGGCTGCCTTGCACCCTGGGCAATGCCCGCCGCTGCCTTTGCAGCCTCCCTGCATAAAGAGTCTATACTGTGTCTCTGCCAGCATCCATTTTTTTAGTGTTTTCCCTCTGGTCTGGGGCGTTGGGGGATGCCTGCACACAGAAATGCCTTAAAAATCGCCCAAAAGGGGGTAGAAATGACAAACAAAAAACCAAAAACGGTAACAAATTGTTTTCCAAAAATTCGCAACAAATGGAAACGAAGCAAAACAGACCTCTCAATGACAAACGATAAACCGAAACACCATTTTTTGTTTCGTGCTCATCTCTAGTGCCTATTATTATTGGTGTTGTTCTTGTTTTCTTATTCCATAGCTTTTCAATTTCTATTTCTAAGTCCTGGTACAGTGGTACCTTGTATAACGTAATTAATTCGTTCCAAATTAAATTACGTTATACAAGGTTTACGTTATACAAACCCTAATTTCCCATAGGAATGCATTGGAAGTGGATTTAATCCGTTCCAATGCATTCCAATGGCGCAGGGAATTCCCTCCCCCCCCACCCGGCACAGGGAATTCCCTCCCCCCACCCCCCGGCGCAGGGAATTCCCTCCCCCCCACCACCCGGCGCAGGGAATCCGACCTTCGGGAGCCGCAGCCGTCCAGCCGGCTCACCAACGACGGCACTGAGTGGGGAAGACCTCCGAACGCTGGCTGAGCGTCGGGCGCCACGAGGCGGGCGCCATCTTGAAGGCCGCAGCGGCGGCAGAACCAGCACCGAGGCTCCGCTCCCTGGTCGGGGCCTAGCCGGAGCAGTTCGGCTTGGCCCGGACCAGCGGGAGCCCGGCGTGCCACGTGGACGTTGCCCAACCGCCTCCCCCCGACCGCTGCTGCTGCGCTACCGCGCGGCACAGCTGACGGTCGGGGGAGCTTTGCCGCGCTTCCGCGGCTCTGTTCCGCCAGGCTCCTGGCCTCTGCTGCTGCGCTACCGCGCAGAGCAGCTGACGGTCGGGGGAGCTTTGCCGCGCTTCCGCGGCTCTGTTCCGCCAGGCTCCCGGCCTCTGCTGCTGCGCTACCGCGCAGAGCAGCTGATGGTCGGGGGAGCCTGGCCGCGCTGTCGCGGCTCCGTCCCATCCCGTCCCAGCCCACGGCGCGACCAGACGGAGGACCAGCCCTTCAAGGACCTCAGGTGAGGGGAGGGGAGGCTGGGCAGGGAGCCCACCTGAAGGGACCGCTTCTCCCAGGGGGGACCAAGGCGCCCCCCTACCCTCCTCTCCTCCTTTTCTTCTGGCCCCCTCCAGCTCTGGCACCCCCCCTTTCCTGGCAGTGACTCTCCTCCAAGCTGTGCGCGCATACACACACACACACACACACACACACACACACACACACACCCCTCCGGAGGAGGCGCCCCGGCCCCGGGAGGAGGAGAAAACAGGGAAGGGGGAAGGAGGGGGGGGGGCAAAAAAATTCCGTTGTACGGATTTTTCGTTATACAAGTGTTACGTTATACGAGGTATGACTGTATTTGGTTATCTTTTCTAACTATCACTGACTCTTGCATCTCCTGGTATTGCCACATGGATGATTCGAACTTTGTTTTATTGCTTGTATACTATCGTAATGTCTGGAGTATTGTGGGCAAGCTGTCTACCACATTGGATTCGGAAATCCCAGAGCACTTTGATGACTTTATTTTCGGTAACCTTTTCTGGCTGATGTTCCCACCATTTTTGCTTGATGGTAGCTTGTAATTTTTACATATGTTCCAGTGGAGCATAGCTGCTACTTTATTATAACAGACTAAATAATCAGTCTGAGTGATTTTGGGGCAACAGCTGATTATGTGATCTACATTTTCATCCTTTTCTTTGCATAATCAACATTTACTATCTTTCAATGATTTATCAATATTTGCCTTTATTTCAGTGATTTATCATTTTTGCCTTTATTATTAATATTATTATTTACCCCACTGAACAGCTGGGACCACTCTAAAAATGTAAACTGAACAACAGTTAACTGACTGCAATCCAGCCCATCCTTAATGGGGACCAATCTACTTGTTATTGC
The DNA here is from genome assembly GCA_023846285.1 of Phrynocephalus versicolor. NCBI lineage: Eukaryota > Metazoa > Chordata > Lepidosauria > Squamata > Agamidae > Phrynocephalus > Phrynocephalus versicolor. The sequence continues at coordinate 1,273 of JAHTLZ010001356.1, read as the reverse complement.
TTATTTGCAATGATTAAGGTGAGTCTATATAAGCATACTCTTCTCATACAACTGCCAAGATTGCTCCACTGTGGGGTTAGGGTTGTGTTCTTCCTACACTTTAGTACTTAGTGTTGATGTGTTGCCATGGGTATGGCCTGGCTGTGGCTGCAGATGGCATCATTTTCCATTACTATATATGGTGAAGAATGACAGGAGCTACATTCCAGCCACAGATCATTTCCTCTTCCTTGTTCTGAAATAATATACAGTTGTCCCCCATCCTTTCGCGGTTCATATACTGCGGTCCCGGTATATTGTGGGTCCTCTGAATATGAAAAAAAGGCCTCCTGGGGTAAGGAGGAAAGGCCTCCCCAGGCCCGTCAGAGGTCCCAAAAGTGCTTCCCCGCAAACCAGAAGTGATTTTTGGTAAACCAGAAGTGACCTCCGGATCAATAGAAAGCACTTTTGGTGCCTCCGAGGATCCAGGAAGCCCCTTGCAGGCCCGTTCAGAGCGGTGCCAGGCCCGAGGTAAGTACAAGAGCCCCCAGAGACCCCCCCCCAGTCTCAACCCGACCCAGCATCCACATATTGCGGATTTTCAGTTATTGCGGGTCAGGTTTGGTCCTTAACCCTACTGTATTACTAGAGATGGGCACGAATCGAAAAAATGATGTTTTGTTTTTTTGTTTTTCGTTGCAGGTCTGTTTCAGTTTGTTTTTGTTTTTCGTGAATTTTTTAAAAAAATTCATTTCGTTTTTTTGTTTTTTGTTTTTCATTTTTACCCGCTTTTTGCACGATTTAAACATTTCCTCACACGGACGTCCCCCAACGCCCCAGACCAGAGGGAAAACACTAAAAAAATGATGCTGGCAGAGACACAGTATAGACTAGGTATGCAAGGAGGCTGCAAAAGCAGCAGCGGCGTTGCCCAGGGCATAAGGCAGCCGCAGAGTGACTGCACTGCGAGGCAGGGGAGGGTACTCACCAAGAGGTACGCACGCACACAGGGAGGCTGCACGAGAAATCTCTTCTTTCTCTCCCCCAAGAGCCAGGCTGCAGCCAGCAGGAACACAGAGACACACCTGCCTGGCTGGCCTAAAGTAACGAGTCACAGAGGCAGTAATCCCACCCTAACTCCCACCGCAGACTGCAAGGACGACAGGGGCTGCCAAAGCTGTGCATGCTATTGGTTGAAAATGTCCAAGAATTTACATGATCCCATCACATGGCTTGCATCCATTTTGTGGTTGGAATCCATTTTGTGTCATCCTTAAAGGGAAAAGAAAAAATA
>JAHTLZ010001354.1:1120-11540 GCA_023846285.1 Phrynocephalus versicolor | reverse complement strand
TGCTGCTGGGAGTGAGCTCTCTTGGCTGGAGAGTCTTCTGTGATTCGAGAGGCTTTCTCATGTGCCCCCCCCGCCATTTGCCCCATCTTAACCTCCTTTTCCCACAAGACCAACCCTTTCGTAGATGACCATATGGGGTTTTCTTGGGGAGGCATTTTGCAGAGAAGGTTTGTGCTGGTTTGTGCTGTTGAGTCAGAGGTGAGTTGTTGTTTGGCGTTAAGGCAACCGGAGCAAGGAAATCCAGATTGTTTGGGGGGGCGCCTGCCCTCCCCACCCCATGCCAACAATCTAGGGCAATTCAGAAACTGCTGTCAGAATTTGTCTCCGGGTACAGAAGCACAGACGGGGAAAGAGTTCTGTGGAGCACAGGGCCAAGCCCCCAAGATAGCCAGTACAGTGGAACCTTGACTTACATACTGCTTGACTTGCATCATATTTGACTTGCATCAAGAAGGGGCCTGTTTGACTTGAGTCGCAGGCTTTGACTTACATCTCGGAGCCCCAGCGCAAGGCACCGGAATCGGGCAGCAGCCAAAACCAAGCATCGCAGCTGCCGCCTCCAAACTGCTCCTGCCTTCTTCCCCTCCTCCGGCAGCAGCGGCTTCGGCGAGGCCAGCTCAGAGCACCTGGAGCTGGTCCTCGGCCTTGCCGAAGCTGCCGCTGCCGCCGGAGGAGAAAAAGGGCTGGGAGCTCGGGGCTGGCCTCACTGGTTAGACAGTTGGTTCAGTCTTGTAAAAAATCTGGCTGCAGAAGTCTGGTCCACAATGGAAGCATTTTAGTTGGGGAGCTGTACAGTTGTGCGACTCTAATGGTAAGCATAGAGTTGTTCAGAACTTGGAACGTCAGGTTAAAAATCAGTAAAACTTAAATGTTAGACATTGTTGCTATGAACATTAAAAAGTGGAGGCGTATAACTTGTGGACTATAATTCTACTGCCTCCTCCTCTCTTTGAAGAGACATTTAATTTACATCCTTGAAAGGAATCTCCTATCCCAATCAAATTTGTGTTAAATTGCTGTTTTCGGGGGGGTCTTTTTCATCATCTGGAACGGATTAATCCGCTTTCCCATTACTTTCTATGGGAAAAGTTCATTTGACTTAAGTCATGTTTGACTTAAGTCTAGACCACTGGAACGGATTAATGATGCAAGTCAATGTTCCACTGTACATGATGTCTGAAGGAAGGCGTCCTTCCAGAGGACCTCAACTTTCTGCATCAGCCAGGGAGGTGTTGCTTCGTTTTCCAACTTATCTGTGAGTGTTGTGCTAACTTTATTTATTTATTTATTTATTTATTATATAGCTTGTATGCTGCCCACTACCCAAAGGTCTCTGGGCGGCTCGCAATCAAAATAGACCATTAAAACATCAAAATTACAATAAAATTAGAGCAATAAAAACATGTAAATACAATAAATACCATACATTGAAAACACAACACTAAAATTGCCATCAGGACCCACAATCATTAGTTAAAAAACTTCTGGAAGAGGAAGGTTTTTAACCTGGCGCCGAAATGTCATCAACATGGGCCCCAGGCGGGTCTCACTTGGGAGGGCATTCTATAATCTGGGGGCAGCTGCCGAAAAGGCCCTGTTCCTACAAGCCATCCCTTTCACCTCCTTAAGGGATGGCTCTCTCAGGAGGGCCCCCTGGCTAGATCTTAATTGCCGGGTAGGTTCATATGGAAGGAGGTGGTCTTTCAGGTATCTAGGTACTAGGCCGTTTTCACAGCAAGCAGGACCTTGTAGCAATGGGTGATAGTTTAACTCTCTTTCTGGAATTGTTCTGTAATCCAGCAGAGTCATCCTTGTACTGGCACACTTTTTATCTTGGATTCTAGCAGTTGCTGCTTGCATTTTGGTTCTTTCTGCTGTGCCGTTTTACTTTTTTCCTCTCTCTCTCTGCAGGGCTATTGCAGGTTTTGATTTCTATCTGTTTATCACTTCCAGCTGTGAGATTTCTGAGACTTGTTATCTGGGGAAAAAAATCTGTGTTTCAGGATCCAAAGCAGTTTATAACATTTAAAAGCTAAAAACCGGAAGCATAAAATTGTTGGGAAATAATCCAACAAATGGCATGCTAAAAATGGTAAACAAAAGGAACACTGCAGAACAGAGTCTCCTCACCACAAACAGAGAAATTCCCTCTTCTGTTTGCATGATAATTTATCTTAGTGGGTGAGTCACAAGTCACTTGTGGACTGGGTTTTTTTTTAAATGCAGAGGGAGTCGGGGTGCCAAGGATTCATGGGCTTTCTTAAATTCTTGATTTGTGGAAGGTGCAAACCGATGGGAGGTTGACACAGACTGGATATGGCATCATCCAGTGTTCTCTGTGGCATTTAGATGTCTCAGACTACAAACTCCATAATTCCTGCTCCTTTGCAGTTCGCTCACGCTCTGCTCAGGCATAAGGCTGCCCTAGTCTCTCTTTTTAAACAGCGTTATTAGCAAGAGGTGAAAGAAGCCAGAGCACCATATGATGAGCAGACCGAAGGAGAACTGCAATGGAGTGGGGATGATGGAAATTGTAGTCTGACACATCTAACGGGCACCGGGTTGGGGAATGCCGGGTGATCCCATAATATGGAGCAGTGCCAAGTACCTTTTCTGGAGCTGCAGTAACTCACAAAGCACGTGTCTGGGATCATTCTTTACAGTACAGTACTTTGCTTCACAATGACTGGATGGAGTGGCAAATGCATAATTCAGGATCACCTTCCGTTGATTTGGTTTTGTTTTGGTTTTCCGGCCCGTATCGATGCAGAGGTTGGGCTTGGTGTTGGCGCCAGCCGTCCCCTGAACCTCAGGTCTGTTGGCAAACATGGTGGTCCACCAACTCTAGATAACCAGCAGATCTTCCCTTGGAGGAGAGCGAAGGGGCATCCCAGGAAGCTGATGGCTGTTTTCCCACGCCAGGCTGAGGGCTCGTTAGGTGGCTGCCTGCCTCTGTAAGTGTCAGTTAATGATCTATGCAATAATTAGTGGCCGCAAGGAATAATGAGTTTTGAATTGGACAAATCTTTTGCAGTTGTAGTTGTTGTTTATGATGATCACAGTAACAATAAAGAGGAGGAGATGGTGGTGTACGGATGCATTATGTAAGAAGTTGGAAGCATTTGAAATGTGGACTTAGGTGCATTCTGATTATACTGTACCTTGGATAGCCAGAGTCACTAACATGGCCATATTACAATGCATGAATAAGAAGCTAGAAATTCTCTATACCATAAAGAGAAGAAAAATGCAGTATTTCAGACACACAGTGTGCAATAAGGAATACCATCTGCTGCAGGTTGTCCCCCAAGGAGAAATGGATGGAAATTGTGGCCCAGGGCATGGAACAACATTTTGGCTTACGAATTTAAGCCAATGGTTCGCAGTGAGCACAACTCACTTTAGATTAGATTAGATTTAAAAAAAAAAACAGATCGTGCTACTGATCACCAGCCTTCTACAAGGACGTGGCACTTGGAGAAGGAGGAGGAGGAGGAGGAGGAGGTGGTGGTGGTTGACTCTGTGCAGCTTCAGGTGTCCCCCCCCCCTTTTGGATTTTTATGGACTGCAATCAACATGGCCCTCTGTGTCAGAATGATCCGTGGCTCCCATGATCTCTTGCCCATGGCCAGGCCGGATGGAAGTGATGGGAACATAAGAACATAAGAAGAGCCATGCTGGATCAGGCCAACGGCTCATCTAGTCCAGCTTCCTGGATCTCACAGCGGCCCCACCAGATGCGTCTGGGAGTGCACGAGACTAGATATCTGTTTCGTGATATCACTCCCCGGCATCTGGCCCTTGAAGTACCCCGGTTTTAAGCCTGGAGATGACACATCTCCATCATGGTTTGTAACCTGTGATGGATTTTTCCTCCAGGAATCTGTCCAATCCCCTTTTGAAGGCATCCAGGCCAGATGCCATCACCACATCCTGTGGCAGGGAGTTCTACAGACTAACAACACGCTGAGTGAAAAAATATTTTCTTTTGTCTGTTCTTACTCTCCCAGCCCTCAGTTTGAGTGGATGTCCCCTAGTTCTGGTATTTTGGGAGAGGGAGAAGAGCTTCCCTCTATCCACTTGACTCATGCCCTGCATTATTTTGTACGTCTCAATCATATCCCCCCTCAGGCGCCTTTTTTCCAGACTAAAGAGCCCCAATTGTTTCCAGAACTGGAGCCCCTCAACATGTAGAGGGCTGCAAGGTCTTGAGCCATTGCTTCATTACAGATCGCAAGGTGAATATGAGCTAACAGAGAGATGTGGTTGGCAAAAAAAAAGCAAATGCTATTTGTCGAAGTATAATCTCCAGATCTATTAAATGCTGTTAATAGAAATAGAGTCTCCAGATCCGGTGACATGCTAGTTCCCCCCCCCCCCTTTGGAGGTTTTTAACCAGAGGGTGGATGGCCATCTGTCAGGAGTACTTTGATGGGGGTTCCTGCATGGCAGGAGGTAGGACTGGATGGCCCTGGAGGTCTCTTCCAACTCTATGATTCTATGAATGAATGAATGAGTTCTGCAAGACTTTTTCTAGTCCAGCTGGCCACCTGCTCAGAGTCCTTATATGCTGAAGGAACTGAATCTGGAATTTGATGTGGATTCCTGCCTCGAGCAGGAGGTTGGACTGAATGGCCCTGGAGGTCTCTTCCAACTCTGTGATTGTATGATTCTATGTTTGGCACTGGTCAGTCCTCATCTGGAGCCCTGTTTCCATTTCAAGAAGGATGCTGGCAAATTGGAACGAGGAGGAGGGCAACAAGGATGGGGAGAGGACCAGAAACCAAGCCCTGCGAGGAAAGACTGAAAGAACTGGCTGAGTTTAGCCTAGAGAAAAGAAGACTGGGGGGAGATCCGGCAGCACTTCTCAAATCCTTAAAAAGTTTGTCATCCAGAGGAAGGACAGGATCTGTCCTTGACTCTTCCAGAGTGCAGGACGTGCAATAAATGGGCTGAAGATATGGGAAGCCAGATTTCTGTTGAGTATCAGGAAAAACTTCCTAACTGTTAGACCAGTACGAGAATGGAACCAATTACCCAAGAGGTGGTGGGTGCTCCAACACTGGAGGCATTGAAGAGAAACTTATCACCTGGCAGAGATGCTTTATTAGTATTCCTGCCTAGACCGGTGGATGGGTGGGTGGGTGTTAGACTCGATGCCCTTCCAACTCTTTGATTATGTGATACTAAGAGAGGATGTTGACAACCTCGAGCAGGTCCAGAGGAGGGCGACCAGGATTGTTGAAGGTCTAGAGGAAATGTCTTACGAGGAACAGCTTAGGGAGCTGGGAATGTTTAGCCTTTCAAAAAGAGGACTGAGAGGGGATTTGATAGCTATGTTTAAATATTTGAAAGGATGTCATATTGAAGAGGGAACAGGTTTGTTTTCCATGGCTTCAGAGACTAGGAGGTGGGGTAATGGTTTCAATCTACAGGAAAAGAGATACAATTTGAACATTAGGAAGAACTTCATGTCAGTTAGAGCTGTTCGGCAGTGGAAGACGCTGCCACAAAGGAGGGTGGTGGAGTCTCCTTCTTTGGAGGTTTTTAAGCAGAGACTGGATGGCCATCTGTCGGAAATACTGTGATGGGGGTTTCTGCATGGCAAGGGGTTGGACTAGATGGCCCTTGAGGTCTCTTCCAACTCTATGAGTCTATGGTACTAAGGGAGTAAGCGCCTAGCTGTAGTCTTTGAAGTTCAAAAAGTAAACTTTTATCCCCCACACTGACTCTGGTGCAGCACGAAACACTTGGATCAGATCAGGAATGCTTGGTGTTTTGTTATCTCTGCCTACTTTTAGTACCTAGTTATTTCCCGTCCAGTTGATTCCTACTTGCAGTGACCCTTCCCATGATTTTTTTCCAAGTAGAGGATACTCAGAAGCTGTTCCTTTCATCTCGGGGTGCTTTGGGACTTTGCAGCTTTCCCAAGGCCACCCAGGCTGGTTCTTCTCTCTGAAGACTAAGTGGGGAATTACTTTTTATTTTATTTATGAGTATTTTTTTTTAACCTCATCTTTCTCCTTGGAAAAGGAGCCAAGGCAGCTTACAGCAATGAGGGACAATGTAGAGTCCAGGACAATTAAGACATACAGTATTCAAGTTTAAGAACAGGGAATTGAGGGACATCTTACAGCATTAGAAGACAACATTAACGCTAAAAGAGAATACGAGCAGTTAAGAAAAGAGTATTAATACCATGTAATCATGTACAGTAGACCATCTAAACCAGTGGTTCTCAACCTGTGGGTCCCCAGATGTTCCTGAACTGCAACTCCCAGGAGTCTTTGTCAGTAGCAGAGCTGGCCATGGTTTCTGGGAATTGCAGTCCAGGAACATCTGGGGACCTACAGGTGGAGAACCACTGATCTAAAAGTTATGGGAGCTGAGAACTAACAATTGATAACATAGTGTCAATGTAATCCCACAAGGAGAGAGACAGACACAAAGTTGTAACTATAATTATAACAAAGTTATAATTAAACTCCCAAGCTCTGTGAGTGTATGCCATTGCACTTCTGTTACCATAGGTACTGTGTGTATTAGTTATTTTATATTTAGAGATGGGGATTTCCCCTGGATGATGGTTTATCATATTATTACGTCAGTTTCATTATACAGTGGTACCCCAACTTAAGAGCAGCTCGACTTAAGAGCAATTCGAGTTAAGAGCAGAAAACTGTTGGCATTTTAACTGCTACCTTACAAATTTTAGATATGGTCTGCTCGACTTACAATTTTTTTCATTTTTTATTTTTAATCTTATTTTTTCAATTTTTAGATAGGCACCCCGACTTAAGAGTAGTTCGACTTAAGAGCATGCATTCGAAATGGATTAAATTCATAAGTCGAGGTCCACTGTTTGTTTATGTTATGCAATTATAAGCTCCTGGCGCCTACAGCACCTGGTATTCCCTGGTCGTCTCCCATCCAAGTACTGGCTAGTGGCAGCTAGATAGCCGGGATAAAAACTTAAATAAAAGCAAGCCAACAAACTGATCTGGGAGGTCTGTTTATTTTGCTTATTTGATTTATAGGCCACCCATCTGGCTACCAAAGCAACTCTGGACCAGTCAGAGGAGCAGAAAACCTCCCAGGTGTCTCTGTAGTCCTGACATTTTGTTCATTTATCAGCAATGAATCAGATACCTCTGAGAAACCCCTGAGTAGCAGTTGATGGCATCCACCACCTCCTCCTGCTTCTTGACAGCAGGGGAACAGGCTGTCTCTGGCACCGGCAGGCATATGGGAGAGAGGAATCATAGAATCATAGAATCATAGAGTTGGAAGAGACCTCATGGGCCATCTAGTCCAACCCCCTGCATGGAGGAACCCCTTCACAATATTTGCGACAGATGGCCATCCAGCCTCTGCTTAAAAACCACCAAAGAAGGAGACTCAACCACCCTCTGTGGCAGCATATTCCACTGCCGGACAGCTCTAACTGTCATGAAGTTCTTCCGAATGTTCAAATGGAATCTCTTTTCCTGTAGTATGAAACCATTGCCCTGAGTCCTAGTCTCTGAAGCCATGGAAAACAAACCTGTTCCCTCTTCAATATGACATCCTTTCAAATATTTAAACATAGCTATCATATCCCCTCTCAGTCTTCTTTTTGAAAGGCTAAACATTCCCAGTTCCCTAAGCCGTTCCTCATAAGACATTTCCTCCAGACCCTCAACCATCCTGGTAGCCCTCCTCTGCACCTGCTCGAGTTGTCAACATCCTTTTTAAACTGAGGCGCACAGAACTGGACACAGTACTTCAGGTGGGGGTCTGACCAGAGCAGAATAGAGTGGCACTATCACCTCCCTTGATCTAGACACTATGGTTCTGTTGATGCAACCAAGAATCGCATTGGCTTTCCTGGCCGCCGCATCACACTGCTGATGAGGGCACCCACAGCAATTAATACTTAGGCTGTAATTGTATAGGTTTTCAGCCAAAAGCATTGGACACCTTACAGGAGGAGTAATCTAGCAATGCCGTAACACAGAGCTGCTTCCTAAAGGACTCCTAACATTGGGAGTTGGGGGCGGGGGGGCTCTTTTCTCATCCTAGAGACCCTCCATCATCATCCCCTCTGCTGCCAGAGGTACCAAAGGCTATCCGTCATATCATGGTTTGGGTAGAGTTTGCAACTCACTTGAACTAAAAGAAAGGGCGCTTTTACATGACCCTAAAATCCGAGGCAAAGGGCTCCCAGATCCGGAGCTTTAAAATGTTTTCTCACCAGCTCTGGACTTTAAAAAAAAATTAAGTACGACCACGCCCACCTAAGTGCGTCCTACTGCACTTTTCAAGTACCTGGCCTCCAGGAGGTAAAAAATCTTCCGATGTGGATTGTAAAGCTACCAATGCCGGGCTCCCACGCCTTCTGTTTGTTTTTTTGTCCCCGCCGCCCCTTTAAAAGACAGGAATCACTACGGGGCTGCTGGGGTGGCAGACGGAGGTGAGCCTGCATTCTTTTCTCCCTTTTTTCTCCCTCCCCTCACGCAGACAGGAGCAATGGAGTGCAGAGGGGTGGGAACACAGGAAGAGGGACAAACCCCCATGATCTCTGGTCCGAATTTAAGTTGCCACCGGATTTTAGAGCTTGTGCAAAAGTGCCCAAAGTGCCCTCTTGCTCCTTGAGTGTAGAGGGTGTTAAAGCAAGGGGTGAAACGGCAGTACTGCAGTCAAGACTCTGCTCTTGAGCTGAATTCAATCCTAATGAATTCATGGGACTGGCTCAAGGTTGACTCAGCCTTCCATTCTTCTGAGGTTGGTAAAATTAATACCCAACTTGCTGGGGCCCTGGGGGAGGAGCAAGGTGCAGCCTGTATAATTAATTTGCAAACTGCTCTAAGCACTGTGGGCAGTATATGTACAACGTGTGACCGGTGGCACTGGTTGGGATTGGCTCTTCTGCATAGCTGTTAGAAGCACAAGTGGCCATCCTACAAGGATACTAGATGAAAGAGGGGAGCCATTTGACTAGTAGCCACTGGCATTCCTATTTCCTGTTAATTTATTGAATTCCTTCTGAAGCTGACATATCTTATGGCAGTGGATCCCACGGTTTAACTATGATCCTCTTCTGTCCCATCTGTTCAGTCCTGCCTGATTCTCGGTCCCTTAGTGGATCGATGCTCGCCGTGCCTTTCTATCCCATGCAGCTTCTTTTGGTCATAAGAACATAAGAACCTAAGAAGAGCCCTGCTGGATCAGGCCAAAGGCCCATCTAGTCCCACTTCCTGGATCTCACAGTGGCCCCACCAGATGCGTTTGGGAGCACACGAGACTAGATATCTGTCTCCTGATACCACTCCCTGCATCTGGCCCTTGAAGTACCCTGGTTTCTCCATCATGGTTTGTAACCTGTGATGGACTTTTCCTCCAGGAATCTGTCCAATGCCCTTTTGAAGGCACCCAGACCAGATGCTATCACCACCCCCTGTGGCAGGGAGTTCCACAGATTAACAACAGGCTGGGTAAAAATAATTTTCTTTTGTCTGTTCTCACTCTCCCAGCCCTCAATTTGAGTGGATGTCCCCTAGTTCTGGTATTTTGGGAGAGGGAGAAGAGCTTCCCTCTATCCATTTGACTCATGCCCTGCATTATTTTGTATGTCTCAATCATATCCCCCCTCAAGTGCCTTTTTTCCAGACTATAGAGCCCCAAATGGTTTAGCCTTTCCTCATAAGGGAGGTGCCCCAGCCCAGTAATCATTTTAGTCACTCTCTTCTGCACCTTTCCCAGTTCCATTATGTCCTGGAATTGGACCCCAGGTCGTGACCAGTTTTATCTTCAATAGAGCAATTTAACCACTGCACCACAAAGCTCTTCATAGTCATAATTTGGATGCCTCTATCTTTTTCCTATATCTGTCCTCCTCGATACACGGTATGAGAAGGTGCCTCTATTTATACGTCCTGAATCTTCCACCCTTCACATCCGGTTGGTGATTCTACATCCCTCCCCACAGACGGGATGTTGTGCGCTCTGGAGAACCCAGCGCCCCAAAAGGGATGTACACCACCCCTGGAGTCAGTCTTCAAACCTAGTCAGCCCTTTCTGTCTCGGTTTAGGCTGGTTAACGTCCGTCTGCGTGTGCGGATGAGTCACCTCCACTCGCTAGATCAAAGCGATCACATCAACATGGCCCAGATATGTTTTGGTTGGTCTCTCCACATTTCGGATGCAAGCCCCTGGGTTGTGTAACCAGGTCGGGTTCTGTTTATGGATAAACCATGCGCTGCACGCACCAAAGGGTCCCAGTGCTGACACAACCACCGGGAGGTATGCACATTTGAACCATAGACTTGGGAATGGCGTTTGTTTGTTTGGGCTGCAGTTTACACACACACACACACACACACACACACACACACAGAGAGAGAGAGAGAGAGAGAGAGAGAGAGAGAGAGAGAGAGAGAGA
>JAHTLZ010001353.1:2300-13937 GCA_023846285.1 Phrynocephalus versicolor | reverse complement strand
GGAGGGGAGGAGGGGCTAAAGAAAGAAAGAGCAGCTTGGTGGCTGGAGGATGATGGGTTTAGAGAGGGCTGAAGCAGAGAGGGGGGGAAACCACATACTTTTGATACAATTATTTGGGTATTTTTTTCTGTATTGGAGGGCTCTGGGGAGCCCAAGGGGGTCTGCATGTATCACCAAAGCCCCACTTTGTCCTTAATTACTTTAAAAGGAGGAAGGGCAGCTCCATAGCTTTAAATGCTGATTTCAAACAAAAAGGGCCCACCAGCTCCCAGAAACAAAGCTGTCAGTTCTTTTGTAGCTTTCACAGTCCCTCTGAGAGAAAACAAAAATCCAAGGGGGGCTTTAGCCTTTTTTCAGTCCTGAATTGCTGCACCTATTTATTTCACAGAGTGTTGTGCCTTACCTGGCCAGGTACACATCTTGGAGGACAGGGCAAAGAAATATGCTGGTATGTCCACAGGGACTGGTCATAATAAAGCTTATTTGTCTGTTTGTCTACAACATGCCCACAGTGCAATAAGGCCAGAGATGAGCATCATCCGGCTCCTACAGCCAGATGATGTGGTTGGAACCCTTAGGGAGGTGAGAGCCATCACATGTGTTGAATCGTTGCCCCTTATGGATCATAAAAGCTGCCAGAGAAGGTATGGCTGGCTGGTTAGGAAGAGTAGTGAATGACTCCTTACAACAGGGCAGAATTCCAGCATGCTTAAAGGAGGCAATAGTAAAACCATTGTTAAGAAGACCTCCTTAAACCCAATGATACTGAACAATTACCGACTGGTTTCAAATATCCCATTCTTGGGGAAAGTCCTAGAGCAGATTGTGGCCTTGCAGCTTTAGAGGTTTCTGGATGAGATAAACTACCTGGATCCATTTCAATCTGGCTTCAGGCCTGGCTATGGGACTGAGACAACACTGGTTGTATTGGTAGATGACTTACTCAGGGAAATGGGTAGGGGATCGTGTCCCTTTTTGTTACTAGACCTCTCACCTGCTTTTAGACACTATAGACCATGGCATCCTCCTGACTCGTCTCTGAAATGAGAATTAGGGGTATTACATTACAGTGGCTCCAGTCCTTCCTGCAGGAAAGAATGCAGAAAGCAGTGTTAGGTGATTCATGTTCGACACTTGGGAGCCAGGGATTGGAGAATGAACTGGTTCATGGCAACCCTTAGGGGCAGTAAAAGCCCTTTTGAGACTGAAGAGGGAAATCATTTGCCACCCCTAGCAATCACTCCCTGAGGCAACTACCCCACAGAGACTAATTGTAGGGCCATTCTTGCCCTGCATGCAAGCCTTCATATTTTTTTAAAAATCCAAGATGGCACCCAAGCATTTCCATGGTAACTTCATGGGAGGGACTTAGTGGACCTCTCTAAACAGGGTTCTTCATGACAGAATAGTTAGTTTGTCTCCTTGAAACCAAAGAAATCAGTTATGGAATTTGCCTTTGCTTGCATAGCTTGCTGGGTTAAGAACATTGAACTCATGGAGCTGGTGGAATATTTTATTATTATTATTAATGAAACTAAATGGCAGCTTCTCAGCTAAGCACCCAAGACATATTTTAAAAATATGACATTTTACAAACACAACACAGCCCCCTGTGGCCCAGTAGTATTTCTGTTTTATCACCTTTTATTTCTCAACTTAAGGAAAAACACTGAGGTTTTAGATATAGGCATTCCCTCTAGATGGCAGCATCGCAACCTACATTCTCACGAGGGAAGGCTATGTTTGTCGCTATCGCTAATATACAGTACAGTATATAGGAAATGTTTTGGCTACTCCTGGTTGAGGGGTTTAAGTGGAATGGTTCCATGGGATCGGGCCCATATATGTGGGTATATTGTATTCACATGTAAACCACAAGTGGCGTGATTGTTGGAGAGCAGTGCTATACAACATCTTCTGTGGACTCAATCTGTGCATGAAGGAGGCCTCAAGCCACAGTCAAGAGATAGAATTGACCTCATGCTGGCTTATATAATACTGCAGAAGTTGACAGACATTAGGCTTGTGGAATGTGCTTTGGTCTCTGCTAGAAGAACCCTGTGTGTTCCCTTTTGGTTTGTGTTCTAGAGTCTCAACAGAGCATGAACAGTAAAATATGGCATCTGTTGCCAACCGGTCAAGATTTTTTCAGGCTTATCTTATTCCATTGGTTCCCTATCTTGGGAAACCCAGGTGTTCTTGGACTGCAACTCCCAGAAACCCCAGCCAGCACAGATTTTTTTCATTACTTTTAAAATGGAATAACACTAGTTCTGTATTACAGATAGAAAAAAATGAAACAGGCATACACATGGATACATGCTCCAGCACTGCACATATCAATCAGTTCCATGAGCTCTTTGCCAATTTTCCTTTTGGAGCCTCTAATTTCTTTCTCTGGCATTTATCTTTTCTTTTCTTCCATTTCTTGAAAGCCCATCACAGATGAGTTTTACCATTGAGTTGAGTTGAGACAGGGGAGAAGGTGAGAGATTCTGAAGGGAAGAGGCATCTCACTCTAGGGACAGCATTAAATATATGCCCATTTCTCCAGTCAGTGCCTGATTCCAAGAGCCCTTGGGAGCCAGGCATTGGAGAATAAACTGGTTCATGGCAATCAGTATCTTCTCCCTCCCCATCTCTTTGCCTCCATTAGCCTTTAAAAGCAAGACATGCTCCTTTTTCAGTACATGTTAAAGTAACAGCAGACTCCTGTCTTTGCTTGAAAACTGGTCTGGGGTAGGGAAACTCATACTGTATATTTTTAATATTTCAGATATGCTGCTGCATTGCATATGCACTTATGTGATGTGTCACTTACAATTTTAAAAGTTTTTTTGAAGATATTTATGCCGCTGTTTACCTTGCACTCTGAAACCCACAAGACTAATACCCTGTACTTGACAAAACCCACAGACAAAATTTTCTCCAACAAATGCATTAACATATGCTCCAACAATTCAAAAACAGATTTTACAAATGAGTTCAAATCAATGACCCCTTAGCAGTAGATGAACAAACCTTTGAATAATAATTTTTTAAAAAGCATTTCAGTCAAAATATATCCACGCTTCCCTGAGCACTGTGCACTCAAAATCCTTAAAATAAATGTTAAGCGTGCTAAACCAGATTCAAAAACAGTCCACGCCCACTCCCACCACCACCACCACCACCACCACCGCATGTATCCATGTTCTGGGGGATGCTATACTGCATGTTTGTCTGTCATCTTTGCTGAGGCAGGAAAGGGTTTTCATTCAAGCACATTCTTGTGTTTGGAGTCCCTGCTCTGGAAGGCTTCCATCTCCTTCTTTGCATCCAGATGACTGCAAAGACCAGACAGAGCAAGAAGAGTGTTTTCAATCCAGGTGCAATCAGGAAGAATATAAACCCAGGGGAACTGCATTAAAGAAACATAATGTTATTATTTCCAGTTAAACCAAGCAAGGCTCTTCTCGTCTAGTCTCTGAACTCAGTGTTTTTAGTCTGCAGGTTTCCCCCCCACTTAGCCAAACACTATTAACATGTCATTGGGTTGCTAAGTCGGAGAGTTCAGCTGAGACAGAGCATCTGAGGAAGAAATGAAACCGCTCCTGCAACCACCAGAGGACTAACGTCAGTATTAAGGAGGAATGGGCTTGGAATGCTGTGCAATGCTACTTCTAAATGCTCATCAGAGGGGAAGGATGTGAATGAGATCCCAGAAAAAAGATGTGTCCTGTTCGGGGGCCAATCATTTACTCAAAGATAACAGGAGATTGAGAAAACTACACAGGGTACTGATTTTTTAAAAAAATTAAGGATCACTTGACTTATTTAGTTACTAAGCATTAGGCCTTTTTTCAATATTTTGTTTTAATTGCAGCAATAAGAAAAATATGGCCAGGATCCAAAAGTGTACTGAGAAATCTTTCAATATTGTCAGTGCTAAGTAAGGAAAAGAGGGCATCAATAAAACAGGAGGAGGGATTCCCTTTTGACCACATGGTGATCACAAGTCCTCTGTAGCAATAGCATCTGTTCGGCTCCTCTGCAACCCTTGGAGGATAGGAGTCCAAGGGCAAACAGAAGATTGGACCAGGGTTGAAATGAGTAGAAATCCAAATGGTAGAAGTGTGATCTAGATATCGTGCTTTAATTTTACAGGCTCCTGCCTAATTGAGTGGACATGAGGACATTGAAGGATAAGGAAGGTGGGCTTGCAAAGAAGGGAAATGGCAAAATGCTTCCATCCCTGATCGAGCCACAGAACACACTGAAAGATCCAACACTGGGGGGACAACATCCAAATGGTGGAAGTGATATCTAGATATTGTGCTTTAGTCTTGCATGCTCCTCTTAAAACCAATTGAAGAACTCTGGTTATGGCACGGAATGTATGCCAATAAATAGTGTGTTGTTTAGATTGCCCAAGCAATATTTTCCAGTCCAAAATGGCACCTGGAATTGGGACGCTGCCCTTGTCTGGGTTGCTCTATGCGGAGTGGATCACAGTACACACCCTGCAGGAGTAGAGAAGGAGCAGGATTCACCCGTGGTCTCTGTGAAGCCATGGGAGGCTGGTGGCTGAGTGGACGTTCCATGTTGCTTTGTTGTCAGCAGCCATTCAGGTGGCTTGGAGGTTGTTGGCCATTCTTCTGGATCTAAGGTAGGGGCTAAAGACAGAAGCTGGACAGGATCAATCAAAAGGGCTGAGAAGGTCCCAGGCAGTAAAACAACATACCACATACAAGTGTGTAAAGTGAAGAGTTGGCCTCTGAAGTGCTGCTGGGTGTGGCCATATGGCAGCAAGCCAGTTCTGACTTGTGCAAACCCTTTTCAGGGTGTTCCAAGTAGACAGTATGCAGAAATGGTTGACCGTTCATTTCTTCTGGGGGCCTCGGGGATTGTGCAGCTTGCCCTTGACTAAACAAGCTGGCTCTATTTATTATTTTTACTTATTTTAGAGTATTTTTATCCCACCTTTCTCCTTAGAAAAGGACCCAAGGTGGCTTACGGTAATGAGGCATAATATAGAGTCCAGTACAATTAACACATATTCAAGTTTAAGAAGAGGGAACTGAGGGACATCTTACAGCTACAAGAGAATGAAGCAGTTAAAAAGAGTGTGAAAAATTCCATGAAACGTTATGAGTGAGATAAACTAACAATTGAAAACATAGTGTCAATGCAATCACAAAATATATAAACACAATGTCTATGTGCTCATGTATGGTAGATTCATATAAAGGTCACATAATAGATAGTCCATCATTCAGGGAAAGCTTGCTTGAAGGGAAAGGTCTTTGTCTGTTTCCTGAAAGACATCAGAGATTGGACAATCCTCACCTCCAGTGGGAGGGAGTTCCAGAGTCTGGGTGCAGCAGCCAAGAAGGCCCTTTCATGTGTTCCCACAAGATGTACCTGTGAGGGTGGTGGGATGGAGAGAAAGGCCTCTCCAGATGACCTTAACTCTCGAGTCGGTTCATACTGTGAGATTCAATCTTTGAGGTACTGTAGCTAGGACCCAGGTCATACAGGGCTTTGTAGGTTAAGGTCATCACTTTGAATTGTGTCTGATAGCTGATTGGTAGCCAGTAGAGTTGCTTTAAAAGGGGTGTAATGTGATCTCTGTACCCTTCCCCAGTCAGCAATCTGGCTGCTGCATTTTGCATACGTTGAAGTTTCCTGAGACTTTTCATTGGTAGTCCCACATTGCTCGCATTACAGTAGTCTAGCCGGGATGTCACTAGGGCATGTGTTACAATGGCCAGTGCAGGTTTCTCAAGAAACAGGTGTAACTGGCATACTAGTTTTAATTTTGCAAATGCATTCCTGGCCACAGCTGTGACCTGGGCATCTAGGCTCAAGGATGAGTCCAAGAGCACCCCCAAGCTTGGAGGGTGACCCCATTCCAGAACAGGTTGCACCCCTATCCCTTGTTCTCCCTTTTAACTGATCAGAAGCACCTTTGTCTTGTCTGGATTTAGTTTCATTTTGTTCATCCTCACCCAGTTCATTACTGCAGCTAAATACTCATGTAAAGTTGACATAGAATCCCAGGTAGAGAATGGGCATGAAATGCCAAAATGGCATTTCATTTCATTTCGTTTGTTTGGTTTTTGTTTGGTTTCATTTAGAATGAAAAATAAAAAATAAAAAAAACCATTTTACTTGCGCCAACCAGCTAGTCTGCGGGCCTGGTTGGCACGTTTCCCCCATACTCTATGGCATCCAATCAGGTGGAGGAAAGGGTGGGCTTTAACCCCCCCCCGCTGAAGCCCCATGTTACAGCTGATTGGCGGTGGCCTCTGCAGGGAAAAAAGCCCATGGTTTCCCCACCCAGGCACTTTGGGGGGGAACCGCCAGCTTTTTCCAGTAGGAATGCACTGCTTTAATGCATTTCTATGGGAAAACAAAAAACAAAGCGAACGAAACGGAAATTTCTGTTTCATTTCATTTTTCTTTGATGGATCTCTTTGTTATTTTTTTATTCCATAACGAAATGAATAACAAATAACGAAAGAAAAAAAATCATTTCATTCCCATCTCTAATCTGGAGGCAATGAGAGGTAGAGCTGGGTGTCTTCAGCATACTGGTGACACTACACCCCAAAAGACCTGATAATCTTCCCCAGTGGTTTCATATAAATGTTAAACAACACAGGAGACAAAACAGAGCCTTGGGGAACTCCACAGTTTAGCGGCTGTGGTGTTGAACATGAATCACCAAGGTACTAACACCACTTTCTGTGTTCTTTCCTGCAGGAATGATCAGGGCCACTTTAAGACCGTGCCCCCAATTCCCACTCCAGAGAGTCAAGGAGGCCCAGTGGGGAATCAAACTCCCAAACTCTGGCTGTGCAGCCAGATGCCTAAACCACTGAGCTATTCAGGCTGCCACCCTGAAGCACTAGAGGTGTTTAATGTTCCCCCCACTGCCCAGCAGTTTACCTGCACTTGCAACTTTGCACCACAATGACAGGTAGGACTGAAGGAGAAGCATTTACCTGGGAAGACAGCCACATGGATTGTGCAGTGGGGGTCCCAGAGAATGCGGGAATCAATTCCACATTGATAATCACCAGAATCTGCCATTTTCAGATTGTTCATGATCACTTCCACGTGCTGACTGGTTTGATTATCTCTGATAGATATTCTGTCCTTGATTCTGTTTCTGTTGGACTGTGAGTCAACTAATACGGAACAATGGAGTATGGGACGCACTTTGCACCAATACTTTCCATACTTTTCAAGGCCTCGCTTATACCGACATGATACAGACAGCGATCCTCCCACGTAGCCTGTCACTTGTTCTGGGCAAGATAGTTCGCAGCAACCTGTTGAAATAAAAGGGAATTGGGCTGATTGATAAGTGATCTTGGCCTGATCCAGTACAGAAGAACTCCTCCAGCCTTCTGCTCGTTTCTGTTCAGCTGAGTGGCAGAAACAGGCTGGCCTGATCAGGAGACAAAAGCAAGGGCAACAGGCTTTCCTAGGGCTGCTGCACTGCAGCCAATCTTTTGCTGACAGCCTACATCCTTTGATTGCCAGCTACCCAGCTAGTGGCAGTCATGGAAATGGTCATTACAAGGGAAATAGGCGTGGAGACATTCATCTTTAAGGAAATCTCATTGCTAGAAGTTAGACGTGCTAATTACAGGCTTGCAATCCCCTTCACATCTGCTTCAACCCTCATCCATTGTGACCAAATGCTTGGAAAGCAAATTGTATTGGAAGACACATTCTGAGAGGATACTTGCCCTCTTTGACGGTTACTTCATGCCCGTCCTTTTTCCGTGACTAGTTTTGTACCGTGACAGCATTGGTTGCGATCATGTGGTTTTGTCTCTTTTTAGTCCCTGTTTCAGTTTTCTCATGGTCCTGATAACTTGTCTCATGACAACTGTTAATTCATGGTCTTGTTCCGTGACAATTATGAATTTGTCTTGCTTTCTTTAACCGTTTTTAAAAATATTGTAAATAAAACTTTTTCGATATTTCGATTTACTTGTCTTCTGGGATTTACACGTCAATGCTACAGAATTTTCAGTACTTTCTTTAATAAGCGTTTGCGCTGCATGGTGTTTCCCTTAGGGAAACTAATGTCGAATGCTGCTTCAGCTGCTGACCACTAGGTGGACGCTGATTGTTGTGTGACAGTTGTTACCACACAACCCCTTGTCTTGGAACAGGAACCAAGAACAAAACATGACAAGAGAATACCCCAACCCAGCACCAGGTGCAGTATTGTCACGCTCTGATCCCGCTCCAGGGGCGTGGCCGAGACAAATTTCAGCTATTGCGCGACGGATGTGAAGTAAGATTTTTTTGTACCGGTCCGAAGTGCAACACTTACAGAGACAAAACAGTTGTGAAGTAACCGCCTTTGTCATCCCTGAAAGGCAGGCCAAGGCTGAGTGACCGGTCTTAGGCCACCATTGCTTGGACAGCAGTACAGCTCTTCAGCATCCCGACTACTACTTGCGCTGCTCAGACTGCTGTGTCACACTGATGTCCATTTCACAGGACACTGATGTGACTCTATAAAATCAACACAGGCAGGATCATATTGCAACAGTTTGTCTTTCACAAAGGCAAATAATTCAACAGCTGAACTGCCTTCAGCTGTGTAGGCAGGGGTGGATCAACCATTAAGAACAATACACAGATGCTTAGGGGCATTAAGGGAAGAGGGGGCATCTCAGAAAATTTCCATTGCTGAATTGACCATGGGCCATGGGGCATATGGTGCAATACTGCAAATGGTGCAGCTGAATCAGGATCCGCAAAAAGCTCCCCCATTAAATGCAAAAAAATAAGTAAAGGTCCTCCCCCACATGTGTGCTAGTTGTGTCCGACTCTAGGGGTGGTACTTATCACCATTTTCAAGCCAAAGATCCAGTGTTGTGTACAAGTCCGTGGCCATGTGGCCGGCCCGGCATAGCTGAATGCATTTCTGAACACAGAACACTGTTTTACCTTCCCGCTTTTTATGGCGGTACCAGTTGATCTACTTGCATTTACATGCTTTTAAACTGCTAGTTTGGCAGGAGCTGGGGTTAACAATGGGAACTCACTCCGCTGCGTGGCACCCGGGATTCGAACCGTTGAGCTGCCGACTTTGCAGCTGATAGTTTCAGTACTCTAGCCCATTGAGCCACCACGCCCCTCATAAAAATTGCATACAGATATATACAGTGAACCCTCGTACAACGGAGGGTTTGCTTAACGAAAAAATCGTACAACGAAAAAAAAATCCGCCCCCCCTCTCCCCCCCTCAGGCTGCGCCCTGAGGGGGGGGGACGGGGGACGGACGCCTGCCTACCTGGCTGGCTGCACCCCCGGGGGCTGGAATCCCCGGGGAAGGGAAGGAAGGAAGGAAGGAAGGAGAGGAGCCGAGGAACGGAGGAAGAGGCGAGTCCGGGTTCTTCGGCGGGGAGGGAGGGAGGGAGGGTGGTGGGGGCGGGGGGGCCGAGAGAAAAAAGGAAAAGGGAGGCCGGCGGGAATAGGCGGGTGGCTGGCGGTTCGTGTGTGTGTGTGTGTGTGAGAGAGAGAGAGAGAGAGAGAGAGAGAGTGTGTGTGTGTGTGTGTGAGAGAGAGAGAGAGAGAGAGAGACCCAAGCGACGGCGGTGGGTCGAACCCGGGAGTTCGCGGCGGCATTCTATCCCGGCGGCAGCGATAGGAGCCCTGTCGGGAAGGGGCCCGATCCACCACCACCACCACCCCTTCCTCCTCCTCCTCTCTCTCTCTCTCTTCTTCCTCCCCCCCACCCCACGGGGAGATCCGCCACCGCCGCGATGAGCTTGCTGGGCGCGGCTCTGGGGCTGCTCCTCCTGCCGCCGCTCGCTCTCGTGTGGCCGGGCCAAGCGCCCGCCACCCCCCCCGGCCGCCCAAGCCCCTCTTGCCCATCCAGCCTGGTGCCCGCGGACAGCCCTGCCCCCACGCGCTCCGCTTGGCCGTGGGCACCCCCGCCGGGGATCCGGACGAGCGGGCGGGCGGCCGGGCGCGCAACCCGACGGCTGCCTGCCGACCGCCTGCTTTTTGGGGCCGGCAGGTTGGGCAGGCGGCGGCGGGGGTGCCAACTGGGGCACTCGAAAGGGGGGAGGGTCGGAGGGACGGAGACGCGGCAACGCGCGCGCGTGTGTGTGTTTGTGTGTGTGTGTAAGAGAGAGAGAGAGAGAGAGAGAGAGAGAGAGAGAGAGAGAGAGAAGGAGAAGGTGGCCAGACCCTCCCAAGAGGAAGCGCCAAGCCCGTGTGTGTGTGGGGGGGGGAATCCGCCCCCTTCCCCCCCCTCGGAACAAAGTCGGCCGCTGGTGTGCCCTCCTGCCTGCCGGCTGCCTCCGGGGCTCCGGCAAGAGGTGAAGGGGGGGGGAATTCCCGGCGCGGTCCCCCAACCCCCGCCCCAGGCCAAGCGGCGCACCCCACTCCCTCCCCCCACTCCCGCAGCCACCTCCGTCCGACCACCTGCGGCCGGCTAGGGAAAGAGGGAAGGAGGGAGGGGAGAGGAGGGACGGCAGATATGGAGGGGGGGTTGAGCCGGGGAGGGGCACCCTTACCTGGGACCTGTCCACCGCCCGCCCGCCCCCGTCACCCAAAAAAACCGCCCCCCGTTGCCCAAAAAACCCACCATAGGAATGCATTGAAACGGATTAAATCCAGTTTCAATGCATTCCTATGGGAAATGACAATTTGTACAACGTAAAACTTGTATAAAGTAATTTAATTCGGAACAAATTAATTATGTTATACAAGGTACCACTGTACAATAATAACAAGAGCACTCAGAGAGTGTAGACCTCTGCCAAGGGTTATGAAATGGAGGGGGTGGAGGAACTCCCCACCACCACATACCGGTAAATGAAAGCAGGGGAAGCTCTGTACGCAGTTAGTTGTCAATGAGAATGAGACTATGCAGGGGCGCTAGTAGCTCACTCAGTGTTCAGTGTGCCAACAGGCAACAACACATGTGCTAACATTGTAACTTTGTGTCAGGGTCTGACCTACATGGACCTGGTAACTGCAGGATCTTCTTTTTACAGTATTTTAGTTTTTCAGTTGATTCAACACCAGATCTATTACATGTTAATCACTTAAAAGATGGACAGCCTATTGAACGCTTTTTAACTTGTCTGGAAATGAAAGGCCATGCTGGTGAGGAAATGGCAAATCAGGTGTTGCAGTACTTAAGTGAGGTTTGTAGGCTAAACTTTTCAAAACGTAGGGGATCAGTCTAAGGACAATGCTGCTAACATATCTGGACATTATGCAGCAAAAAATAGAAACAAGAAAACTTTTCACATATAAATAAAGTGGAAATATACAAAAATAAATATTATTTTTCATCTTACTGTAAGTTTTGTTTAATTTTAATAATTTTATTGTATGGCATATTATTGTTTATATTAGATTTTTATACCACACAGCCATTGGTGGTGGTGGGGAACAGAATCTTTTAAGTGCTTAAATTTCCCCTCTTTGTCATTATAACAAACCCAAGGTGGCTTATCTAATTTAAAAAATAAGATTCAAAAGCTAAAAACAGCAGGTATACAAATATTTTAAAAGAATTAAGCAATGGTGGCCTTTTGGCCAGATGGGTGGGGTATGTATGTATGTATGTATGTATGTATGTATGTATGTATGTATGTATGTATG
>JAHTLZ010001352.1:0-16158 GCA_023846285.1 Phrynocephalus versicolor | reverse complement strand
GATTTTTCGCGAAAACGGAAACGAAACGACTCGGACCCTAGCCGAAAAAGAAAACGAAAACGAGGTTTTTTTCCTGAGTCGTGCCCATCTCTAATTAAGATGTAGGAAGACTTGCAAATAAAAGACACAGTAGAGCTCAAGCGATATAAGAATAGTGAGCTTTCTTTGCTACTCTTTCCAGTTAAATAAAGATATACCTTTCCATTGTTCTTTATCAAGTCTTCAGCAAAAGTTGGTATTTAGTAGGGAAACATATTTGGGGTCCTGGGCAATAAAGACAGTTCCAGTCCTCATAAATCCTTTCATGATCCAAGTTGTAAGCTGGGGCCAAAGCATTCCAGGCAGTAGGAGGGGCCAGTGCCATGTGTTAATTAGATATTATTGCATGTTGTACCATTGCCACCTCTGGAGACTCATATAAAACAAATACAAATATAAAGTTGGTTAGCAAAAATAATCATTTCCCTTATGAGACCTGAGCTAAGGCTCCAGCTTTATATGAGAGTATAGTGGTCTTCAACATATTGTTCTGAACTCCCCACAATGTACACATATGCACCGGATTATTGTGTTCACCAAACCATCCAACCAGTTACCCAACCAGCTATAGCCATACTCTATTTATTTACTGCTAGGACTGAACCAGTTTTTGACCTGGTTTAGTACTGGAGAGATCACATACACTATTCTGGAGAGTTACTGAAAGGTTTTCTTTGTTCCATGCATAGATACTCTGATTACCAATCATATGTCTGATGAGGTAAACCCTGTAGAAAGTTTGTCCTGATCTAAAAAGTGAGATAAGGCTGACTTCAGGTTGTACCTAGATGAATGTCCTTGCTCCACACACTTGGAAAAACAGAGGGGGGTTGATAAAGAATGTCTGTGAAGATTCTCAGTCATCCAGGTGAGGCTATCCAGAAGTAGAGTCATGGCAACAGGAGTTCTTTTCTTGTAAGTTTAATATATTTGATACTAGCTTTGTCAGATGGATGAGTAGCAAAATATATCAATCTCACAAGAAAAGAAGTTCAGTGATTCAACTTCCAGATTGATAAAGAATCAATTGCAAATATGAAAAGCCCACTTTCACAGCTACTTTTCTGCCTCTTTTACTTATTTAACCTTTCTCAGAACAATAGTGAGACCTACTTAAGTAGCAGAGGTGGGAAACATCCATCTGAATAGGAAAAGCTCCAAACAATTGTGTTTGTCTCATTCAGTAGCAAAGGGTTGCATGTTCAAATTACTCCCCCTTGGATCCTACTCTGTCTAATGACTCTTGTCCCAGATCTTTTCAAACCTGATGCTTCCTCCATAGTTCCAAACCAAAAAAAAAAAAAAAAAGACTAGAACCCATTTCTAAACATAGATGTGTACGTACACAAACACACAAAATTACTGTGGATGAAAATTGCATTTATGCCTAAATATAAGTGTAACCAAATTCACAAGAAATGAGCTGAAAGAGCTGTTTACAAGGAAAGGGTACTCTCCCTACCTATCTTTTTATTTTATTTTATTCTCTGGCTAGCTATAGGAAAACCAAAACTCTGGCTATAGGAAAACCAACAGATTTTCGGGCTGCTCTTGGCATTCCCTTGTGTAGGCATGGCCAGCTCCAGAGCCAGTGTTCAGGTCAGAGGGATGGAAGATAGCCAGTGTCTGCTGTGTACATTGCTGTCATTATGACACCACTACCGCACAATGCCTGAAGCACACGCCCGGATATGGCATGAGCAGAGCTTTCCAAAGGGATCACGATGCTGACTGCCAAGTGCAATAAAACCACAACACAACAAACAGAGTGGTCACCCATGAGCTGTAACTTAGCTCTGTGCCTCCTCTCAGCTCAGCATTGTCTGCAGCTGTCTTTCTAGATAGGGCAGAAAGAATTCAAAATGAAGGCCAAGGCACCAGTAGTGCCCATATCACCAAGGGGCCTTAAACATTCTTGGTATATAAGTCAGTTCCGATGCATCTGGATTTTCTCATTCTCTCTTCTCTCACCCTATTGTCCTTCCTTATAGTTCTCTTCTGGGTTTTTGCTACCTTTTCTGTGTACAGAGGCATGGCAGTAGCTGACAGCATTGTATTTCAAGAGCAAGATGGCTGCAAATTGAGGGGAACTTTGGGCAAAGTCTCCTTTCCCTCATTTATCGATTTTGAGATTGTGCCACTGCAAGCCAAGCCAAACCAAATGAAACCACAAACTGAAAACCCAACTTTATTGTTGTTGTGCTGGAGGTCAGCTAGGTCAGAAAGGGGTATGTCACATTGCCATTGTACGGGCTGCTGTTACAGGGAGTGGACAACTTGAAATATGTTCTCCTTGTATTTTCAAGCATTTCCCAATGCAAGCGCTCACTGTTCTTCATGTGATGGAGCTAAATGTCATTTCTCTCCTTAGAACAGGGACTGGCAACAAGAAGCACTGGAACAGTATCTAGCTGTAGGAAGGGGCGCCAGTTCCTTCACAGCTCCAGAAGTAGGTAAGGGAAAAACCCCTACAGGCTTTAAATCAGGAAGAAAGAGAAATGGAATGTATGTCTCCGGTTACAATCCAAAAGAAACAGATGTGTGTGCGCTATGTCCTTGGCCCAAATGAATACGTTCCATTTTCATTTTAACAATACCCCAATAAAGCCAATGAAACTGGCCAAAAAGCTATTAATTCATCAGCATATGATGAACTTGCAATGGTAAAGTGCCCCCCCCCCCCGGGCGTCCGAGCCTGGTTGGTCCCTATGTGGTAAAAGAACAATAAAAAAAATACAAAAAAGTGTATTTTCCCGTTATTTGGCATAAGGCAACACTTTGTTGTTGCTGCTGCTGCTGTTCATTTGCAGGAATAACTTTATGATTTTTTTTGGTAAATCTATGAAATGTAAAGCTTTACTTCGTGTAGCACTGTAAAGCACAGAACTTGGATGGGGTTTTGTGTTTCTCTGAGCAGTTGGTTGCATTGGGGGAATGGTGTGGGGTTTAAAAACTTTTTTCTAGCCACCAAAGTAAGTGCTGATGGTCGCAGCTGCTGCTTACTTTGGTGGGTTAAAAAAAAAGTTTAAAAACCCCTCGCTTTCCCTCCAGTTGGGTGCATTGGGGGGAATGGTGCAGGGATTTTAAAGCAGTGAATAAAAACAAAATAAAACAAATGAAAGAAAATGATTTTTTTTAAAAATTGTTTCAAATGAAACAAAACTAAACAGAGAAAAATGAAATAAAAAATGAAACGAAACACCATTTTAGCGTTTCGTGCCCATCTCTAATTTACTGAATGCCCAAATACAGCTATCATTACCAGTAAATCATCTGTGGTAGCTTAATAAAGCTTTGTATATTGTCACCAACTAAGTCTTTGCTAGCACTCAGTATGCAAGCAAGATCTTATGGAATGTTTTTTCTTCCTTCCTTCTCCACATACAAAATAAGGAGATAAACATGGCAATGAGCGAAACTCTCTATTCCATATCACAGACCTTGGGACTCCTTTAGTTAAATCTAAGAAGAGTGGCTTGTGCTTAGGCTTCTGATGCGAGATAGACTAAAGGAGGTGAAGAGCCACAAGGACATGTGATTTCTCCTTTAACACAGGCACCGTGCAGCTGTTTAAGAAAACATAAGGAGGAAGGTTTAGAGAAGGATTTTAAAATTAAACAAATTGGTATGCTAGAAAAAGGTGATCCAGAACAGATTGTTTCTATGGTAGTGAATAATTATATTTTCTAATACTTCAGATTTGTCTTCATTTTGATTAAATTAGTTGCAGAGCTTCTTATCTCAAATATGAACAAAATGCCATGTTGGAAAATTACCCAGTGCTTCTGGTATGAAAAAAGAGGTCCTGTTAAAAGTATTAATCCTTAATCATCACCATGACGTGATGTGCTTCAAGCAATGACTGAAATCCAAAAGTAGGAGACAATCAATGTAGGCCCATTGAATCAGTGTGAAATTGGTGAATGAACTCCTCCTCCCTTGATTCAATGAACCTACTCTAGTGCAACTTATTAATGAATATCAGTTCCTATGTACATATGCAATATAATTATAATATATAGCATAATGGAATGGTACAAATGGAACAAAAAAAAGTTTGAACTTCCTCCCCCACACACACACACATCATCAAGGCCATTCCAATTTTGGGTGTGCTACCTAGAACCAATGATGTTACATTTCACCTAAACCAATCTCCAAGGCCTTTCACATCAGATGTTCTTTTTCCTTCATTTTCTATGCTCATTTCATCTCACATAGCCACTACAACATGTATTTTCCATTTTTCATTATGTGGCTGAAATACTCTTGCCTCCTATATTTTATCTGTCTTATGTTTTTGTAGTCTATTGCACTTCTTTATTGGACTTATTTTCTTTATTTTAGTTGAAGAAAAATTTGCCATCCTGCAATAAATTCTCATTTCAAGGCTCCATTTTTGTATATAGAATATCACCTGCTTTAATAAAAATCTAGTATTGAAGAATGAAACAATTTATGCATTTGAAACTGGCAGCAATAAAACCAGCTATTACTCACCAACTCACTGAACTGAATGGGGGAGGCATTCCAGATAATATATGAGCTGATGGGGCATGAACACGAAACGGTCACCCTCCTAGATCCTATAGTTTTGAACATGCAACCCATCTATCAATCAGCCAATCAATGAAACTTTATTACAGCCACAGACTGGATGCATACAGCTATTAAAACATCCAGAAGGCTGGCAAGGAAAAAGATCTACACATGCAGTAACAACTATGTGTTCTAATTATTTTATTTATTTATTTATTTATTAGGCTTCTATACCGCCCATCTTCCCAAAGGGAACACTGCAGTTTACAATAGACTGAACAAGTTCAGCCAGCCAACAAACATAAATGAGTGCAACAATAAACATACAATATTAAGAGAAGTATAAAAATTTAAAAATCTGGCCCTGGCAGACTGCAGATGGCTGATTGTCCTAATGGATGGCGGAGGAGAAGAAAAAAACAAAACAAAAAACAAAAAACACTACACTAGGTCACCAAAGGCCTCCCGGAAGAGCCAGGTCTTTAGCACCCCCCGCAATGCCGGCAGGGAATCTGCAAGGCACACTTCGCAAGGAAGGTGGTTCCAGAGAGCGGGAGCCGCCACAGAAAAGGCCCGGTTCCAAGTTGAAGTTTTCTGGGCCTCTCTGGGCATAGGGACCCGAAGCGAGTGCGCCCGTGACATCCTCGTAGGAGGGGCCGAAGTTGACCACTGGGTGATTCGCTCTGCCCAGTAGTCAGGTCCCAGGCCATGGAGGGTTTTTACAAAGTGAGTATCAAAATAACTAGCATGATTAATAGAGATATTTTATCAGTTGCTTCTGTGTGGAGCATGGTGGCACATGAGATTTTGCAAAGATCAAACTAGGTTCACTAGTGCAACCCAGGAGAAATAAAAGTAGGAAAGTGGCCAGAGTTTCTTGGGAAATTGGTTAGAATTAAAATTCTAATTGGTTAGAAATGGATAACTTTATAGTTTGGGCAGTAGGATAACTTCATGGCTGACTGTTCCAACCATGCGAAATGCAAAGAAAAACACTGGAACAGAACATTTCAACATCATTCTTCCAAAGTGCTTGGATTCAACAGCCTGGGTGAATCCCTTTGATGCAGTTAAACACTGGAGCTGACAGCGAAGCTATGCCTCCTCCTCTTTCTCTCCAATTGCTTTGGATAGCTTCAGGAAAAGCTTATATGGAAAGCTTGAAATGTGTCTGTTATGGGAGATCCCCTGCCAGGAAGTGGTGTCTCAAAGAACTGAAACTGCTAACAAATCTTTGGAATTTCTGGATTTGGATTCGAGGAGGATTCCTGCCTTGATTTGGACGACTGTTTCTGTCCAAATTGGCCCCATTTGTTTCAAAATTCAGAACTGGTTTATTTCCAAAGCATGTCACCATTCTTGGGCTGAAATATATTGTTACAAAGGGTTTGCTGGTTTGGCATGAGATCTAAATAGACAGTATCAGGTGGACATTGATTTGATTTATCATTATTCATGATTGCTAGAAATGCATTTGTTCCATCTGCACAAAGGATATGTTGATTTGATTTCGTGCCAGCTCAGCCAATTGGAATTGGCACTCATAAGGAAAAAGGGATTGGGATACTGACAGTAAGAATAACCCATTCCATAATTTTTGATAACAGTTGGCAGGAGTTACTGGTTGCTTTTAAGTAACCTAGCTTGGGTATCTCTGATAGGGCCATTAAAATAAATCAAATTCTTACTTTGCCATGAAATTCAGTTGACCTGATGCCAAGCAGAATTGTCAGAAAGAGCACAACATGCTATGATAAATGATGAAAAGATGCAGGGACAGCTATGTGAATATTTGATCAAAGAAACTGGGTGAATGTCTATTGCACAAGTCGATGGTGTAATGCCCACTCAAATGCCGGAAACTCATATTTTCCCTCACTTGTCATTCTATCATATCTTTCATATACCATGCAAAAATCCATAACATTTTTCTGAACACAGAATTTCAGCTTCTTCAATCCGCTGGTGGCTATTGTGAGATTTTGGTCTGTATGGCCATATCCTGAAAGTCTTTCTTCCTGATGTTTTGACAGTCTCTGTGGCTGGCATCTTCAGAGGGCAAGGAGCTCAATATAACCCAGAGTACGGAGAGAACTCCTAGTTCCCTGAGCTCCTTGCTCTCTAAAGATGCCGGCCACAAAGACTGGTGAAACATCAGGAAGAAAAACTTCCAGAACACGTCCAAACAGCCCAAAAAACTCACAACATCTATCAGATCCCAGCTGTGAAAGCCTTTAAGAATACATCTTCAATCCACTGCTGGCAAAATGTCAAGCCCTTCAATCTACTGCTCGCAAAACCTGTGCAAAGAACAACCTGTTTTTCCAAGGTTAAGCTTCTATACATATGAAAGATTTGAGAAATGTTGTGGAAATGTCTAGCAAAGACATAAAGAAATGCATATGCTTGCAGTCCCAAATTAAATATCTTTATTATGCCTCTTGAAACTAACATTATACAAAGAGCACCCTGCCTCAGAATTTTTTACATTTTCAAGATTTGTGAGATGTTGGGCAAGGGGAAAAAATATACAGAAAACCATGCATGATCCTGAAAAAATGGCATGGCTAAAATATGTGTATATGAACAAGGCTTTAGTCAATAGGAAAAGTTCATAACACTTTTGGTATGTTAGTAAAGTTTATAAGCTAGCAAAAAAATGCATACATAGCACATATTTTGGTGTTGGTGGTACAAATTCATACAAAATATGCATACATTCCTATTCAAGTCTTGAAGCCCAATTCTAGATTAATTCAAGGAGAGGAAAAGAATGCCCATTAGAGATGGGCACACAACGAACTTTTAATTCATTTTGTTATTCAGTATTCATTTTGTTAGCTAATGAAATGAATAACGAACCAACCCATCAAAGAAAAACAAAACAAAACAACATGGAAATTTCCATTTCATTTGCTTCATTATTGTTACCCCCCTCCTACCTTGTCCTCGCCCTCAGTCCTCCTGGTCCTGGAACTTGGCAGGGGAAGGTAGGCCTGTAGAGGTGCTGAACCCAAGCCAGTGTCTCAAAAAGCCCCCGGTTGGAGAATTTTAAAACAATAAAATAAAATAAAATAAAATAAAATAAAATAAAAAGGAGCATCAAGAAAAAAAGAAGAAGTGCTGAGCTGGCCCCAGGAGCCACATGGTCGGCATTTTAAAAACAAAACTTTTTTTTTTTTTAAAGGAGTGCCGACCCGGCCCCAGGAGCATGCAGTCAGCACTCTAAAACAAAGGAATAAAAAAAATGAAATGAGAGCCAACCCAGCCCCTGGGGCTGCGCAGTTGGCGCTCCAACCCCCCCCAAAGTCCCTGTCACCACAGCCATGACCAAGATCACCGCCACCCTCGCCGCTGCCATTGCCGCCACCACCCAGTAAGTTGGACCTGAACCAGTTTGGCTTGGTTCGGGTTTGTACGAATTTTTTAAAAAATTCTTATGAACCTGAACCAAACCGAACCCGGGGGGGGGGGTCGAAACAGAAAGAACCGGCACATCCATCTTTTTTCTGTTTCAAGCCCACCTCTAATGCCCATGTGGCTGAAACATTCAACAAAACTAAATCTGACAGATTTTATTACCCTCACTGCAGTTTTGAGCAGCTCCCAAGTGACAGAAGGCATGGTCACATTCATTCTCATTGAAGATTGAAGGTGACTCTATTGGTGGAAGGATGACTCCAAAGCAGTGCTTAAAAAATGCATTCATGTTGAAATGGTATTCTCAAGGCATTATTATTTGAAGGTCCAATCCACTGGTTCACTTGCCCATCTGTTTGCACCAAAGTAATTATTTTTAATGGCACCATGTTATTTCCAAACTTTGCTCTGAACAAAGCACGCCCTATTTATGATGCAAGTTCAGTGTTGGTGCTGTCCAAACTTAAGATAGCCTTCTGACTGCAGATTTTAGGACTAAGTTCAATTTGTTGGAGAATTGAGCATCCCCAACAATGGAGATGCTTTCAGTTGTAGTTTCAGACCCAATAAATATTGATAAAGAAAGCTTGGTATCCATCCCTTTCTGTCTTTCTCCTTGATGCCATTCTTTCTTTCATTCACTAGCATAAGAACTTAAAAACATAAGAACAGCCTTGCTGGAACAGGCCACAGCCCATCCAGTCCAGCATTCTGTCTCACACAGTGGCTCACCATTTGTTTCAGGGTATTCCCAAGCAGATGTCCTCGCCTGCTTAAGATACCCTGCAAATGGATGAGATATATCCCACCTATCTCTCCAACCCGGATGTTGACCTTAGGCATCCATAATGGTAGCCATTGATACCCTTGTTCTCCATGAACTTGTCCAATTCTTTCTTAAAGCTGACAAAGCTGACAGCTGTCACCACTTCTTCTGGCAGAGAGTTCCACAAACCTGTGATCATCTGGGTGAAAAAGTACTTTATTTTATTTGTTTAAGATTTAACACCCAAAAGTTTCATGGAGTGCCCCCTAGACCCAGTGTGCAATAGGGAAAATAGATTTTCCTTATCTACTTTGTCCACACTGTGTATGATTTTATAAACTTCAATTAGGTCACTTCTTAGGCACCATTGTTCAAGAGTGAAGAGGCCCAGCCATTGCAACTTTTGATGGTAAGGAAGGTGTTCCAATCCCCTAATCATTCTGTTTGCCCCCTTCTGCCCTTTTTCTATTTCCATAAAATCCTTCTGGAGGTATGGTGACCAGAACTGTACACAATACACTGTACATTTTACAGATTTAATTTCCATTGTATTTGCAACATCCCTCACCAGCATGACAGCACACAATGGTTCAGAATGATGCCATATCCTCAGGACATTTTGGAGAATGCAAAGTAGCAACCAGGCTGCTGACAAAATTGTAAAGGACAACTCCCTCCCTCCCAAATACACACCTCAAAACTACAAACCAAAAGCCTTGGAGTGTGTGATTAAATTAACAATGTTGGTACTGTAAGATAAAAATTTAAAGGTAAAGGTTCTCCTCGTACATGCGTGCTAGTCGTGTTCAACTGTAGGGGTGGTGCTCATCTCCGTATTCAAGCCAAAGAGCCAGTGTTGTGCAAGTACATGGTCACGTGGCCAGAATGGCTGTAAGGAAACACCGTTTTACCTTCCCACCTTTTACTTGCACTTACACGCTTTCAAACTGCTAGATTGGCAGGAGCTGGGGTTATCAGCGGGCGCTCACTCTGCTGCATAGCACCCAGGATTCAAACTGCCAAGCTGCTGACTTTGCAACAGTTTTCAGAGCAGGTGGGTATCTGCACCACCATCACTGGTAACAGCGAGTTCTGCCTTCTGAGAAACTATATGAGAACATCTTCATTCCTGAGGGGAAATCTGGTGACATTTTGCTTCATTTATCTCTATACACAATTTGAGTGAAGAATTGGAAGAGGAAATTTTCACAGAGCATTACCTGGGACTGGAAAAGCAGAGGTAGTGCACAAAACACAAATTGAATTTTTCTCCACCAATGGATAGTTCTACACAGCCTTTTCTGCAAAGCTTCCTTGCAGCCCTACCTCCAAGGAGTTCCATTCCAGATACTTCCACTCCTGCTTGCACTGAAGAATCAGGTGTGTTATTTCAGGGGTGCCAAGGCCCAACTTTCTTCCTGAACTCTGTCCATTAGTGTACAACAAGGGCTCAGCTGCTAGAGCGGATCTCTTTGATAACCTCTCTGCGGCAGACTCTGCAAGACTCAAAGGCCGAGAAGAAAGGGTGCTAATGAAAGCTGCCTGTTCCTTCTGCTTGACCTTTATTGGCCTCCCAAAAATCACTAAGTAATTAGATTTAAAAAAAAAAAACCTCAGCTGGTGATGTTTGGATAATTTGCAAGGGTATCAGATGAACATGTTGAGTAGTATTTTAAGAACCCCTTAAAAGGTCTCACGTCATTTCTTATCAAACCGTGTAAAATATTTGCAGTGAAACTCAAAACGTAGTGGTGGGAGGAACGACGGCATGCGTGTTAATACCAGACAAGCCTTGTTCGGTTTATCCAGAGATTGACTAATCCTCTCCGATGCAGGGCTCGGTTATGCCAAGGGGGAAACGACCAGGATTTTATTGAAGCAGAGGAAGTGGGACGATCTCCAGGATAAGTCTTTTTTTTAAAAAAAAACACACACATAGAGTTTCCCCTCCCACCCTTGGAACAACAATTAGGGAGTGGGGAATGTAAATCTTTGGAAAATTGAGCATATGGAACCAGTCACTTCTGGAACATACTCTTTTCTCTGAAGTTCAAAGAGCTGCTGGTTCTTAAAACTAAGCCAGAATCAAACCTGCAATCTAGGATGTTATAGGGCAGACTCATAACTGTACAGTTGTATAGGCATCGGCAAGAAATCATAAGCTAAATGTAATACCTTTCACAGTAGATAACTGAATCCATTCTGTAATGGATTTCTTGATGTCATGTCCAGGAATTCTCAGCCAGCTTCTGAACAAACAGATAGACTGCACTTGTGTGGACTTTTGTTCCATATTTCAGCAAGGAAATCCGCATAGCATTCAATATGTCCCAGAAAAATAATGCTAGTAGCTTATTCGTTGCACACGTGCCTCTTGATTGCAAGTACACAAAAAGAAAAAGAAAAAAGGATAATTCCCCCCCCCCGACCAGCAACATCGATTGGCTGCCTCACAGCAAATGGAATTGGAATTAGGAGTCACAAATCATATTTGCTGTTCGCAGGATATAAGCATAAGTGCAGCCAAAGGAGAGACTATTGATACAAAGAGACACATTGGCTCCACATAACACCCCAAATAGAGAATGGTGCTTCCCACTTGGTCTGAACTGGGTCTCAATATCCATTCTCAGATAACCCATTGGAACTGGTGATTGAAATTGTAAAATGACACCATGATGGGAAGCAGTCTCCTCCTGAAGTCATTATGTTGTATTACCTCAGGATGAGCTCAGTCCTGCTTGTAAGGGACAGCCTACTTAGCTATAAGAAGAAAACACAAAAGAAGTATAATTCATATTATTTCAGCAGTTCCCAAAAAAGAGACACTTAGACACAAATAACCCATATTTATGAAAGAGTGGCTGTGATGCCTGGCTATGATTAAATCTATTGTTTGTAGGGTAGTGCAAAGTGTATTGTTTTGAAGTGCCTCAGTTTTGTAAGTATGTAATGGCAGTTGGAGTGAAGACCATGGAATGCTTGTAAGAATGGTTCTGATTTGGAAGGGGAAAACAGTGAAGTGGAGGGTTGCTGAGGACTTTGGTGCAGTCGGGGTGGGGTGGAGTAGAGAGACCAGGGAGAGGGTGATTTTGAATAAAGAGCTAGAAGTTTTTAGTGGGAGAGACAGAAGAACTGTGTTAAATGAATCAAAAGCATAGGAATAAACATGTGTTAAAAGGCCTATTTGACTTGCGACTTTATAATAAGATAAATCTTTATTGTCATTGTCCTATACAGAACAACGAAATTGAAAGAATCTACATCAGCTCAAAAATGTCCATAGAGAAAACACACCACAACATATTCCACCCCACATTCAACCCACCTAACCAAATGCAAAAAATCCTTTAGAACCTGCATTCCCCTGCATTCATAGCCCTGACAATTTTTGGATAAAACATATTTCTCAAGCCCTATACCTCCTTCTAGAAGGCAGAAGCTGAAAAGATCATTTCCAGGGCATGGGGGGTCCTGCACAATCTCTATGACTTTCTTATAACACCTGGAGGCCACTGGCGTAACTAGGGAGGGGCGGAAGAGTGCATTTGCCCTGGGATGCCTGGGGGGTGCCTGGACGGGGAGCAGCAGGAAGAAGCCATGCACCATCCCACCAGCAGTCCTCCTTTCACCCCACTAAGGCTTGACAATACTTAGTCAGGGGAAAGTATGAGGGGGAAGCAGGCAATTTTTTTTCAAAGTAGCACCTCTGTCGATTGCTCCCCCTCCTCCTTCCCCCCACCCCTGCTAAATCTTGGTGATTGTTAGCCCAGGGAAAGGAGGAGATGGAAGTGTGTGACAGAGGTGCTGCTTGGAAAAAAATTCCCATCACCTGCTTCCCTCTCCTCCTTTCCCCGGGCGAATGATTGCCAAGCCTTAGCCAGGGAAAACAGGGAGGGGGAAGCATGCTATGGAGGTGATGTTTGAAATCACCTGCTTGGTGCTATCCTTGAGCTATGTAGTTTGCATAGGAGAGCCTTGTCCAGGAGACCCCTGAAGAGGGAAATAGGGACCCTTCTCTCCTCCTCCACTGTTCACCCAGGATTGGGCCCCCCTTGCTCAGGGGGGTGAGATGCAGTTGGGGGCAGGAGGGGGTGCAAAAACTGACTTTGTCCCCAGGTGCTCCAAACCCTAGCTACACCTCTGCTGGAGGCATAAAATTGATCTAACATAGGAAGAGTACACCCAGTTATCCTCTCCGCAGTCTTAACGACTTTCAACAGTGCTACCTAGAGATGGGCACGAAACAACAAAAATGGTGTTTCGGTTTTTCATTTGTCGTTGAGAGGTCTGTTTTGGTTTGTTTCCGTTTGTCGTGAATTTTTGGAAAAAATTTGTTACTGTTTTTTGTTTTTTAGTTTGTCGTTTCTACCCACTTTTTGTGCAATTTTTAAAGCATTTCCATATGCGGGCGTCCCCCAATGCCCCAGACCAGAGGGAAAACACTAAAAAAAATGGATGCTGGTAAAGACACAGTATAGACTAGGTACGCAGGGAGGCTGCAAAGGCAGCAGCGGGCGTTGCCCAGGGTGCAAGGCAGCCGTAGAGTGACTGCACTGCGGGGCAAGGGAGGGTACTCACCAAGAGGTACGCAGCACGCACGCACACAGGGAGGCTGCAGAACTGAAGCTAGAGTCGCAGAGACAGCAATCCCACCCTAACTCCCACCAGAGACTGCAAGGAGGACGGGGGCTGCCAGAGCTTTTTATGCCCTCTGTGGCTGCCAGACTTGCCCGCCCAGTCAGCAACCTGGGCATGCTATTGGTTGAACATGATCCCATCACATGGCTTGCCTCCGTTTTGTGGCTGGTGGCAACATCCATTTTAAAGGGAAAAGAAAAATACATTGTGATGGGAGAAGACAAAAACAAATGTTTTAAGGACCCCACCCCCCTGGTAGGTATTATCAGACAATATAAATAATTATCGCTGCGAATTTATAGATGTCCAGGGTGTTTTTTAACATTTAAAACTAGAGATGGGCACAAAACAAAAAAATGGTGTTTTGGTTTTTCCTTTGTCATTGAGAGGTCTGTTTCGGTTCGTTTCCGTTTGTCGTGAATTTTTTGGAAAAATTTCGTTACCGTTTTTTGTTTTTTCGTTTGTCGTTTCTACCCGCTTTTTGCGCAATTTTTAAAGCATTTCCGTGTGCGGGCATCCCCCAACGCCCCAGACGTCCCCCAATGCCCCAGACCAAAGGGAAAATGTAACGGAAACAACAAACGGTAACGGAAACAAAAAAATATTTGTTCCGTGCCCATCTCTATTTAAAACAGCTCATTTCATTGCGCATCACCCTTAACGAAAACGAAATGTAACGACCACAATTTTCGTGGTTCTGTTCGTTTCATTTCATTTTCATCACAATTTTCGTTTGTTGTTTTGTTACATAACGGAAACGACAAACGGTAACAGAAACGAAAAAATGTTCATTCTGTGGCCATCTCTAGTGCTACCCTTTGGTGGCTCAGTGGGCTACAACACTGAAACTGTCAGATGCAAAGTCGGCAGCTCAGCAGTTCAAATCCCGGGTGCCACGCAGTGGAGTGAGGTCCTGCTGTTAACCTCAGCTCCTGCCAATCTAGCAATTCGAAAGCATATAAATGCAAGTAGATAAATAGGTACTGCTATAAAAAGTGGGAAGGTAAAAACAGTGTTTCCTTGCAGCCATGCCAGCCATGGACTTGCACAACACTGGCTCTTTGGCTTGGATATGGAGATGAACACCACCCCTAGAGTTGGACACAACTAGAACGCATGTGATGGGGAAACCTTCACCTTTACCATACCCTTTCCCTGGCTGTAGAGCTCCCAAACCACACACACAGACCATACGTTAACACACTCTCTATGGTGCAGTGATAAAAAGCCAGCAGCAGATCTTTTGAAAGATTATTCCTCCTGAGAGTTCTCAAGAAGTACAGTCCCTGCTGTGCTCTCTTCATCAGAACTTTGGTGTTTACTCCCTATGTCAGATAGTCTCTCAACTCCATTCCCAAAAAAGCAAAACCTCAAAACCTGTTCCGCACAGTTTCCTTCAATAATAAGTGGCTGAATGACCAATTTGCATTTCCTGAAATCCACAAGCTCTCTTTTGTTTTTTTAAAATTGAGAATTAAATTATCTTCTCTACACCACTCCGCCAACATCTTCACCTCCTTCCTGTAGGCTGACTCCCCCTCCCCAGTAGTACTCAGACCAACCACAGTTGTATTATTTGCAAACGTAATGATCTTATTACTGTGGTAGCTGGGAACACAATCATATGTATAGAGCGTGAACAAGAGCGGGCTCAACACATACCCCTGTGGTGTTCCTGTATTTATACTGATATCCGCAGAGATGTGAAAGCCCATCTTGATCTGTTGGGAACGTTCTGATAAAAATATCTAATATCCACCCGCATAAACACAGCAGGAACCCGAGGTATAACAGTTTGGGCACCAATCTCTGTGGAATAATAATACTCAGCTTGGAACTAAAGTTCACAAAAAGCAATCTCGCATAGTTCCCTTGTTTCTTCAGATGGGATAGGACAGCATGTAGGGCCATAATCACACCATCCTTCATGGAACTTTTCTTCTTTCTATTTATTTATTTTGGTCCTTATATACCGCCCATCTTCCAGAGGAACTCCAGGCAGTTTCCAACAAATAAGAACACAACAAAGAACAATTTTTTTAACAAAAGCATCATGTTGTTGTTCAGTCGTTCAGTTGTGTCTGACTCTTCGTGACCCCATGGACCAGAGCTAGCCAGGCCTTCCTATCCTCCACTGCCTCCCGGAGTTTTGTCAAATTCATTTTGGTTGCATCGATGACACTGTCCAACCATCTCATTCTCTGTCGTCCTCTTTTCCTTTTGCCTTCGATTTTTCCCAGCATCAGGGACTTTTCCAGGGAGTCCTCTCTTCTCATGAGGTGGCCAAAGTACTGGAGCCTCAGCTTCAAAATCTGTCCTTCCACTGAACATTCGGGGTTGATTTCTTTCAGAATGGATAGGTTTGATCTCCTTGCAGTCCAGGGGACTCTCAAGACTCTCCTCCAGCACCACAGCTCAAAAGCACCAATTCTGCGGCGATCAGCCTTCTTTATAGTCCAGCTCTCACTTCCATACATCACTACTGGAAAAACCATAGCTTTGACTATCCTGACCTTAGTTGGCAAAGTGATGTCTCTGCTCTTTAGGATGCTATCTAGGTTTGCCATTGCTTTCCTCCCAAGAAGCAGGCCTCTTTTTATTTCGGTGCTGCAGTCGCCACCTGCAGTGATCAAGGAGCCCAAGAAAATAAACTCTGTGATTGCCTCCATTTCTTCCCCTTCTATTTGCCAGGAGGTGATGGGACCGGTGGCCATGATCTTAGTTTTTTTGATGTTGAGCTTCAGCCCATTTTT
>JAHTLZ010001350.1:0-21509 GCA_023846285.1 Phrynocephalus versicolor | reverse complement strand
AATGGCTCCAAAAATTTGCATGGTCCCATCCCATGGCCAGCCCATCATTGCGCGTGTGCAGGTGTAAAAAATAAAAGTAAAATAAAATAAAATCAATGGAGACGTTTTATTGCAAGAAAAACCCACTGCTGCTACTGTAAAAATTCAAGCCTTTAAAATAGCTAATTTTCACATGTTTCTGTGGTGGTTTGGTGGGTTTTTGGACCACGATTTCAAAAAAAATATTGTGGTCACCATTTTGGATTCCCCCGCACCGCATGGCAAATGGAGACGCCGAGGATGCCCCCCTCCCAGCCTGGTATCAGCAGCCCAGGACAGGAGGGGGGGAGGCTGGAGTGGGGACCCCCCCAGAAACCACCCCTCTGGTAGGTGCCCTCAGGCAGGCATATTTTCGCCTGCTTTTTTGGCCGGGAATCGGGGTTTTTTAATTTTTAAAACTTTTTCTGTGCTGCTTGGCATCGCGCGATCGCTGCAATGCCAGGAACGACAACGACAAATCAGACCCAATTTTTCTTTTGTCGGTTCGAGTTCGAGTTCTGGCGGAGTAATTGTTGTTACCGTTTCCGTTGCGTAACGGAAACGAGTAACGAAAACGGAAACGAGAATTTCGCCAAGTCGTGCCCATGTCTACTGGCCACTGCCACCTCCCAAACTCCAGATCAAGCATGCCTAAATAGCAACCTTCTTTTCAGATCCCAAACTTCAGCACCCTCCAGCAAAATACTCCCCCCGATAAAATCTGGAGAGGTTGCCTTTTTCCACCACAATCCCAATATGCCCACTTCCTTTTGGGGCCTTTTCACACGACCCCTAAGATCCGCTGGCCACTTAAATTCGGACCAGAGATCTTGGGGGTTCGTTGTTCTTCCTGTGTCCCCAACCCCTCCACACTTCCTTGATCCTGTCTATGTGAGAGGAGGGAGAAAAAAAGGGACAAAAGAATGCAGGCTCACCTCCGTTTGCCAGTCCAAGCCGCCCGAGCCCCATCATCGTCCTTTTTCCTTCTCTTAAAGGGGCGGGAGGCAAAACAACAACAACAAACAGAAGCGAGGAGAGCCCGGCACTCTAGGTTACATCTGGATCTGGGATTTTTCACCCTCCGAGAACAGGTACCTGAAAAGTGCGTTGGGACGTGCTTAGGTGAGCGTGGTCGCACTTAATTTTCTGTAAACTCCGGAGCTGGTGGGGAAACAATTTTAAGCTCCGGAGCTGGGAGCCATTTGCGGCGGAGTTTAGGGGTTGTGTATAAATACCCTTGGTCTTTCTTAAAAAGAAGTATACCCTCTTTTCCCCTCACCTTTCCTTGGGATCTCCCAGAGTTGCCTGCCTGCGTCAACAGCTTCCCTGTTTGCCACAAAAACATGCACACACATGTGCTCTCTGAGATTCAGCTCCTTAAAGGGACACTGGCCCTTTATGCCCCTCAGAGTCAGGAGGACTCAAGGAAAATATTCTCCCACTCCACCTGCTTTTCCTTTACCCAGCCAGTTCAGTTAGCTGCCGGTCTCGCTCTAAGACAGAAGCAGTCTGTTGAACCATTTTCTTAAAGACTGCTTAAAGGGGCCGGTTGTCTTTCTGTGTCGGTTTGGCAATGTGAGGGTCCATGAGGGCGGAGGAGGCAACTCTGGGAGATCCTGAGGAAAGGTGAGGGGAAAAGAGGGTGTACTTCACTGAGCTCACTGTGTTAATATTTTTATTTTTATTTTTTTGATGGCATGGCAAAGAGGGAGGCAGGAGGAGGAGAATTTAAGAAAGTGAGCACCCAAAACTTGGCTAGGAATCGCTTGATTTTATTTTAGTCTTTTTTAGAGACACCAAAAGGAAGTGGACATATTGGGTGGTGGTGGAAAAGGGAACCTCTCCAGATTTTATGGGGGGGAGGGTTTTGCTGGAGGGGTGGTGGTGGTCTGAAGTTTGGGATGTGAAAAGAAGGTTGCTATTTAGGCATGCTTGATCCAGAGTTCCGGAGGTGGCAGCAGCGGGTGGCAAAAATTGTCTTCTTGTTCTTTTAAAAACAATGGAGGTTTAAAAATAAGCCAGGGAGCTTCCCTCCCCCAATGCGTCTGATCGGTGCCAGGAAAGCGTAGGCTTTTAAAACTATTTTTTGCCAAGTCCCTAGCCCCCACTACAGTTGATCAACACTTGGGGCTCTGCCAAAAAAAAGCTGTGGTTTCCCATGCCTGCTTTTCGCCATAGTAATGCATTGCTTTGATGCATTCCTATGGGAAAATGAAAAATGAAATAAATGAAATGGAAATTTCATTTTGTTTCATTTTTCTTTGATGGGTGGGTTCATTATTCATTTTGTTACATGATGAAACAAACAACGAATAACAAAATGAATTAAAAATTCATTTCATGCCCATCTCTATCCAAGAGTATGCTCAAAACTTCTGCAATGTTTTCCTGTCTTGTGTTGTACTCATTATAGCTAATGCTGAAATAACATGCTGTAGGATGATAGATGCACAATTTGGGATTACAAGCAGGGCAAAAATTGTTGGGAATCAGATCCAGGGAACATTTATTCTGAGGAACAAAATGTCCTCCCTCCACTTCAATCAGTTTCTGCTGAATTCATAGAAACAACAATCAAAATACCTATCATCTTCATGGACTCCCTGACATCCATAATTTGAGAAACTATAGCAATAAATCAGATGAGCATTGACTGCCTGTCCATGGATGAAGATCCAGTAACCATTTCTTTAAAGGCCTCTCCATCTAAATGTGGACACTACTTTGCTTTCATTGCAGTATGCATTTAAAGGCTTATATGGGAGAAAAATCTGCATTCTTCACCCCCACACCCACCTACCCAGCTACCAACTAGCATCACAATCTTAAAGGTCACTCTCACTCCTGCATCTGGCAATGACAGGATTTCAAGACCCAGAAGTTACACTCCTGGCTGTATCAGAAGGTTTTCAGAGCAATTTCACCTGGCAGGCCTGAATGGAACTTGCAAAACACATCAAGTAACCCCCCCAGTGAATGTGCAATACAGTGACCCCTGCCATTTTGCGGTTTAGGTACCGCGGTCCCACTACATCGTGGGATCGCAGTACCTGCACTGTGGGGGCAGGGGTGATCTGGTCACTCCACACGCCCCCCGCACCTCCGAGAATCTGCGGGGGGCTGCATGGAGTGAACACGTCACTCTCCATCACCCCCGCGCCTCCGAAAGGCCTCGCAGGTGCCCATAAGGGCTCCACAGAGCGATCAGGTCACTCTGCGCCGCCCCCCAAGGCGCCTCCAAAAGGCCTCGCAGGCGCCTTGTTCAGCCTTGTTGTAAGCCGTGGGTGGCCACATGGACAGATGGACAGGGTATAAGTCTAATAAATATATAAATAAACACATAAAATATTTTCTTTCCTGTGCAAATCAGTGGAAGGCTGGCAATCTACATTTATTAACTGAGCATGACTGTCATAAGTTGGAACCTAAATCACCCCATGGTGAATCAAAATACATTCTGAAGCTCTAAAATGGCCTCCAAAGTGAATTGGGATATGTGTGTGTAGCTGCAGTGGTAACACTTTCTATTAAACAAAAAGTGGGATAAATAGATACATTTGCCGTCACCTGGAAAAGATCCAAAGGAAAGCCAAAATAAAATGAATTCAACTTCATGGACTACAAATGAGGCCATAAATGTTTGGGATGGACATTCTCAGCCCGGCAACAGCTTAATTTGAAATGGAAAGAAATGTCTTTGGGTCGGTACACTGGCTAGATGTTCCCATTACTGATTCCTATGCTGCCTGTTCTTGATTAGTGTAGGTGGGGAAGCAGAGACAACAAATTGTGAATAAAATTATAGAGATTAGAAAGGTCTTGCTTCTGTGTTGTTAACTCCTGAAAATGATCAACCATGAGAGCAACTCATCCCATAATAG
Source organism: Phrynocephalus versicolor (assembly GCA_023846285.1). Taxonomy (NCBI): domain Eukaryota; kingdom Metazoa; phylum Chordata; class Lepidosauria; order Squamata; family Agamidae; genus Phrynocephalus; species Phrynocephalus versicolor. The sequence continues at coordinate 17,610 of JAHTLZ010001350.1, read as the reverse complement.
CTGACAGCAGGAAGAATGCCTTTATTCATTTTGAAATGCAAAACATCTGTCATAGCTTTAAGCACTTAATTACTTGCTAGTAGTTTTACAGGTTGGAGTCAGGGTGGAGTCAAGGATTTTGGTGTATTTCAACCAACAATTACGGAAAGATTAAAAATGGAAGCAAACAGCTCCTGTTGGGCCGAATAGGCCAAATTTATTACAACTTTGTTTTAGGCTGCTTTTACACGACCCCTAAAATCTGCTGCAAAATGCTCGCAGATGCAGAGCATAAAATTGTTTTCCCATCAAAGTGGACTTAAAAAAAATAAAGTCCGACCACGCCCAATTAAGCGCACCCCAGCGCATTTTACAAGTACCTGGTCTGGAGGAGGTAAAATCCTTGTTGCTGTTTTAAAGCATCGCATGCCTGGCCCTCCTCCACTTTTTGTTTGTTTTTGTTGGTTCCCCCCCCCCCATTTTAACAGACAGGAATCCTAACAGGCTGGAACAATTAGCTGCTGCCCATGGCAGGAGGAGGTGAGCCTGCATTTTTTTCTCTCTCCCCTCACCGCAGACAGAAGCAATAGAATCAAGAGTGCAGGAGGTGGGAACACAGGAAGCAGAACAAAAAACATGTTGGGGGAAGCTGCATTTAAGCTGCCAGTGGATTTTAGGGGTCGTGTAAAAGCAGCCTTAGGTAGGTAGGGAAGTAATCAATCGGTGGAACCTTTTCCAGTGTGGGTCTTGCAGAATAGGATTGAAATTATCAGCTTGAAATGCAAAGCAAAAGCAAAACAAAGTGTCCTGCTTATAGTGCTTAAAGCATTCCCTGGGAAGTTTACAACATAACTGTGCAGGCTATACATTTTCCTCTGAACAAGTGTACTCTGTTCACAGACCTCAAAAGGATGAAAGGCTGAGTCAACCTTGAGCTGGATATCTGAGCCTGGGATCGAGCTCAGAACATGAGCAGAAACTTTGACTGCAGGTTAAGTACTGTGCCACAAAGCTCTTATAATGCAAAGGAATTGCGACTAGGGATGGGCACCAAATGAAAAATGAAACACTGATTTGTCGGTTCATTATGTAACAAAACAAAACAAAATGAAACGAACTGGGGAAGCAGCATTTTGTTAGTAACAAAACAAACTGGCGTGTTTTTTTTTGTTTTGTTTTATTTAAACCAATTCGTTTATCTGTAAAATGGGTCCACTGCTGAATAACTTGGGCCTCTGTACCCCAAACCTTTCCAAATTGGGGGTGATTAAAGGGGAGAGCTCGAGGAAGCTCCACAGCAATTTCTATGCTGCCAGTTGCCTGGGATCAGTATTTCCAAGCACAGAAAATTGCACTTAGAAATCTTTTTTTCCAGGGGGCACCCAATTTGAAGTTGAATAACTCACATCCACCACTGCCACCCCCGAACACCAAATCTCTCCAAATTTGGAGGGCTTAAAGGGGACAGTCCAAGGAAAGTACCCACCATATTTTGTGCCTCTAGGACCCATGGAACCTATTTCAAAAATTCATTTTGAAATGAAATAAAATGAATCAAGGGTTGACAAATGAAATAGTGCACAATATTTCTGTTTCATGTCCATCCCTAGAAAAAAAATCTTTAGACTGAATCACAGTGACTTTGCACATTTGCAGACTCCATATTAGAAATCAGTTATATACATACAGACCAGTTATTTATACACCTGTCTAATACAATGATTCACTAACTAATATCTGATAGTTACTGATGCTGATACACAGACTAACTTCCTGCTACTTCAAAAAGGGGTGGAAATTCAGCCTAGCAGCATTCCTTTTTTTAAAAAAGGACAAGGGTCCAGGTTCAAATATTCTCCGTTAGTAGGCTGATCATCTCTGTAAATAGTAACACAACATTATGATACCGACTCACTCAAACTCACCACCCAAAACACCGTCATTAAACATTATTTTAAATAATAAAACATAGTTTAAAGGTTTGTGGGATGCTTATCCCTTATTTGGGAAGATGCAGAAATTGATGGCCGTGGAACAATCAAGAGTTATGGACCAAAACACGCTATCTCTTCAGCTTAGTACTGACTGGCAATGACTCCAGTGTTCTCTGAGATTTCTGGGGCAAACCTGAAACCAGGGGTCAGGCCTTTTGTGTGACAGTTGCAAAATAATGTTAATTTGGGATGTGTGTGTGTGAAAGAGAGAGAGAGAGAGAGACTGGACAATCCTACACACAGTGCAGTGCGGTCTACTTCAGAAAATGAACAAGAGGTCCTGTTGTATCTTAAAAACCAGTGTAGTTTAGAAGCTTTTTTGGATGTAATCCACTTCGTCAAATGCTCTGAGTGCTGCTTCAGTAGATAAATATTTACAGAGCAATATTTTATTAGATGGCATTCTAAATACACAAAGAAGTGGGCTACAGTCCATGGAAACAAACCAAATATTTGCAGTACCCTGAGATGTTTTTGAGACAACAGTAAAAAAAAATTACATAGACCCACGGGCACAGTGGGTATGAAAGCAGCAGCAATGACAGTTTGGTGCTAATGGAAGAGCCCCTGGCTCAATTTTGGACTATAGCCACAGTCACTAATGCCATTCCTGGTAAACTGGAGAAGCTATGCAGAAGGATACTGTGTGGATACTGGTTATCTAAAGGTACATACTGTGTTATTGCCTAATGGGATGTAACCAAGCACTTTTCAGACAACAGTGGGCATCACCTCTTGATTCAAGTTTGTGTAAAAACTGCTCCAAGTGCTGATCCTTATTAGTGTGAAGGGCAACTAGATTAAACACATTTTGATCTGGGAATTTCAGGACAAAGAGAGTTTCAAATGATCTGGGCTGACAAGGGACCCAAGAGCCCCATGTCCTTTCCCTAAAAATCCAGACCGACGTCATTGCTCGGTCTGCCAGCTACCACTCTGAACCCCTCGACAGCAGGATGAGATCAAGCTCTGAATAAAAAGCAATTGTCTGAGCAGACTGTAGCTTCCGGCAATGTACATCACTTGACATACTCATTAGTTTTATGCAGTTAGAGAGCAAATGTTGTACTAGACACCCAATTTACTTTTGTCAGAAGAGACTATTAAGCCATCCAAGTATGAACAGTGTCAAAACGCTCCCTCAAAGTGGAAACTGCTGTTGACAGAAAGTCCTGCACAGTGAACTCTCTAGAGCCTCCCTGTTGTTAAGTTGTTATTGCATGACATTGAAGCTGTTATCCAACTTACATTTCACATGAAACACCTGTACAGTCTACAACTAGGGAGTGTGTGTGTGGGGGATTTTGCAGGCGTTTACAACCCAATCGACAGGCTTTGCCAATCAACAGATGCAGTGCCTGTGTGGCACAGGAAAATGACTGCCACATGTGATCTGTGAAACAAAGGCAAGGAAAACTGATAAGACACATGCCGAAAGGGGGCAAATAAGGTTAAGAGCAATGAGCTGTGTCTGCCAAGCATGGTGGGAGATTGTGATACTTGACACTTAGGTTTACACTCCGAGCTCTAAGCGTGAAAGGCATGCTGTCTTGTCTAGAGGCAGAGAAAATAAATCTCAGCAGGCTACACCTCCAGGCTTTCACTCTGCTTGTCCACCACAAACTGCTCTCTAAAACTTTGCAGAAGTCATTTGAAAGCACCCCTGCAGCACATTCCACGGGCTGAGAGAGAGAGAGAGAGAGAGAGAGAGGAGTAGACTTAGGTTTTGACTATGAACAGAACTGTGAATTATGAAATAGGTTCAACCCTGTTCCTGTACAGATGGAGCTACTCACCCCACAAAAGTGTGAGGCATTTTGGACCCCCCCCAAAAAAAAAGCTCTCCACAGAAGAAGAGAAAGAGAAAGAGTACTACATGTAGTAGATAAGCGGGATATAAATACAAGAATAAATAAATAAATAAATAAATAAATAAATAAATAAATAAATAAATAAATAAATAAAGAGAACAAACATGAATTTGGGGTGCAAATTAAGCAACTTATCCAAATAATGTTATAACATCTGTTGCGTGGCCTTAAGGATTGGAACCATAGGGCCAAGGGTGATTTAAAACCATTAGCCAGTCATTCTTTGTGGACACACACTGGGGGTCTTGAAGGGAAAAGACTTCACACAAATGAAATTGAAAGATGGTACTCTTTCTTCACACTGTTCTAAATGCAGGTGAGGGTTGGAAATACTTTAAGATTTTTCTCACAAAATCGGCTCCAAGGGCTGTTTTGGAACAAATGTTTTGCCCATTAGAGAAAATAGTGTGATGAGAAGACAGGAAGAAAAACCCATTTCCTCAACCGTTTTCTACATATATGAGATGGAATTAGTGTATAGCTCACAGGTTACGTATCTGGCTGCAGTTCAGTTCTGCACTGTACCTCCTGGTATCGATGATCCATAGGGTCTCTTTCAACTGTGCTGTTCTGCAGATCAGATTTAAACTTGTAGCTCAAGGTATCCAGCCTTGGGTTTTCAGAAGTTCTTGGGCTAAAATCCCCAGAAGCCTTCACTGCTAGTTGGGCTGACTAGGATTTCTGGGAGTTGTAATACAAGAACATCTGAAGACCAATAGTTGCAAGTTACTGCTGCTGCTGCTCCTGAAAGGAGGAGTGAATGACTTTTTCTTCTATAACCCCAGTTAAAGATGACTTTACAGAAAAGGTCATCGCGTGGCCAAACTACAGTCTCTGGTTCTTTGTCTCAGCTCCACTTGCTGACTTCCATCTGTGGAGGCATGGAAACCAGCAACATGGTTAGTATCCCATTGCTGTCCTTGTACCTCTTTATATTTAGAAAGGAGTAGCAAGGGACTGAAAGTGAGGTGGGAAGAAACCTTTGGTTATATGCAAACAAATACTGCAAAAGCCAGCATGGTTTCTTGAGCATTCTCATTGTAATTGCTTTTCAATCTCACAACTGTAGCAAGATTAATATATAAGAGCACCATTAATATATAATGGCACTTTGGGGCATGTGAATCCAATAGTCATTCCTCAGACAGACTGAAGAACTCAGTTGGTTCCCTCACAATGGTCGTAAAGTGAGTCATCTCTAGTTTCCCATTAGGCTCAACGTTCAAACAGAGGTTTTGGTTCCTGTGTAATATTCATAAATTACAAGTCCTCACGTCACCCTCCCTTCTCTCTAGTTTGCTCACTTACTGCTTGCTCCCTTCCAGTCTCCACTGTCTTCCCAATTCTCCCTCACATCTCTATTCTCTAGCCTGATTGCTGACCCCCAACCCCCGTTGCTTTCTCTTCTCCACCTCCCACCTTTCGTTTCTTGCTATTACACTGGGGAATGCAAACATGCCAGTTTGCGGCACTGGGCACAAGACTCATAAAAATAAGTCTTGGGTATGAGGGGATTAGCTAATGCTGGGAAAGTCATAAAGTCAGGATGCTGTCAAGTGAGCTGTTGTACAGAGAGGGGCCTCTTTAATCACAAAATAATAATAATCTGACCTTGATGTGGTGAAGATGGTTTCTAGACTGGATGGGCTGCCGGGGTGTCTATTCCTCTAGAAGATGGATAGAGTCAAATTTACTTCAGAGCACCTCATTTCTGCAGTTTCTAGAGGCCTCCAATAAAACAGGAGTTACAGTACTTGTAAATATGCAATCCTAAACAGCACATGACATTGTGGATTTAGTTGCAACAGGATGTAAAATTCCCTATAATCCCTTTGATATCTAACTTCCACTATCAGAAATGCATGATTTCACAAGTGATATGTCAGGTGCACCTGTCTAACTCAGGAAGCTTTTGCTAAGCTCCGGTATTGTATAATCCTGACACATGGATGATTAATCCCTATTTTTAAATAGACACATGACCTACTGGGAAATAATGCAGCAATTATATGCTTATGCAACATTTAGGCGAGAGATGTAGGAATGCAAAGTAGAGATTAAGAACACAGCTCACTGATAGTCTTTTAACAATAGAAATTAGTGCTTGGGAGGCTTGGAAATGTGAGCTCCTGAAAAGAAGGCTGTCAAAAACCTGGGCATCGCTTTTGAGAAACCTCTTAAAGAACTTCCCATTATCTATTCTTTGAAAGCTTTAATTAGGACTTCATCTCCCCTTTTTATGGAAGCAAAAAGCGAGCGAGAGAGGGAGAGAGAGAGAGGGAGGGGTTAAAAACCATAAATAGCTGTAAGGGCTTGAATGAACATTTAGGGAATATACTTCTACCATTGGATCAACCAGGCAAAATAACATTGGCCTGTGCTGGATTCTGTGGAACAGGGATTTCAGACTTTCAAATTATCAGATGATGACACCAGCTTCTTATTAATGAAAAGCTACCCGAATTTGCAGCACCCTCATAAGGGCAGTTGCTTCTCCTTCTCCCCTAGAAAATTCTCCCTATATTAATCTTTACCTCATAACAACATAATAAATAAAAAGATCTTAGTGGATCCAGAATTCTCTGCTCATAGGGGCTAACTAAATGCCTGCTGAAAGTTCACAGAGTATAAGTTCAACAGCATATTCCAGCATTACTGTTTGCATCTCTCTTTTTTTTTTTTGCCATACGAAATGTACTGCAGTATTACTGTTCAGCTTTTAACACAGCCCCAGCCTGTGTGTCCAGAAGGCAAGGAAAAGAGTTGCCTGTTCAAGAAGCAAAATACTAAGAGTAGCCATTAGAGATGGGCACAAATAAAAAAAATGACATTTCGGTTTTCTGTTTTTCGTTGTGGGTCTCGTTTCGGTTCATTGTTGTTTTTTGTGACTTTTTTGAAAAAATTTCATTTCATTTGCTTGTTTTTTCATTTTTTGTTTTTACCAACTTTTTGCGAGATTTAAAACATTTCCGCGCACGGACATCCCCCAATGCCCCAGACCAGAGGGAAAACACTAAAAAAATGATGCTGGCAAAGACACAGTATAGACTAGGTACGCAGGGAGGCTGCAAAGGCATTGGCAGGCATTGCCCAGGGCGTAAGGCAGCCGCAGAGTGACTGCACTGCGGGGTAGGGGAGGGTTCTCACTGAGAGATACGCACGCACACAGGGAGACTGCAAGAGAAATCTCTTCTTTCTCTCCGCTAAGAGCCAGGCTGCAACCAGCAGTAACACAGAGACACACACCTGCCTGGCTGGCCTAAAGTAATGAGTTGCAGACACAGCAATTCCACCCTAACTCCCACCGCAGACTGCAAGGAGGACGGGGGCTGCCAGAGCTTTTTATGCCCTCTCTGGCTTCCAGACCTGCCCAGTCTGCAACCTGGGCATGCTATTTTTTGAACATGATCCCATCACATGGCTTGCCTCCATTTTGTGGCTGGCGACATCCATTTTGTCATCCTTAAAGGGAAAAGAAAAATACATCGCGATGGGAGAAGAGAAAAACAAACATTTTAAGGACCCCACACCCCTGGTAGGTAATAATTTCAAATAATTATCCCATTATTGCTGCATTTTTACGGATGTCCAGGGCGTTTTAATACCCAAGAAATCTATATTAGGCATCTGGGAGCCATTTTGGGTTGATGTCTCCTAACTCCCCTTAAATGAAAAAATACAGCGATCTGAGAAAAGACATAAATGCACATTTTATGGACCCCAACCCCCCTGATAGGTATTATCAGGCATTATAAATAATTATCGCTGGGTTTTTACTGATATTCAGGACGTTTTTTAACATTTAAAAACAGCTAATTTCATTATGTGTTGCCATTAACGAAAATGAAACGTAATGAACCTAATTTTCATGGTTCTGTTCTGTTTGTTCCAATTTTATCACAATTTTTGTTATTCATTTTGTTACATAATGAAACAAATAACGAATAACGGAACGATTTTTTCCCCATTTCATGCCCATCTCTAGTAGCCATCCTTATCGTGTGCCAACTCTGCCTTTTTGTAGCCTGGTTCTGTCAATTATGGCTTTTTATTTAAAAAATAATAATAATTATGGCAGGAAAAAAGAAATTCGTATGGGGAACATTTTAAAATACAAAAGATGCAATAGCATGTCATATACATAATTATATGTACAGTACTGTCCAAATATAGCATCAGTGAGTTACATCATTTAGCCAGTTGTACTCCAAAGGATGGGTGGGAATCAAGGAAGCGGGGGAGGGGACCATCCACACAGGCTTCACAAAAAGCTAATTAGGATAATACTGAATCTAAAGTCAGCACACTTTGGGGGAGGTGGACATGTGAGTCACAATATGTGTCCTCTGAGCCCTCCCCCCTCCAAAAAAAAAGAAAAAAAAAGAAAACTAACAAAGGAGGGCTCTTGACAAACATTTTTTCTGTACGAAGATGAATAGTAAAGAATAAATGGTTTTTTATACAATTTAAGTTTACGGGTGTTAAATGTTATTTACCAATTAACTTATGGGGAAAAACATTATTCTTGCAGACAAAATAGTCCCTGGCTATGGTGAAGTAAACATTTTGTGTAATAGACATTAACCTGAGAATTAAGCAACTATTTAAAACTATTTAAAAGAGGTTCACAGTATGAACCAGCTCGGTGTTAAGGTCATCAGGAGAGGCCCTTCTCTCCATCCCGTCACCCTCACAGGCATGTCTCATGGGAACACATGAAAGGGGCTTCTCTGCTGCTGCACCCAGACTCTGGAACTCCCTCCCACTAGAGGCCAGGGCTGCCTCATCTCTGTTTCCTTCCGAAAAAAGGCAAAGACCTTTCGCTTCAGGCAAGCTTTCCCTGAATGATGGACTACCATTATGTTTCTTTTATATGAATCAATAGGTTCACATAGACTTTGTGTTTATAACTACTTATAACCTTGTAGATTTAATGTAATGTTGTCTAATAATACTGAAAGATGCCCCTCAGTTCCTTGTTCTCAATACTTGAACATGTCTTAACTGTACTGGACTGTATATGATCCCTCTTTACTGTAAGCCACCTTGGGTCCTTTCTCAAGGAGAAATGTGGGGTAAAAATACTCAAAAATAGAAATAAATAACTAAATAAAATAAAATGAATAATTTTAGCTTTGTTGTTGAAATATAAGCTAGTTGTAGAATGCCTATTTGGAAAGCTTATAAAGGGAAGGAAGGAGTTGTTTGTTATCTACATGATTGGCCAAGGAAAGTTGGCCATGGGCCATGGGGGTGGGACACCAAATGATTTTTTTTCTCCTAAGGCCAGTCCCCTTAGATAAGAGCAAATACATCAGTGGCTGCTGCATGTGTTTGCTTTGTTGCGTCATGCAGAAAGAAGATGGATGGAGAGAGAGAGAGAGAAAGAGAGAGAGAGAAGAGCAGCTGCTGCTTCAAAAATATGCCATAAAAACCCATTTGCTTGGAATTAAACCTTATATTTCTGTCATTGATCATTATTCTATTTCAAAAACCATCTGCATAATATCAGCTCATCGTATAGCATCTGCCTCTTATAATATTGATGTTAAGTGACTAGCAATGTTATGACAAGTAACATCACTTTAGGTGCTTGGAATATAGAAAGATTGATCTTCACAGAGACAATCTAGCTGCATCGTGGAAGACTGGCTCATGTGGCCTTATGCACATTGTGAAAATAGGAGGAGGTCTGGCAACCCTTCCTAGAATAACTGGAATATGCACAGAACAAGGTACTCTCAAAGATGCAGGGTTTTAGAATGGGTTATTTTAAACCCCAGAAACATGTTTTGTTGATGATGTATGGCAGAAGCCCTCCAGAACTACTCCTACAGTGTAAGCGTTATGTGACCTTCTCACTTCCACAGTGGTGTGCAGCTTGTCCACATCTCTGTTGTACAGTTTACCTCTGCAGCAATATTGGCTAGAAACAACAACAACAGCAAAACTCCAGTAAGAATCTCTATTTTCTTTGCTGCCTTGGGTACGTTTGATTTCTGTGCTTGTAGCATGGGGGGGGGGGAGGAGGATGTCCCCTGTCACTTTTCAGGAGATTGTAATATTGGTGCAGCCAATAATGTATTCTGCTTGTAAGGACATTGGGCTGGTTCAAAGTAGGTAGAAATTTGTTCTAAGCAGTGGACTGGAGTTAATTGAGGACAAAAACACCCTACAATGCAAGAAGTCAGAATGACGCACTCACTGTACTGGATTCCCACTTCATTTGCTTTTATTTCACCTTTATCTCTCTTTGCATTTTCTGGGTGTATGCATTTTGGAACAGCACACTTCTTGGGTCATTTTCATATCCCACCAATCACCAAAATGAGAATTTGAGTAGGAAAGCACCCTGTTTCTTTTCTTTTTCCTCATGCATGCAGATGTTTGATTATATGGTTGTATATTAGCATAAAACTATCATGCACAAAATGCAGTCTGATATGCAGTCTGATATATTTTCCCTATCTGTTATATTAAAATAGTCAGTACAATGGGAAAATGCTCCTCTTTTTCAAGCCTAGAAGCTGCAAGGCTTTGTCACTGTTTCATCAGTTTATGTTGCCTTCCATCTTGTCAACACTGGCTGTCTCAAACCCTGAAGAGAGGTGTGTGTGTGTGTGTGTGTGTGTGGCCCCAGAAGTTTTCAAGGAGTCAAAGCAGCTATCACTTAAAAATTATTAAAGAAGAACCTCTGTCTAGTTTTCATGGCTGCAGAAAAGCTCTGGCTTAATGTTATTCATCTGTAGTATTGACATATCAATATGCCAGCTTGAAAGAAATAAAATATATATTAGAGATGGGCACGACCAGGGAAAATGACGTTTTCGAGTTGTCGTGTGTCGGAGCCGGCCCGTTTCGGCTCGTTTCCATTTTTTGTGAAATTTTTCAAAAATTTGTCATTTCGTGTGTCGTTTTTTTATCTGTCGTTAGTACTGGTTTGGGGGGGTAGAGGGCTCCTGGAGGCACCTCTGTGGGGTGGGTGCCTCCTCTGGCCCGCTATGAAGGGAAAGCTGGCTCCTGGAGGCACCTCTGTGGGTGGGTGCTTCCTCTGGCCCGCTACAAAATGGCATGCATAGCCAATTGGATATGCATACCAAGTTGAGTGGCAGAGAGGCACCTCTTTTGGGTGCCTCTCTGTAGACCGCAGGCCCACTGCTGATATTGCATCTGGGCGCTCTGTGGTCCACCAAGAAGGGAAGTGTACTTGCGTGTGTAGTGCAATGCGAGTACACAGGTTTGGCTTAGGGTTAGGGTTAGCACAGTTGCTAGGGTTAGGGTTACGGGTAAGGTTAAGGTGAGTTAGTGGGGTGCTCCTCTGGGTGCCTCTCTGACCCACTAAGAAGGACAGTGTACTGGTGTATGGGTTAGGGTTCGGGTTCGGGTTCGGGCTACGGTTAGTGGGCTTTTTATGCCCGACAGGCACATCCCAGAAGTCTTGGTCAAGACCTGGTCAAGTGGCCATGAGATTGGTGGAATGGCTCCAAAAATTTGCATGGTCCACTCCCATGGCCAGCCCATCATTGCGCACTGCGCAGGTGTAAAAAAATAAAAATAAAAATGAAATGAAATAAAATCAATGGAGACGTTTTGTTGCAAAAAAAAACCCAATGCTGCCACTGTAAAAAATTCAGGCAGTTTTAAAATAGCTATTTTCGCATGTTTCTGTGGTGCTTTGGTGTGTTTTTGGACCACCCACGATTTCAAAATAAATATTGCTTGCGGTCGCCCCATTTTGGATCCCCCGCCCGCACCGCGCGCCTAGCATGGCGAGTTGGTGAGACGATGAGGATGCACAGCTCAGGAGAGGAGAGGGGGGAGGCCAGGGACCACCCCCCCAGAAACCACCCCTCTGGTAGGTGCCCTCATCAGGCAGGCATATTTTCGCCTGCTTTTTTGGCCGGGAATCAGGTTTTTTTTTTACTTTTTAAAACTTTTTTCTGTGCCGCGCCGCTTGGCGATTAGTTGGCGAGACAACGAGGATGCACAGCCCAGGAGAGGAGAGGGGGGAGACCGGGGACCCCCCCCCCAGAAACCACCCCTCTGGTAGGTGCCCTCAGGCAAGCAGGAATATTTTCGCCTGCTTTTTTGGCCGGGAATCGGGTTTTTTTTTTACTTTTAAAAACTTTTTTTCTGTGCTGCTTGGCATCTGGCGGAGTAATTGTCGTTACCATTTCCGTTGCGTAACGAAAACGAGGAACGGAAACGGAAACGAGGATTTCGTCGAGTCGTGCCCATGTCTAATATATATATTTAAAATAACACCATAGCAGCAGCAGGGAGCAGCCACTGTGACAACAGACAGGAACAGGACAAAGCCTCAATAGCAGCTGTTAATTTTTTTTCCAACAGAACAAACACACTGATCCAAGTACCATGTGACTACTAGACGACTTTAATTTTCAACCCCCTCAATCCATCTCCTGATTTAGTTTCATAATTTAACCATGCTCTTTTTTTCCCCATTATTTTAAGTCTTTTTAAATGAGTAAGCTTTACTATAAACAACCTAATAATTTATTTAAAAGCCATAAATCACAAAAGATAGAGCTCTATTTGGCGATACTTCAAGTCATCATAATAAAGGCATTATATACAGTGGTACCTTGTATAAAGGAATTAATTCGTTCCAAATGAAATTATGTTAAGCAAATTTTCCTTTATACCAATTCCCATAGGAATGCATTGAAAATGGAGTAATCCCATTTTTTTGTTGTACGAATTTTCCCCATAGGCGATTATGTTAAGCAAATCTTCCCTATCTCCGGAATTTTTTATGTTGTACAAATTTTATTTTATACAAGCTGTTTGTTACACATGTGTCCACTGTACTTATTTTTAAGGATTCCCCAACCCCCCCCCCCCAAAGATCAGCATGAGTCCAGTTTATCTACCACCAATAATATGCTTTATATTTATCTATGCCATTCTACCAGCAGTTTCTGTTTCCATTGTTAAATTATCTTTTAAATTCTTCTGCTATTAACATATTAACTGCACTTTCTGTATTTTCTCTCCTGCAGCCCTTTTGAATGTTTCTTTGCATGATAATCAAAGGATTTAGGGGAGGTCTTCTCTTACTGTGTCTTTAAATACAACTATTATATCTTTCTTGAATGAAATTAGTTTTGGACATATCATCTGAACACAAAAGGCATCTGCTTAATATTCTGCCACTACACACTTTGATACAAGTATATTTCTCAAATAAATGGGCATTTTTCTTTTTACATACATCAATTTTTCTTTCTTTAATTCTGCACGTGACTTTACTGCTATATTTGTTGTTGTTCTTGTGTGCTGTAAAGTTGCATTCAACTCGCAGTGACTCTAATAAGAATTTCAAAGTGTGTGAGATATTTTGCAGATTGTTCAGATTCCATGGTTGAATGGGAATTTGAACCCAGCCCTATCTTTAAAAATAATCCCTTTAATAATCTTAACAATAATCCCCTTGTGTAGGCTGTAGTAGATACCTGCTCAACAGGAACATTGGTCTAGAAAAATCACATTATTTCATTGAACACTTAGAACTTTTTATTTCTGTGACAATGTTAAGCCTTGTAAATTCTCAAGACAACTGACCCCCCCCCCCCAGCCCTGGAAATAAACAGGCAAGACAACTTCAAGTTTGGGAAAACTGGGGCACAACTTTATTAATAACATATTAACTTCTTTTCACCGAGCCTTCCTGAAACCTATTGCAGGGGAGCTGCCAACATAAGTGTAAGCAGGTAATGGGTGTGGATAGTTCCCTATCCGCCCCTTCTGTATTCAGGGAGATTCACTCCTAGGAAGATGCTGCCCAACTGTTCAGCATTGTGCCAGGTTGGGTGAACCTGCCAGCCCACCTCAACCCTCATTCTGGCTTACTATTCACTTTATTTAACTCCTCGACTACCAATGATTATGAATTTTATTCAAGGGCTGTCTAGTGCCTTCAGGGCATCTTACTTGGGTCTACTTGAATACCATTACCTCTCGCACTACCCGCCTATTAAGGTTGTGACCACTGAAGGGTAACAGAATGCCCATCCCACGTGATAAAAGAATGGGATGGACGAAAATGCATGACCACTACAGTGCCAATCTAAGTAGTCACCAAAAATTCCCATCCGGCCCCATAGTGACCAGCTAATCTCACTCTCTTTTGTTAGGGAGGGAGGGCAGGGCTGGCGAGCTCATAACAAGGAGGCTGGGGCAGGGAGGGAGCCAGCTTATAAAGGGGAGCAAGTCCCCAGATCAGCACAAAACCTTCGCACTAAATGTCTGGGGCAAGCAGGCAAAAACGCCCCACCACCAAACTGTGTCGGGTCCAGAGCTGCCCTTTTCTTGTTTCTTTAATAATAAAATAAATTACTCACCCTGTTAGGAATGGGTGAGACCTAAATCTGAAGGCCTTCCATACAAGTTCCAGCTTACCATAACTGTAGCAATTATGGAAGAATGGAAGTCCATGCTTGTTGCACAAGCTTTATAAGAGCACAACAGACTGGGAGAAACAATTACTGCCTAACTGTGGAGAGGATGAGCAATCATGTAAATATCCCTCCTCTGCCATGCTGTTTGCCTTTTCTCACACTGGTTACGAGATCAGTCACACAACTGGTTGTACAGTCAGCTGCTCACCAGAGCAGGAAGAAACACTTGTGCAATTGCCCTTCTGTTCTGTATTTAGGCAATAGGATATTGGCTTACGTCTGGAAATATTTTATTACATATACAGTCCATATATATGTTTGCTGCTATGTGTTGTCAAGTCACTCTGACCTATGGAGATTGACCTTCAAAATTGCCTGTCCCCAAACAGCTCTGCTCTGCTCTTTGCAGTTAAAGGCTATGAGTTCTTTATAAGTTGATCCATCTCTTGGTTATCCTCTTTTCTTGCTATCCTTAACTTTTTCCAGTAAGCCTTTTCATGAGCTAATCAAAGTAGAATAGCCTCAGTTCAGACATTTTCACTTTTAGCTTGATCTGATCTAGAACCTTCTTATTTATATTTCTAGAAGACCATGGCATCCGCTAAGCTCTCCTCCAACACCACTTTTTGATGAATCAGTTTTGTTTCCCTTTGTCTTTCTTCACTGGCCAGTTTTCACATCCAGATGAAAAGTAACCAGGATTACCATTGTGTAAACTATCTTTCCTATACCTTGGTCTCTAGTGACACATCCTAGCATTTGAGGGGCTTTTCTAGCTCCTGCATAGTTTCCCTTCCAAGTCTCAGTCTTCTTATTTTTTGTCTGTGATCTCAATTTAGATTGATGATGAAGTTATGGGGGAAAATCTTTGCCAGTTTTGATTATTATCGGCATTAAAGGTATTTAATTCTTCTGTAGACATGATTTTGTCTTTTTAATATTCATTTGCATTCTGATTTTATACTTTCTTTTTTTCACCTTCAACAGGAGTCATTTCAAGGCAACTGACATTTTCTGTCAGTATATCAGTGCAATCTACATATCTATTTATTCCAATAATTTTCATCCATCATTCATCTATTTCTAGTCCACCTTTCCATAAATGTTCTGCTGTCAACTGACAAACAATTCTAGATTGTAATGCAGGCCTCAGGACTGATTAACATATTATACACCGACAGCATGTTCCTTCAAGAATTTATTGAATTAATGCATTAATGGTGCTTCTCTAATAGAAGGACAGTTTTCTAAGGTAAAACAGAACACCTTTATACTTTTGTCAGACACGAAAAGACACGTAAGTGTTTCCTTAAGACACATGTGCACAACTCTATACAAGCATGGCAAGCAAACTTCTTCATTTCACATGAAATTGTAAGATTTAAAATTGTTTCACCTTGCTTACTCAAGATACAGTACTTGCATACCATCTATTTGTCAAGCATTTTGGATGTCCACCTTGAGCAAGCAAGTAAAGAGCATGTGAAGCAAATTCTCATTACTTGAGACCTTAGACCTTGTGCAAGATCTTGCAGAAGACACTTGAAAAGTACTTCCTTTTTTAAATCAGTTTAGACACAGTACAAAGCAAGAAAGTTAGGAAACAAGTTCTCTGGCCCTTTCCCGAAAGGCTTGAAATGTGTGTTACTGGTTATGCAAGAGAGATCTTCAATGATGAATGATAGAAAATTAAATTTCAATATATATGTTTACACTGCATACAGTTTGAAAATATAGTGAGATAAAATACAACATTTCTAGCACTTTTACTCATGGGTAACCGTTCTCTTTTTTCAGATTTTACATCTGGACAATCAAATCTTGAGGAATAGAGACATATTTTTTTAAAGATAATGCCACATGAATCTCATAGACAAAGGCTTTGCTGTAGTTCATGAAACACTGAGTGATTTTGCTTAGAAATGCTTTGGTATGGTCCACTAAGCAACATATCTTTGCAATATGATCTCTAGTGTCAATCCCTTTTCTGAATTCAGCTTGAACATTTAGTATTTCTCATTTTTAAATGATAAAGAGGATTTGTTGAAAAGCTTTCAGCGTCAATAGTCAGAATTTTTTGCTCCAGTAAAATATTGGCTGGCTGTGGATTGTATTCTTCATGTCTTGGAAGGGTGTCATACACTACCATAGCCATGAAATTAGATTTACAACATCGTGTTTCTATCAGCAGATGTGAATAAAAGTTAACATCAAATATTCCTTATTTGGACTGGATTTTATTTCATTGTCCCTCAATTTATTACTAAATAAAGAAAGCTATTGAGCAGTTCTGGTGTCTCACCATAATTCAAAGGAAAGGAAAGTTACAAACATGAGTATGATGCTGCTGCACTACAAATAAGGATTGGGTTACATGTACAGTATGAATTCAACAGCGCAGAAGGGGTGTGATAAAACCTTGTAGCAGCCCAGAGAGTATCTCTTCTGAGACTGAGCATCAGTCGTCTGCCACTGTCAACTCAAACCTGCCTGACAGGTAAGAACAGAACCACTGAACTGTTCATCTGCAGGATCCCCAACCTCCAGCCTTTGGAGACAGTATGGAAGGACAAGAAGAAATGGGTGCAGTAAAGGCATTAATGGAACTCTCTATGAAATGTATTGCAGTTTTTTTCCCCACACAAAGGAGACACTTTACTACGTTACATAATCCAGAAATTTTAGCAACTTGTCATCCTACACTTTGTGTGTTGTGAGAACTGAAAACATTTCTGGTATATGTTAACAGTACATGAGCTGATGTCATGTTTGTGCTATAACTTTGGATAATGCTCCTATTAATAACAGACAAGGAAGTATTGGTATTAGTGATGTTCATTTTTGTTTCAAAATAGATTTTGTCTTGTTCTACTGCTTAATTGGTCTTATAAAGGGAAGGAAGAGAAGAATAAGTTTTTATCATTGGTATGTGAACATGGATAGCATCCCTCAACCTACTTCGCATCCAAGTTCTAAGTGTGGTGCTTTGAGTGACTCCTTGATGATTCTATCTGTCTGTCTTTTTGTGTTCCCATGTGTGTGGTTTTTTGTTTGTTGCTTGCATTGGTGTTATCTTGCCCAACACTAGCTGAATGCTTCCTCCTGAACTAGTTCTATTCACTTATCTGGATTCATTTTTAGTTCCTATGCCCACATTTCTGATTCTAGTAGTATTAGTTAAGCACGAGAAGGAAGTTAAAAAAAAGAGTCATGTATTAATTAGGGGCATAAGTAATACAAAAGCTTAAATTAAAATGTTATTCTCAACAAAATCAGATCCAATGGATGAAAGGAATTCGCATAAATGTTGGCTTTCCAAGATCACATGGAGTCATTGGCTTTAAA
>JAHTLZ010001346.1:0-14574 GCA_023846285.1 Phrynocephalus versicolor | reverse complement strand
CAAGGTAAAGAGTTTTATAGAGAGAGCTCTAAAAATTAAATTAGATTTTTAAACCAGAGTGCTTTTTACTTAATATAGCAGATAGGTGTGTCTTACAGAATCAAAACTATGTAATACAACACATAATTGTAACTGCTAGGATTCTCTATGCACAGTTCTGGAAACAAGCCGAAATCCCAGCAGAAAAAAATCTGTATCGTAAGAGACTGTATGGAAATCGATAAGCTTGTTGGCTACCTGAAAGGAGATCGTGAAGAACTTTTTATAAGAAGATGGCAAGGTGTGGCAGCTGAGCTTGACAACCACTCAACGATATATAGCACTAGTTTGGTACTTAATAGTGTTCGGTCTTTGTTTTTCAGCCTGTACTCAAGATGTACGCATTGTCCCCTATTTTTCCTTTCCCCTCCCCTTTTCCCCCTTCTTCCTTCTCTTTTTCCCCTATCTTTAAAGAAATCAATAAAACCATTAAAAATCGACCAACACAAGACCAGTGGGGAAAGCATCTGAGACGTCAGGCCGGCATATGGTCTGTAACTATTGTGAAGGGCCTCCCATACAAGAAATCATGAAAATGGTTCACTCCCTTCACAATAGCCAGCCCTTCTTTATCAATCTGTGAGTAATTTTGTTCTGCAGATGATCGGCCTTAGGAGAAATAAGCCACAAGGACTTCCCTCCCATCTGGAAGTTTATGACCCAGCACTGCACCTATCCCATAAGGAGCAGCATCGTCTTCCTGCGGAGGAGGGGGAGGAGGAAGAAGAGAGGAGGGGCTGACAGAAAAGAGGGGGCGAGTGGTGATAGAGAGGCAGCCTCATTCCTAGAGGGTCTCCCTCCCCTTCCTCCAGGAGGGCCACTTCTGTCCTCTCTCTGCGGTGCCTCCTCTTTTTCCTTCCCCCCCTTCCACCAAGAGGAGGTCCGGGCGTTGGTGTGTCTGCAAGGGCTTGGCTTGTGTGTGTTCAGAGTCTCAGGTATACGCGTGCGGGGAGGGGAGGGGAGGGGGCCTGCTGGAGTGGAGGTGGTGAGGGAGGGAGGGGGGCGGTTGGTTGGGGGGTGGTCTCCCTTCAGGATCTCCCTCCTCCTCCTCCTCCTCCTCCTCCAAGGAGACTTTCTGGCAGCCTTTGGGGCTTCTCTCTCCATCTTCTCTCTATTTTTTGGGGGGGGGATCGATTTCTCCCCCTTGGAAGGTTTAAAGGGGGGGAGAAGGAGGGATGACCCCCATTTTTATTTATTTGTGGGGGGAGGGAGAAAGAGAAGAGGGCGATGGAGCTATCAGGACGGAGGGGGAGGGGAGAGGGAGAAAACAGAGAGCCAGAATCGGTGGCCATTTGGATCCAAGGCCAGGGAAGGAGAAGGAGGTGGAAGTGCTGCTCAGTGGGTGGAGCTGGAGCTGGAGACAGAGGTCGGAGACCTCCAGGAGCCAGTGGGTGCCCCTTCCGACTCCACAGGTCTCATGTTGTTGTTGATGATGATGATGATGCGAGGCCACTCAATTAAGGTCCAGTAACTGAGCTGGCTGAGGACCTCAGTGGTTGTGAGGTATGGAGTCCAAACAGGAAGGTTGGCTCCCCCCCTTCAGAAAAGGCAGGGAAGGGAGGCAGAAAGCAAGGCGTGGAGGTGGATTTAGGGAGGCCATTTTTCTCACTTCCACAGAGTCCTGGCGGAGGGACAGTATGGCCTAGCAGTCATGCCTTGGATTTAAAAGAAAGGCAGGGAAGGACGGACCTGGTGCTGCTCCAGTTGGGCTGTTCGTGCTCAGTTGATCCTTCTGGCTCAACATGGGAAAAGCAGCCTTTGTGTAGCTTTGGGTGGTGGAAGTCCTTGTGTGAGTGTCATGTGCCATCAGCCGTGGATTTCAGAGAGAATGCCATTTGCTTTAGGGAAAAGAACCATGGAGCAGAGATGGACAGATACAATGTACAATATACATAGACACAGATTTACATATGTGCTGGGAATTTCTCTATGAAATGTCCTGTATTATTTATTGCTACTCTCCAACAATACCAGGAGGAGTCAATCACAATTATAGAACCACTGACTGGTATTATATATAACAGATACACGTTTTAACAAAAGACCTAAGGATCTGTTAAATGTTGGCACGGTGATGGTTGTTTCTGCCACCAAGATCCGTGTGTATCATTTCCACAAACTTATTTTGTCTGTTTCAGAGAAAGCACCAAAGATAAAAGGGGAAAATCTTTGAGAGTAGGCAGAGGATGTTATATAGGGCAATGTTTCATTTTGAACGCAAACATTATAAAAAAGCTTTATTCACGTCAGAGTGTTGCACAATTTAAAATTATGGGTGCATATAAAATATAAGTAAAGTCAAAAAAACCTGAAATGTTAAGATAATTAGGCCTTCATGCACACAAATCCCTCAGAAGTGGGTTACTCTAGTACAGTAGCATTATATTGGCCAGATCTTCTGTTCTACGTATGGTGGAACATAGGTTGCGTCCACAGAAGTGCTGTATTGATTTGGTTTCTTCTCAGTCAGAGGAAATATGTCCTCTGCCCCAGGAGTTCCATTTTCCTTGATCATTCTTTGATCTTCTTCTCTTTGAAGTCTGTGAAGTGGCTTCAGAGTCACTTTGAGGTTCAGCCCGAGTCGTGTCCTGGTGGAAGACACTCTAGCATTCGACCATCCAGAAAAGTGTATTGTTTTTGGTCTCTGTGGGTTTAGCCTAGCTTCTTCTGAGTTAATGTTTAATGGTGTTCTGCTTTTTAAATTACATGTAACATTTAGACTGCAAGAGGTGTACAGAAAACGTTTCCTCGTTTTTAACCACTGCCTAGGCCAGTGGTGGGGAACCTTTGTTTAGAATTCTGGGAGTTGTGGTCCAAAACATCAGGAGGGCTGAAGTTTGGACTGGCCTGGTATATATCACATAAAAACACATTTTATTCAAAAACAGTTTCAACATTTATTTTGGGAACATTTAAACACTCATTTGGTCCAAAGGTAGAACTGAAACGGTTTGAGCAGCCATGTTTTAGTGCCACTCTTGGGGGGCCATGCGCTGATTGGCCCATGATTTCCAGTGCACAATGGTCACCGCATCTCAAGGAAGACATAGTGGAACTGGAAAAGGTGCAAAGGAGAGTAACTAAAATGGTTACCGGGCTGGGGCACCTCCCTTATGAGGAAAGGCTAAAACATTTGGGGCTCTTTAGTCTGGAAAAAAGGCGCCTGAGGGGGGATATGATTGAGACATACAAAATTATGCAGAGCATAAGGAGATAGAGGGAAGCTCTTCTCCCTCTCACAAAATACCAGAACTAGGGGACATACACTCAAATTGAGAGCTGGGAGAGTAAGAACAGACAAAAGAAAATATTTTTTCACCCAGCGCATTGTTAGTCTATGGAACTCCCTGCCACAGGATGTGGTGATGGCATCTGGCCTGGATGCCTTCAAAAGGGTTATCCAGGAAAGTCCATCACAGGTTACAAACCATGATGGAGATGTGTAATCTCCAGGCTTAAAACCGGGGTACTTCAAGGGCCAGATGCAGAGGAGTGCTATCAGGAGACAGATATCTAGTCTCATGCGCTCCCAGACGCATCTGGTGGGGCCACAATGTGAGATCCAGGAAGCTGGACTAGATGGGCCTTTGGCCTGATCCAGCATGAGGGCTCTTCATAGGTTCTAACACGCCCCCCATTTGATCCGCCAAGCCCCCCTTCCTCCTCCTCCCCCCTCCCATAAAGGGAGGCCCAGGGGGTTCCATTTTACTCCCCCCCATTCCCATCCCCAGTGCCCCCTTCCCCTCCGACCCCCTCCCCATATCTCCCCCACCCCACCGCCCTTCCTGTCCTATTGCAGGAACCTCCTCCTGGTGGGGGGCAGATCTTTCCCCCTCCTTCCTGCAAACAGTCAGTGGGCGGGGGTGGGGGGGGAGAATCTGCCCCTGGAGGAGGAGGAGGAGGCCTGGTTCTTTTTTAGGGGGGGGGATTGCATCCTCCCTCTTCCTCCTCCTTCCCCACCTCCATTCCCTGTCCCAGTTAGGCCTTAAAAGGCTTTTCCTTTTTCCTTGCCGGGGGGGGGGGGGGATGAAGGAGGGGGAGGAGGAGATTTGGGTGGGGAGAGAATTTAGTCCTCCTTCTGCATCCGGACCCAAAGGAGTTGGGGGGGTTCAGGAACAGCCCTTCTCGTCCTCCCTCCCTCCCCAACAGCCTCCATTCCCCCCCATCTCCCAACGCTCCCCCTCCAACTGCATTTGTACCACGCACCTCCTCCTCCTCCTGCTGCTCCTTCTTGGGCAGCGGATTATTCCACTGCCAAACAGCTCTGTCATGAAGTTCTTCCGAATGTTCAAATGGAATCTCTTTTCCTGTAGTTTGAAACCATTGCCCCGAGTCCTAGTCTCTGAAGCCATGGAAAACAAACCCGTTCCCTCTTCAATATGACATCCTTTCAAATATTTAAACATAGCTATCATATCCCCCCCGCCGCCGCCTTTTTGCATAGGAAACCTAAGCTGAGAATTCTTGGAGTTGTCCTACACATCAGGAGGGCCGAAGTTTGGACTTGCCTGGGCCCTCACATATCTAGGAGGCATAAAAATACTATATAAATGCTTTCATGTATTAAGAAGAGAAGAACAGCCTTGCTGGGAAAGGCCACAGACCATCCAGTCCAGCCTTCTGTCTCACACAGCGGTGGCTCACCATTTGCTTCAGGGTATTCCCAAGCAGATATCTTCACCTGCTTACGATCCCCCACAAATGGCATTTAGAGATCTCCTGCCTCCCTCTCCAACCTGGTAGGTTGTCCTTCAGCATCCATCATGATAGCCATGGAGACCCTTGTTCTCCAAGAACTTGTCCAGTCCTTTCTTATAGCTGTCAAGGCTGTCACCTCTTCTTCTGGCAGGGAGTTCCACAGACCAGTGATCCTCTGGGTGGAAAAAGTACTTTCTCTCGTTTGTTTTCTCTTATTTGTCATTTTATGGCCCACCATTAATTATTTTATTCATTTATATTTGTATTTCTATACCGCCTGTCCTCCAAAGGAACTCCGGGTGGTTCACAACAAACAAAATGAAACAATAACCGCCCGGAGTTCCTTCAGGAAGACAGCGTGGTATAAAAGCTGTTAAATTGAAAGGAATAAGAATGCTAGGGTCCGCTGCCTGCAGGCAGAGGCTATGCAAAATGCAATGAGCAGTCTGGGTCTCAAAGACAGGAAAGAGATTTATTTGGTTGACAACCAGGGAAATCTCTCTTGATGCAAAACAAGTGAGAAGTCCGTTGCACAAAGGAAATGCAGCATATTTTATAGAATTATGACCACTCTTCTTCCCCCCCGCCCATCCGAATTTACGTCATGCACATCTGTTACATACATCAAACATTAATTGACATCTTTGGCAATTTATTTTGTATTCCTGACACCAATTAAATGTTTTCCTTAGGTCTTTAATTGTCCTGACGTTTGATCTAACTGTTACAGGCGGCTGGGAAGATTTTAGGAGTATCTGTGGTCCTTGGCAAACGTTTAATCCATCCTCGCAAGGGAGGCGCTCTAGGTGAATCCTCAAAAGGGTAGAGAGAAAAACAGAGATAAGATTTCTCTGGACAGCTGGTTACATGTTAATTAACTTGTGTGCAAGATAGATTGATGTTAAGGCTACAGAAATAATTGGCCTTGAATTCACTGCGCTTGCTCCTGGGCACTCCAATTTAAAATAGGTAACTTCTTTTCGCCTGCCGGAAAGGCTTGACCAAAGTTTGTTTGTTCAGGAATCAAGGTTCGTCTTGTGACATAAGAATATACATGTGGATACATGTGGAGTGCTGAGTGGATATCACTACCTCTAAATATATAATTTGTGTCACTTGTGTGGCTATATATAGCTTGGAATACATTGCTATTGAATACATGAGGGTTGTCAATGCCTGGGGGTTACTAAAGCAGCTATATATGCTTGATCATACCCTTCACTACCCCCTGAATGAGTTTTTGGAAATTAACGGCAGTAAATTACCCAAAGGCTGTTCCTCTCGGCTCCTGTTATAGATTAGCAAGGGACAAATAAACAGATCAAAGGTGTATGTACAAAAGTGTGAATATTGCTTGATCTTCCCTTCATACCATTCCCTTGGGGCATGGCTCAGGGAGTGACCCTTCATTTTCCTGACAAGAGTTTAGACAGTGCTGCCAGGAAGACTTTTCCAGCCCCCTTTTCCCAAAGGGCTTACAGACACAATTCCCAAAAAATGAATTATCACAAAATGATTTGTGGCGTCTCATGGTGGGGGACACACTGAATAGGTGTATGACAAAGAAATACCCCTTAATTCACTAGCGCACTTTCTATAGTCAAATGCTAAGTTAACAGATAAAGTTTCGCAATGTCTGGGATTTAAAAAGTCCCTCTGGTCAGGCCCACAGACTGCAATGGATGGATGCGTTCCACAGACCACAGCATTGTAATTTCCCCTCTTAGAGAATTGCTATGTGGTCGCAGCAGCTTCTAAGGGAGTCTCCTAGGGCATATTATTTGCCTCTCAGGGAGATCAAATTCTCAACGTTTAAAGGGGCTGACACAAGAGATTTTGGGAACATTGTGATAAACTTGGAAGGTTTGCAACCTCAGGCTTATTGCTTGATATAGCATGCCTTAATTTGTGGCAATCAGGCTGGAAAGCCTTGAAGTCTCTTATGCAAATCAAATACTCACGAGGAGAAATGTCATTGTAGGCCTGCAATTCTCCTGTGCTTGCCCGAGTGAAAATATGGGCAAGACTGCGTTGCCAGCATACTCTTTCGGCTGACAAAGTGGCTTTAGACTGACTAAGCAGTTTGCCTTGAAATATGATTGTCCATATTGTAATACATAAGCATTGGCACCTGGTTTCATAAAAGACCTACAACATGGTTATCAACCCTCTTGAATGTGTGGTATGCATAAAACCCAGATTACAGCAGGCTGTACAGAATTACCTAGTTGTGTGGATATCCCAGATGATAGACATTTGCAATGATACTAAATAAGGGCAATATACATATCATAAAGGCTAAAAGAGTCATAAACCACACCTAGATGGTGATTTGAAAAACCCATTTTGAGCAATAAACAATAATCAATAGTTCATGGCAAAGTCATGAATGAGCTGTTGAAATCAAGGCAGAGATGTCTCTGTAGCTGACAGTTCACACGCAAAAAAATCAGCCCTGTAAATGTGGGGCAAAAATTAGTTCATCATTGTCTTTGGTGAAGAAAATAATGTAGATAGCTACTGTATAAAGCCGTTGTTCTTTGGTATAAAGTCTCGTGAACACCCATGGGGTGCCAAAATTGCATAGTCAAAATTGCATAGAAAGGCAAGTCATAGTCTCTCTCACTCAATGCTTGTGGGTAAAAAGCATTTTCAGTGGCAAAGCATGATCATCACACAAATCATGAAAGGCACACCTAGAGAGGCACTTCAGCAAAAATTTTCACAATGGCTAACAATAATAGACAATAAACAATATCATAAACAGTGATTAATAATTAATGTCTCTCTGCAAAGCTTCAAAATTCTCCTGCCAGATCAAGCACAGAGTGATGTAAATTAGCTCTGTAGCCTACCGTGCGCAGAAAAGCGCTCACTTGTCGGATGCTGGGAGGCTGGTGTGTGTGTGACAACACAAGTTCTTCTGGGTAGTAAAGTCTGAAAGCAGTGATGATTTCACTAGATTTAAAACTGGCCAAGTCTCTGTCCTGGCGAAAAGTGTGTGAAGGATTAAATTGCGGGCTTAAAGTCTGTTGGCCGCATTTCCAAAACAAGAGTCAGTGGCTGTGTGGCAGTGGATGTTAAACTCCATCTCCCCCCCAGAGACAAAGAGAGAGAAAAAAGAAAAGAAGGCAGGCAGACAGGATTTTAATCTGTCAACCTGAGGTGCAGGGGCAAATCAGCAGACCGCGGTGGGGTCCTCCGAGGTGCTAAACGCAAGGTGCCCCTAGGAACAGGGTGTGATGACCACAGGTCAGGGTCGCTATGTCGTCCTCCGTCCTGGGCGATGTCATCTTAAGGCATCTGCTGCAGTGGGTAGAGGGGCGTCACCGGTCAGGTCTCTCCCCCTCTCGGTCATGGGTTCTGGTCCACGCTGAGTGAAAGGGGCTGGCGTTGCTGGGTCCAGGGGTCCTCATCGATCGAGCTCGCAGAGCGAAGTCATCTCGAAGATGGCATCAAAGGCGGGTGAGGGGTAGCCTCATGAAGGGTAGCTTCATGGAGTACTGGGGAGTCCCCATTGCAGTAGCTACGAGCAGTGCTGTCAGCTTTCCAAACCAGATCGACTCCATGATCCAGAAATAAAGAACGGATGGGCTTCTTTCCCAGAGCGAAAAGCCCTTCCTCCAGGATGTATCTGGGTAAAAAGAAAGAACACACACACGAACACAAAACACACAAACACAGAACACAAACACACAAACACACAAAAAATGGCCCCTTTGTTGTCCTTGCGCTGCAGAGCAGGGTGGCACAGTCTATCTGACAGTCTTGAAAAGGAAAAAGTGTCATAAAAAGGCAGAATGGGGCTTTCCTTTTTGCAAAACCAGTATGTGAATGGGGGTGGCCAAATTTTCCGGGTAGGACACACCTGCACATCAGTAGTTGTTCACAAGTTCAGCTGGCCCAGATGAGTGCTTGCAAGATGATGTTGCATGACCTCACAAGCTAGACACTCAGGTGTCCCCAATCAACCACCTGGCATGACATACCAGTTTTTCTCATTCAGGGACAGATCCCGTCCTCCAGACAAACCGCTCCTCTGGACGGGGAGAAAAAGGAGGTGTAACTGGCAAAAATGTCCATGAGATGCAAAGTAAGCTCTAGCATGAAGCAATTTGTTCCAGTGGGGACTTGGAGGCTGGTGTGTGGCATGATAAAGTCAGTGAAAATTAAGGCAGATACAGGGCTTGTAAAAATCGGAGCAGCTACTACAGTGGTACCTTGTATAAAGGAATTAATTCGTTCCGAATGAAATTATGTTAAGCAAATTTTCCTTTATACAAATCCCCATAGGAATGCATTGAAAACAGAGTAATCCCATTTTTATGTTGTACGGATTTTCCCCATAGACGATTATGTTAAGCAAATTTCCCCTATCTCCAGAATTTTTTATGTTGTACAAATTTTATGTTATACAAGCTGTATGTTATACAAGGGTCCACTGTATATTCAAATTACCATTAAGTCACCTAGCGCGCGGCGAATGTCCATTTGGAAATCTTGTAGCAGGATATCTAAACCCGCGTCCATTAAGTGGACCCCGTCACTTCGAAATAGGTGAGGTCGAGAGAGTGTCAAAGCTGGGCAATCACGGAGCCAGAGGCCTGACGCAGAGCTGCCGCTACCCTGCGATTTAAGCCCTTCCTAGCCTTATCTATCCTGAGTGGGTCATATGCCCCTCGCCACATGAGGCGGGGTATGATAGAGGACCAAATGATTCATGTATGTGGGTAAAGAAGTTTAAAAGTAAGCAAATCAGCAATAATTCGCACAGATAGGGCGGAGCCCTTCGTCTGGGCGAGATCATTTCCACCCAGATGAATAAGCAAAACATCAATAGTATATGTAGAAGCCAAGAGAGTTGCAGTTTCAAAGAAAGCATCACATGACATGCCTCTTATTCCCTTCCAAGTTATTTGGAGATGACGTCCCAGGCGGAGATTCGCTCCCCAAGCCGACAGACGAGAATAACGTGCTGCCCAAAAAACAAAGCTGTGGCCAATAATTACAACTCGGCGAGTTGAACAATGGAACGGCCTTAAAATAATCAAGGTATTGTGCCCCTCAGGTTCGCTAGTCGGAGGGACAAAATGCGAAGAGGGCTGAGCAAAAGAAGTGCCTGGTAATGCAGAGTCTCCTTCTTCTAAGGTAGGGCGTTGCTGGCTAAGAATCACATATTGAGGAACAAATGGGAAAGCCATAGCACCAATTGAATAAAACCACACAAAGACAGAGAACAGCTTATTGTAGTTAGAGGAGGTCTAAAGCAAACAGCTCTCAAGTAACTGATTGCCTGCTTCCAGCTAATGTCCCGTTTGGAAAAGAAAGGGTTAAGCCTCAGACGGAAGTGTCCAAAGCAAGCAGAATTCTGGGAGAAAGAAGGCGGGAGGAGAAGCTCTGCCCCTCTGGAGATCAATGGCTAATGGCCGCTGTTGAGGGAGAAAAACAAAGCAGAGCACCCTCTTCTTGCTACTCCGGGCTCCGAGGGGACACGCTATCAGAGTCAAGGAACTTAATGGGTCTCATCAACGAAGGTTTGCAATGGAAATCTCTCACCCTGCGGCGAATTGCCCGCAGCGATTTGGCTGGAACGCAGCTGCCCCGGCGGTTTGGGATCTTTTTGGGATCTGTCTGCAGCGAGATTCACAGGGCTTCTCCTCTCCTGGACTGGCACATTTCAATGGGGTCGGAAACAGCCCAAGGCCTCTGGTAACCATCTGCGGGGAGGAAATATCAGAAAGAAAAAAAAAGACGGACACCTGGCAGGGAACAGTTCTAAAACTAGTAGTGATGTCGGTGAGTATCAAAAAAAAATGTGCAAAAGTGCATACGTGCTCTATGTTCTTGACCCTAACAAAGTCAGAGAGATTCAAGCGCATAGTCTCTTCTCCAGTGAAGGTAGGCTGTGAAAGCAGGCTGTATTATTGTCATACTGGCAACAAAAAAGCTAGGTCCTAGGAAAAAGACTTTGTCTTCTGTTTAAGCTGAGTTTAATTCCCCCAAAACGGAGGCAAAGGTGAAAGCATATATTGTTAGGCCTTGTTCTCAGTTACAAATGCAATGAATTTAAATGTAGAATACTAAAGGTGTGTTGAAATATTTTGTGAAAGGGCTTCCCTGTTCTTTGACCAGAAATGAAGGCATATGTTGTTGGGCATTGGTAAAGCTAAAAGTGTTTTACTATGTCAAAATACTATGAAGTTGAGTTATAGAGAGAGACTCATTTCCTTTCGGCAAAGGGCAGCAAAAACATCATACTTCTCATCTAGGTTTAAGGTACAAATTTCTATTAGTTTTTGAGATGCAAAGAGCGGAAAGGAAGCTGCTCTCTGCGCGCCAGAAATTCCTCAGGGAGTCAAAGTAGCCATTGTCCTTCTGGCGGCTTGTGCGGGAAAAAAAAGGAAGGGGGGGTTGAGAGCAGAAAGAGAAGGAGGGGCTGTTTTGGGCTTTTGGATTTCTTCGAATGCTTCCTGGAAAAAAGTTTTGACTAAGTCGTTACAGGCTGGTTGGAAAGGCGATATGTCCCGTTTGCATTCAGCAGGGGCGAAAATCAAAACAGGGAACCTCGCCAGCTTGCGTGTAGGGAGGGTTTTGACTTGAAAGTCCGTTTAAAAGAAAAACTTCTGTGTCTTGTTCCTCGTCCCTCTCAGCAGCTTCTGAGACCAGGTGTGGAGTAAAAAAAAAAAAGCTGCTGGCAAGAATGTGCCATTTACATTTTAATGGTGTGAATGACAAGGCGGCTGGTAACCGCTTGGGGCAAAAAGATAATCCCTTTTATTCTCCTGTAATGAATTAGGTGTAAAAAGGCACTGAAATAATTTAGGCAATCCACCATTCCTGTGGCCTTTGATGTTATCTGCTAAAGCCTAATCTGAGAAGCATGGCTTTTGTACTGAATAAGCAAGGCTTCTTAAAGTCCAATGTTTTAAACCCGCTGTGATTGCGACACTTTGAAAAAGGTTTGCAAGGTGGGGCGTCTCCTCCCCCCTCTTCTGTCCTCTGTCTGTCCGAAGCCACAAGGGGAAAATTAGTCTCTGACAATAAAATATGGGTCTCTTTTAAAGCTATCTCCCTGAGTGATGGGTCAAAATGGAAGTTGTACTTCCACGCTTTGCTTAATGCCTTGGGAGATTGTTGCAATAAAAATGAACACATTGTTTTTCCATCCCAAACGGGAGGCGAAAAAAAAATCCTAGGTGGACGTGTAAAATCCCTCTCTCCCCCCTGTCTCTCTCTCTCTCTCTCTCTCTCTCCCCTTTCCTCCTATCTACGGGGAGGCAAATTATTTCTGGATGTTATTAGATATTTTAAGCATATGGAATTACATTTCTTCCCAATGTTCTTGCACATTGGGAGGCTCGGCTCACTTCAGGATAACAGCAGTTACGTGAATGGTGTTTCAGGAAATTCAGCTTACTTTAAAGCAATAACTTGCTTCAGAGTAAAAATATTTACTGGAATCTTTTCTTTAATTCCCTTCCGTTCTGAATATGGTAGACTCACACAGTTTAGCACCCCTTTTTGTTAACGTTTTAAAAGTTCTGATTTGGGTAGGTGGTGGTAGGGAATCGCATCTTTCATTTGCTCTTGAGAATCTCCCTGTTCTAAATTAAACTGCCTTGTGGTTACAGATTTCCCATCTTCTTTTTGGTGGGGGAAAAGGCATCGGTGGGCAGGTAGATACTAAAGTAAAATGCCTTTTCGTCATGTCTTGTGCCTGTATCTGGGATATCATCTAGACAAGGCACAGGCTGTTCTTAAATTACATTACTCCTTATAAGAAGACACATATTACATAATAGGACTTTTGGATCCTCTCTGTGTTGATTCTATAAGATCACTGACCCTGCTTTTAATTATCTGGATTTCAGAAACAATGTCTCTGCCAATCTCCTCGTGTTCCATACAACAGACATTTCCCCCTTTCAAGGTTTCTATGTTCAGGCTTGGGGGCATCGGTACTACGGGATGGACGTACTTCCTTAACGCTGGGAAAAGGCATTCCAGGACTGTGCAGACCCCACTCCCACCTAGGGGCATAGTGGTGGGGGAGGCTGCTCTAAGCTTTTCTGGTGCAAATTTTAAGGAGTGATGCTGGATTATTTGGATTCTATTTGACAGCTTGTTGGGCGATGTGTAAAAATGCTTGCTGCTTTTTAGGGCATAAAATTGGTTTGAAAAGAAAGGGGTGGACGTTTGTATCTCCTAAGTCCTGCTCATGGGACTGGCCTTGCTAAAAAAAAAAAAAAAAAAAAAAAAAAAAACGTAATTCTCAAATGCCCTGTGATGGTTCCTTCTTAAAATGTCCCTTAGCTGGTGAATTTCGTTGTGTAACAAGCCAGCCTAAGTTACACAAAATACATGGGATGTTGCTTTGTCCTGAGTATCCAAAAATATTATTCTCAGTGTCCATACTTCCCCTGGTGTTACTAAAACTGCTGGCGGGGTCTTCTATTTGGTGGAGTTTTTAGTCTCTATATTAACTAACTAATCACGTCCTTGTAAATTCACACGCCTCTTGCTAGCAGGTCATAATTGGTCTGTCCTTCTTGAGGGCTAGAATATTAATTTGGGATGGTAAAGTCCTGCCTTCTCTTAGTCAAAGGGGTTCTTCTTAAAGTTTACATCCGTTTCATTTAATACCAAAGTCATTTCTTCTGATGGCTGAATTCCAATTCTGCCACAGTGCACATCAAAAGGGGTGCATGAGCTGCATTAATTTATCCCCATTTGTTTGTTTTAAAGGTCTAACTGTGTGCCTATAAATTCTCCCACATAACACCAAACGGAATCGCACTTAAACAATTAATTACACATCATACACACACAACACGTGATACTGACGTGACCCAAGTAGATCTCCCTGGCTTGGAAATTGCATGTCCGGACACACTTCGCCAAGGGGTATGTCCTATTGATCACCCCGGCCCATCCATCAATCAATCACTGATTCCGTTCGATTCACACAAATCTCCCACATTTAAGCCCTTCACCCCACCTGACTACGCCCCCTGCCTAGGGATAAAGCTTATTATTCTTTCTAAAATCAAACGGAGATGGTGGTGCTCCGTCGGTAGTAGTGTGGGGCAAAGGTTGCCAGTCTTTGCCACCGCTTAGACGCAGAGAATGGCCACTTCTCTGTTGTTACGTAGGGTATCGAGGCGCAGCCTCTTACCCTTAAAAACACACATACATGAAGCTTCTTTTACACAAAATTCAAAATTGAAATCACCGTCCCACATACCCACACAGTTATATATCTTTAAACTTTCCCCAGGATGTTAGAGCAGCGCTCTTATCCTTCTGTTTCAAATACTGGGGGCAAACTCTAGGGCTACTGGATCTTTGCAAAAGAACCTTTCCACCCTTAGAGAATTTCTGGGTCTCTTAACCCGTAATTTTCTCCTGGTTCTCGGGAAGCTAGGGACGTATTCGTCCCTTCTCGTCTCCGTAACCCCCGGGGGCTGGCCGTTAGAATTCGCAATCCTCTCCACTCCGCAGAGCCGCTGGATTCGAACCCGTGCCACCCCCACAACCGGTTGTTTATCTTACCAGATTTCTCTTGCGCAGTCTTCCCCAGTTCTTCCCCCCTTCGGCCGGTATCTGTTTCCTCTCAGGTAATGGTGTCCCATCCAGTGCTGAGAGAGAGAGATTCTCCTCGCAAGTGGGAGGCGTCCGGACTAGAATCGGTCTGCAATCAGCCTGGACTTCCTACCGTCACCTGAGCCAGACTCTTGCAAGCCTCTGGCTGCGGCTGGGTCCCACCTGGGTCGCCAAATGAAAGGAATAGGAATGCTAGGGTCCGCTGCCTGCAGGCAGAGGCTATGCAAAATGCAA
>JAHTLZ010001345.1:0-12721 GCA_023846285.1 Phrynocephalus versicolor | reverse complement strand
TTTTAAATCCTTATTGTACCAATAAATTAATGTCAATGCTTTTGTAACTCTACTTCATATTTTTCAGAGGTAAAGTTCAAAGATATATTTAAGCCTCTAAACAAGAAGTATACATTTAAACATGATTCAAAAACTCTACAGAAAACACGTGTACATGAAAACAATTTTGAAAAGAAGCCCCCTGAAGGTAAGAAGTAATCTTTTGATACAAAATACTATCCAAAATCATTTTTAAAAAGGATATGTGTTTTATTTACAACAACAATAATAATAATAATAATAATAATAATAATAATAATAATAATAATAATATTTTACAGAGAGTGCTGAACCAACTGTGAAACGTAAAGATTTTGGTAAGTGGATACATAAGGGTAAGGATGAGGGTTATGCATACATAGTGCTTTTACAATGTTTTTACTCATCATCATCCATGTTTTTAGGTGTTGAGATCAGCAGTGGCCCCGGTGGTAAAAAACCCCCAAAAACAAAACATGTGGACACAGCAATTATGTCTGGTGAGTATATGCACGCTCTCTCTCTCTCTCTCTCTCTCTCACACACACACACACACACACACACCACCCACCCCCCTCTCTCCCCCTCTCTCTCCCCCCCTCTCTCTCTCTCTCACACACACACACACACACACAGAGCAAAAGGATCAGTGTGCTTTTATAATAATAATGTTTTTTCTCATCATCATCCGTGTTTTCAGGTGCTGAGATCAGCAGTGGCCCCAGTGGTAAAAAACCCCAAAAAACAAAACATGTGGACACAGCAATTATGTCTGGTGAGTATATGCGTGCGCGCGCACACACACACACACACCACACCACACCACACACACACACACACAAAGGATTAGTGTCCTTTTACAATATTGTTTTTCTCAACATCCATGTTTTTCAGATGATGAAATTCCAGGAACACCTGTTCCATTACAAAAGAAAATCATTTATGTCAATAAAAGAAGTGGTGAGGATTCAAAATCATCTGCTCCAATGCCAAAAAAACAGAAATTGGAAAACATCCTTGATCTGTTCAATGAAAATTCACGTAATTTTAGAGAATTTATGAGTGAAAACCTGAGATATACTGTTTCCAGTTTTAGAGGGTTCATGACCGATAACATACATTATCTCACAAAATGTGATGGGGGGGTGTTTAACATGTATGATGGTGAAGACTTGGAAGGGTGTAAGGAAACTATTAAAAATGTTAATCCTTGTTCAGGTGTGAAAACAGTGCACATCTGTAATCAGCAGGGGGGTGGATACAGGTTTAAAAAAAAGAGTGGATTCACATCGGGTGTGATGAAATGGAAAAAACAAAAAGCTGCCATGTTACTCAGAAAAGCTAGAAAAAATCTATTATGCAAAACAAAAAAACATTGTACCATAACCCAAATATCTCAACCTCCTTCAACCAAACACAGTTCTGTAGCTGCAAACAATCACTCTTCTCAAGAGTTTTCACAGTCATTAAAATCTAACAATTGTGAAAATGATGGCAGATTCAGTCCTGCACAGCATGAGGATTCTGAAGATCAGGATCTTCATTCTGTAACTGCAAACAATCACTCTTCTCAAGAGTTTTCACAGTCATTAAAATCTGACAATTGTGAAAATGATGGAAACAATCACTCTTCTCAAGAGTTTTCACAGTCATTAAAATCTGACAATTGTGAAAATGATGGCAGATTCAGTCCTGAGTTGTATTCACAGCCTGCACAGCATGAGGATTCTGAAGATCAGGATCCTCAAGAGATTTATCCAGAAATGCTAAGAACATGGTCTTGGGGTCATGATCCATTTAATGCATCACATAGGGCTATTCTCTTTCGTTTTGTTAATTTGGAACAGGTTCGTTCCTATGAAGAGGTTGTGGCAGGTCTTCATAATGCAATCCAACAGGTGCTAAGAAATATTAACCAAGACATAGGACCTGAGGATTTTGTACAGATGAGATTGGAGGGGGAAGGGTTGCGCGATGCATTATTTTCCATAAAACAGTCTAAGGATGTATTGGATTCTGATAGTTTTTTAAGTAATATGAGTAACATGCTGCAAAGCAATATGGAACTGTGTGCACATGGGAATTTACGTTTGGTGGCTACGATTGTAAAACCCCCAAGAGGTGGGGGCTGTGGTGAGGGTCCAAGCAGGGGATTGAAGACCATACCCTATAGCTGCATTGTACCTAAAAAGAGAAAGCATCTAATAGATTTTAGGAGTGTAGACAACAAGTTGTGTTTTGCAGGGAGTCTGTGTGGAGTGATGGCTTATGCTAAACATAAAAAGACACCCACAGACCCTGAAATGTTGAATGCTGCTAAACAGCTGTGCCAAGAGATGGGGTGGTGTGAGGATAAACAAGTGTCTTTAACGGATATTCCAATTTTTGAACAGCATTTAAAATCTCATATACATGTTGCCCTTTATGGAAAAGATGGATGGTGTTTATTTAAACCAAGCATTCAAACCTTTCCACAAACATACACCTTATTCCTGTATCAAAATCATTTTTATGGGGTAATCAATGTAAAAGGTTTATTTGGGGCTAAAAATTATTGCTCCTTTTGTAATACCGTTTTTCAGCACACTCATAACTGTTTATTTTTCTGTAGGATGTGTTTGAGAGAGGATTGTTCCACTAAAGTAGACAGAATTGTCAGATGTGATTTTTGCAAGATGGTTTGCCGCTCAGAGGGATGTCTCAAAATTCATAAGAAATTGGCCATGGATAATAAGGTTCAATGCAAAGCTAGGATATTTTGTAAAAAGTGTGAGCATTATCAAAATACAGATCATCGTACATCAAAATGCAAAGGTTTGGTATGTAGAATTTGTTGGGGGCGTATAAAAAAAGGAGAAGAGCATTTATGCTTTATGCAGCGTATTAAAAGACCAAAAATGTCAACCCAGTATATTTTTTATGATATTGAAGCAGAACAATCAACAGGGGTCCATATTCCTAATTACTGTTTTGCAGAAGCTTTTCATGGAGAAACAGTTAAATGTCTTCAAGATGATAGCAATACGGTTCCTGAAAAGTCTACCACTACTACTCTTGGTGGTGCTAATGATGATGAGGATTTTGAAGAGGATGATTACGATGATGAGGATGAGGATCAAGATTATGAGGTAGAGGAGGAGGAAGAGGAAGAGGAGGAGGGAGGGAGGGAGGAAGATGATGACATGTATGATGGAGAGGCTAAGGAGGACAAAAATGAGCAGAATAAAAAGGAAAAAAGACCACACACAAAAAAATTCCCTTATGGAAAATCGTGGGAGTTTAAAGGAACAAATTGCATAGCAGACTTTATTAAAAAATTCACAAAAGAAAAACGGTTTACAGGCACAACCTTTATAGCCCATAATTCTAAAGGTTATGATTGTTATTTCATGCTTAATCAATTGGTCAAAGAAAAATTGGATGTGGACATTATAGCTCAAGGGGGAAAACTGATCTGTGTCACTGTTAAAGGAATAGGGATTAAATTCATGGATTCCCTCTGCCACCTGCCAATGGGGTTGGCCAAGCTACCGAAAGCGTTGGGTTTTGACACTTGCAAAGGGTATTTCCCACATTATTTCAATACCCCTGAAAATAGTCATTATGTGGGCCCTATGCCACCACCAGAAGACTATGGGGTAGAGTACATGATGCCTGCTGAACAGAAAGCTTTCTTAAAATGGTATGATGAAAATAAGACACAAACTTTTGACATGCAAAGAGATTTGGCCTTTTACTGTAAAAATGACGTAAATATACTGGTGCAGGCATGCACAAAATATCGCCATGAAATCATGATGTTAACCTTGAAAAAAAAGGAAACATACGATGATGAGATAGAATATTTAGCCGTTGATCCTTTACAGTACCCAACGCTACCCAGTGTCTGTATGGCTATGTACAAGTTCAAATTTCTTAAGAAAGACTCGATTGCCATACCACCACCTGACAATTACCACTATCATACCAAAAGATACTCGACAGCAGGGATACAGTGGTTGTTGTACCTTCAACATAAAGAAAAACTTAAGATCCAGCATGCATTGAATGGGGGTGAGCGCCAGGTGGAAAATTTTTTTGTTGATGGGTTTGCTGTTCTAGATGATCAACCAATTTGCTTTGAATTTCTGGGTTGTTTTTATCACGGTTGCCCCCTATGTTATGATGCTGAGGATCAGAACCCTTTATTAGCAAAATCCTATGGCCAGCTTTTCAATGCTACAGAGGAGAGGTCTGCCATCCTAAACAGCAAAGGTTATAAAGTAAGAACAATTTGGGAGCATGAATGGAAAAAAATGGTAAAAACAGATCCTGAAGTCCAAGACTTTCTAGCTATAATGCAGTTTCCAGAAGCCCTACAACCGAGAGATGCTCTTTTTGGTGGTCGTACAAATGCTGTCCGTTTGTACTACAAACCTAAGCATGGGGAACAGATTCATTATTATGACTTCACTAGCTTATATCCCTATTGTAACAAAGTTAAGGACTTTCCCTGGTCGCATCCAGTGCTTTATCAAGATGACTTTGATGATCCATCAACATATTTTGGTCTGATAAAGGCTAAAGTATACCCACCGAGAGGGCTCTTCTTTCCGGTGCTGCCTTCAAGGGTAGGTGGAAAGCTTATGTTTGTCTTGTGCACTAAGTGTGCAGAAGCCTACCAGCTAGAAGTTTGCAATCACACAGATGAGGAGAGAGCATTAATAGGAACCTGGTGCACTATTGAGCTGAATGTTGCTATAGAGAAAGGTTACAAAGTGGGCAAAATCTTTGAAGTTTGGCATTTTCCGTGTAAATATGACAAACTGTTTTCAAAATATATTGGGACACACCTTCGTCAGAAACAGGAGGCCTCGGGTTTCCCCCAATGGTGTGTCAGTGAGGCTGATAAAAATAAATATATATCAGATTATTATGAAAAAGAGGGGGTGTCGCTACGACGTAATAAAATTGAGGTGAATCCTGCAAAGAGGCAAATTGCTAAACTTTTTTTAAACTCTCTGTGGGGGAAATTTGGTCAGAGAACCAATCTCCCTAACACACAGGTAGTCAGAAATCCAGATGATTTTTTTAATCTGTTGTTCTCAGAAACATATAGTATCTCAATGTGTGAATTTCTTGATGATGATGCAGCATGTGTGACCTGGAAACATGCCACAGACAGAATAACAACTACAGGTTTGAAAAATGTATTCATAGCATGTTTTACCACTGCATATGCACGCCTGGAATTGTATGCCTTGCTGGACAAACTTCAGGATAGGGTTTTGTACCATGACACGGACTCTGTCATTTTTGTACAAAGGGAGGGGGAATGGAATCCCCCGCTAGGGGATTATCTGGGTGAGTTGACCTCAGAAATTCCTGAAGGGGAGCACATCACAGAGTTTGTTTCAACAGGTCCTAAGAGCTATGGTTACAAATTATCTGGTGGCAGTGCATGTGTGAAAGTCAAAGGAATCACACTTAATGTTTCCAACAGTGAGAAAATTAATTTTAACAGTCTACAAGATCTGGTGTTTGCCTATGTTTCGGACAAAAAGGATTCCCCCCCTCGTGAAATAGTTGTACAGCAACCGGGGATAGTGAGAGATAAACGTACTTGGACATTACATACAAAACCTGTACGAAAAACACAAAAAGTGGTCTACAACAAAAGAGTAATTACTGGAAATTTTAAAACCCTTCCTTATGGCTACTAAGTGGATCCACCCTTTTTCAGCTATTCTGGCAGGGCCTAGCGGTTGCGGTAAAACATTTTTTGTAAAAAACATGTTGGACAATGCTCATTATGTATTTTCAGAAATTCCTGATAATGTCGTGTGGTGTTACAGTTGTTGGCAACCTTTGTATAAGGATCTAATGTGTAAATATTCATTTATTCGTTTTGTAGAAGGTCTGCCTGAAAATTTTACAGATGGGAACTTGCTACCCCTACATAAAATAAACTTCTTAATTATAGACGACCTGATGCAGTCTGCCTCTGATAATAAAGAAGTTGAAAAGCTTTTCACACAATATGTGCACCACAGAAACGTGAGTGTATTTTTTCTTACACAGAATATTTTTTGCAAGGGGAGAAGCACACGTACCATCACCCTGAATGCTAAATATATGGTGCTGTTTAAAAACCCTAGAGATAAACTACAAATTTCTACTTTAGCTCGACAAATGTACCCGCATAATACTCGCTTTTTCATGGATGCCTTTATGGATGCTACAAAAAATCCCCATGGTTATCTGCTGGTGGATTTAAATCCAAACACCCCTGAATCGTACAGACTGAAAACAGGTCTATTCCCACCTGACTGGCCTGTTGTGTATACAATTAAAAAAGGAAACAAAAGGGGGCTCTGATGAATATTGTTTATCTATTGAGCATAGCATCTCTACACGGGAACATGTCTGCATGTATCAGACGGAATCTCCCACTCTTAAAATTACTTATTAAGGCACCCCTGAGCCAAAGAAAGGCCATTTTATGCAGTGCCTCGGCTGATCTGGTAACAGCCATTTCAGAAATCGCTCTGAATACTTTGAAGGGAAACCTTACCCTAACACCCAAGCAGGTTGGTGTTTTAAGGAAAAAAAGTTCTCTGATTAAAAGTTTGAGTAATAAGAGAATCTCTCTGAAAAGAAGAAAACACATTATCAAACAAAACGGCGGCTTTCTGGGTCCACTGCTTAGTATAGCAGTCCCACTAATAACAGGTCTTTTAACTAATAAGTAATGGAATATGCTGAAAAATTGTATCTAGTCCCCAGCCAACAACTGCAAGAGCTGCGGGGTGTGCCAGAAAATATCAGAAGCACAACCATGAGACGTCTTGATGGTGAGATGAGAGAAATTCTTTTAAGAACAGACCTGTCTGAGTATGAAAAAGTTAAGCTTTACACAGGGGTTCTTCAGCGTTTTTTAGCATTGACCAGACAAAATGATGATGTGGAAAAGATACCACTTACTCCCCAAACCCCGACCTTACTACCATCCTCCTCACCAAACCCATTACAACTACCCCTACAGGATGGGAGTGACATGGTTGTTCCAGAAGTCTTAGAAGGCATCCCTAAAAGGTTTAAGAAAAATGCAGAGATTTTACTGAATAAGATAAAGCATAACAATGATATTTCTGCCTGGGATCAGCAAGGCGCCTTTGTGTATCATGGGAATACATTACAGGGGTCTCACATTCTGGATCTGATTAAAACGGTGACCCAGTCTAATGCTGTTTCGGATAAGAGAAAACCTAAAGGATGGAATGTTTTTCTTAAAGCTATGGCTGAACTAAATGTCCCGACATCTGTTGTGGGTAATTCTTCTGTTAGAGCAGAATTAGAAAACCTTAAAGCCACACCAACACCCGAACAGCAGAACTCTCTGGTACTACTACCCAAACCTAAGTCTGATACCCTGATGGAGAAGCTATTCAAGAGGCCTGCATGGCTAAATGTGGACTCCACACCACCCACACCAACCAGGGGAATAGTTAAGAAACCGGAATGGCTCACTTTCTAAATTAGTAAATAAAACTCAAGAAAATAAGAATATATGTATGGTGTCTTTTATTAATGATTAGAATTACATATGATTTTTGCATTGTGGGAGGCATGCCTGAACATGATGAAACATATTGCATCGGGAGGTGTGTTTTTTAATTTTTCTCTCTTTGATGAAACCCACAACCAGACGATCATTCTTCGTTAGATCTCCAGAGTACAGTTTTAATATCCGCTCAAA
Source organism: Phrynocephalus versicolor (assembly GCA_023846285.1). NCBI lineage: Eukaryota > Metazoa > Chordata > Lepidosauria > Squamata > Agamidae > Phrynocephalus > Phrynocephalus versicolor. The sequence goes on along the minus strand of JAHTLZ010001345.1, from coordinate 4,965 downwards.
CGTCAGGCCTTTTGTTCTGTTCTGTATAAAGAACACACAGTGATATCCACATGTCACAGCTAAAGGATGTTGCAACTGTTTCTGTTGATATGTTATCTCTTTGCTCTGATTCTTTAAAAACTTCATGATGTCTTTAGGAATTATTGGGTTATTTGGGGGTAACCCATATGAATCAAAATATTCCACAGGCCCATAAACAGGTATGTAAATAGCCACCCAGTGTTCTCCAGGCATTGTGTGTGGGTGGGTATTAACCACTATTCCAGCTGGTCTTTTAGTAATAGCCTTCCGTGGTAACAGATCACACGGGTAGACACCAACAAAGTTTTTGTTTTGATGTAACAGATTTAATATCTGGAGGGTGTTCATCTTCACATGTAATCAAAGAGGACGTTTCTGCTGTGGTTAATCTCAATCACGTTATCAAATACCCCATATAAAATCATATTAATAGTGGCTGGGAGGGGTAGGGCAAATCGGATCTCAGCTCTGAGGTTTCCTGTTTTGATCAGAGAGTAATGGTCAGAACAGCCTTGGTCAGGTGACAGGTCAAAGACATACAGGGTATACCCCTGGAAAAACTCACGACGGTTAATTGCTACGTCCAAATCTTTCATGCCTCTCCCACTTGCCATGACCAACTGCATGTATTCACGTACACATATTCCATTTGTAAAATCAGGTTGGAGAGGTTTAGCAGGCACTTGAACACCATCCACGTACAAGGCAACAAAATTCACATTAAAGTGTTTAAAGTTGAAAGGATTTTTGGTGTATCCTCCGCTAAAAGCTGTATTCTCAACAAATCCTATGACCAACTTCTTAGGCAGCTGTCCCAAAAAAAGATTTTCCTGATTACACACAAGACTTCCAGCAGCTATACTGAACACCTTCATCCCCACACGTTCGACGGGGTATTTCGCATTTGAGGTGAGAAGAGCTTCAGAGTGCCCCAAACGAACACCAGGGGATACTTTTACTCTTTTTACAAACAAAGAGGCATTTAGGATGTTTACTGTGTAAGCCGCATTGTCATCTCCACTCATTAGGCAGAACTCATCTTTACTCCGTGTGAGTTTGATTTTCACATCTACCCCATTCAGTAACATTTTATCCTGGAAAAATAGATCACTGTGCAATGGTCCCATCAGATCCCATTTCCTGCTGGCTGCGGTGCGCACTGCTCTGGATCTAAATCCCCAGTTTCCACCCTCACCTAAAAGGGTGGCTTCCATTGTTGTATAAGCATCTTTATAAAATCCACCGGCTTCAAACTGTGTGCTCAAGGTGTCAGTGCCATAGTTCAGAAGCAGTTCAATGATAGCTCTATAAGGGTAACAGTTGTTGCTCTGGCTGATTAGCCTATCACCAAGGGTAACATCCAGCTGGCTGAAGAGTGAGGCAATGGGGTAATTGATCAGACCTGTTTTAGAATCATTAGCAATGTTCGAACCATCTGCTTTTGTGATATTACAGCAAATATAAAGATAAGAATCATTAAGATCTAGATAGTCCTCACTCTGTCCTGTTATGAAAAATTCCAGAGGTGCATTGGGTGTTAGGGCTGACAGAGGTGGCACTTCGATATACATACTACTTTCCACACAGGTTTGTGTCGGTAATACTTGAAAAAGATCCAGTTCAGATTTGGTACATTCTTCAGAGTTAGTGTGGATAAATGCCATTTTTTAAAATATGTCTCTTCTGTTGTGTTTTCGTATCTTTTTCTTCTGACTTCCTCTCCTCTTCCTGGCCTGTCGCTTCTGAATTTTTGTACTGCGACCCCGCTGTATTTTTAATGGTCTAGGGGGACCTATATATTGGTGAGATGCTTTTCGTTTAACTCCACCCCTTCTTTTTAGGTACATGAATCCTGAGCCTTCTTGAGGTCTCATTTTTTTCATCACATGCCCCACCACATCTCCAGCAATGTTCTGTGCAGCTGTCTTAACATGCGGTTTAATAAACTCAAACCCCCTCCTCAAAAGAGGTACGGCCTTTCTGAATAAACCACGAAAAATACCTCCAAGGCCTGCTCCATACATAGTTGCAGCTCCATGGAAACCTGGTAGACCGTGACCAGCCTGGGCTTTGTAGTATGCCCTGTAAGCATTGACATTTCCATAATCTTTAAAGACAACCATTTTTTCCACTCTCTGTCTGTTTCTTCCTCTCTTTTCGCTGTCTCTAAATAGATCCTTTTCTGGGGCGAATGTGCAACCTTACGACAACCTTCCCCAAATTGAATGGTACGTGTTGGTTCTGGTCCGTCTTTATTTCAATAGTGATTGTGTTGATGTGGTTCTTACTCATCAGCATATAATGGGGTTTATCATACGTAACGGTAACCCATTCATAGATTTCTCCTCTGACAGGTATACAACGTAACAGGGGGACCGAACTATCTCCAACAATTTGATGCTCTATGATATCTGTGTAAACATATAATGAACCGAAACCACCAGTAATATCAGCAGCATAATCTATTCTATCAACAGGAACGTTAGGCGGTACCCCCAATATGTGGGCTAATCCTTCGGATGCCGAAAATTTGTACTTGTTTCCCCCTGAGAGTTTTACTTTACCCATTACAGCATCGTAGACAAGCTGCATGTCGGGTGGATCTATAGCTGCTTTTATATTATCGTTCATTTCTTTCAGAACAGCATGAATGTCCCTATAAAAGCCTCTGTGCAGAACGAAACTCCATTTATCTGCATCCTGAAAAATGTAAAACGTTGCTTTTTTAGCCAATGTATACCAGTTACGAGGGTACTGAATTTCAGCCAGACCGGCTTCCCATACACCATTCAGATCTAGGGGTTGTGGTAGCAGGGTTGTAAAATTAGCATTGGTATTTTGAGGGAAGACCCCCTTGGACGCGTTGCTAGGGAGCGTTATGTAGAAACCGCTCTCTCCCATTTTTCCGATCTACTATACAGGCTCAGAAACATCAGAGGCAGCCACCCAACTGTTGAACTTACTAGGCCACCCTAACCATTTCACTAAATGCATTTTTCTTGAGCCACGGCCTTTTGTGTCCAAAATCTTTTCAATCCTGTACATTCTGTCTTCTCGATGGTTAACCTTCTGAAGTTCTTCAGGATAAAATGTTCCAACGATACCATCTCCTTCATAATCTGTTAACAGGTATACAGGCCTCATTGTTTTTTTGATCACCTGATCCACTATAAATATCTCTGTAGTGAAATTTTGTTCATACCCCTTTTCAAATATGCCTTTTATTTTTGAAACCCTTACGTGGTCTCCTTTTCTGAGCTGTGGTCTCTCATTTTTTGATGTAGCAGAGGCCCCATAAATTGTTTTCCAGATGACCAAAGAATTCTGAGGGGTCACATCTACAGGTCTAGCCTTGATAGTTCTGTGCATACTGTGGTTATAGCTTTTTAGAAGCTGAGGTAATACATCTACATATTTGTAAGTATTATTTGCTGTGAAATAGTGCCACATTTTTGTTTTTAAAGTTCTGTTAAACCTTTCTACAATCCCCGCCTTGACCTCATTATTGGTGACAAAATGATGTATCCCTTGCTTGTTTAGCAGCTGTTTTACAGACTTATTTAGAAATTCAATTCCTCGATCTGTTTGTAGTTTACCAGGCACTCTACCATCTTGTTTGAAAATGGTTGCTAAAGCTTTGGATACCTCCTTTCCTGTCTTGTCTTTGAGAACCATAGCCCAGCCATATTTAGATAAAACATCAATGCATGTTAATATGTACTTGTAACCCCTGTTGTATTCTGAAAAATGCTGCATATCTACCAAATCTGCCTGCCATTGTGCATCGACTCCAGATACAATGGTCTTATTTCTTGTAAAATGAGTTCTGGCCGGTCTATGGAGTGTATAAGCATCCTGATCAGCAAGCCATCGAGAAACATCCTTGGCCCTTAATGTTTTGATCTGCTTTTTTGCCTCGGTAAACAGAGGCTTCACACCTCCAAAACTTCCAACAGACCCTGGTGTATAATATATATTTTTTAGAATATCCCCATGGTCAGGCATTTTAATAGCTGATACATAAATGAACACAGCCTAACAGGTAAATAGTCTTTTTTAATTGTCATGTGGTTTTTATTCATTTTAAAAAATATTTGAGTGACTTTCCTTTAACAAGTTCAAAGGTGTTTTTAAAAATAACAGGGTCGCTGTCTTTAATCATTTTTTTAAAAATGCGATATGCATGTTCAGACTTTTCCATCTTAGTTACTGTCAGCAAGATAAAATTAATATTTTTCCCTGTTAAATGCAAACAATCACATGTATAACTTATTAAAACGACTAAATAAATAATCGTTTTAATACATATTTTTTTACATAACGTATTCACCATCCTGCAAATATCTCTGTCTGACCAGAATAGACATTCATGACCTTGTTGACCTTCAATTTTATGCATACATCCTGTACAAGTTACTTTACTGTAACTTATTAGACACGATTTTAAAATAGCGCCAATACACCCACACATGATTTTATTCATATAAAACCGTTTTCTTGTTTTTATTTCAGGCAGGTTTATCTGCAGTATTCTTCTGAGAGCCTTATTTACATTTACCTGTAAAATATCAAAAAAAAGTATAATTATCAATCAAATCAATTTTTTAAAAAAGCCAAACTTACCCCAAACACTAAAAAAACATACCTTCGGGCATGATTCATCCCCATTCATATTTTGGAGTGAATCTTCCTCCTATTTAAAAATAAAAATCAGATTAGATTTGTACTTTATGACCTAAAACAATAGTATGAAGCTTACACTTTTTTTTAAACTTACCATATTTAATGATCTCTGTGTAGATGTGCCTCCCTCATCTTCCTCACAGGAGCTGTCTGAGCTGATATAACGCCTTAAAGTACTTCTCTTGGTTTCGGGGGAATCTAGGTTGGCCTTCCGCAAACGCCTTTTCGGTCTACCCCTCTGCTTCTCCGTCTTTGGCGTTT